>CAHIKZ030004269.1:667500-722500 GCA_903632075.3 Acanthosepion pharaonis
ATACAGTCAAAGAAATCAATTCGTGATTTGTTGACAATGGCCAGCTTCCAAAATTTCTATCTGTCCTGTCTTTTCTCTTAACAAGTCATTTCGAATTTCCTGGCTGACTTGAAAGTCATTTTGTGGCATTTTTACTTGTTTGCAGCGTCGATTGACATTCCAAAAGTTGTTTGCAAATTGCATCATGGGTAAATTTTCCATTCGTTTTACATTCTTCGTTTTTTCTTTCTGTCTTTTTTTTTTTTTTTTGTTTCCGGTATGTCTAGTACCCACCTACCCGGATGTAGGTCGCTCGAAATCGGACTTACTTTGGCTTCGTTCCACGATCTGTTTTGTAAATGTCGCTGAGTAGAGCTTTTGCGCGAACCGAGGTCATTTCGTAAAGAGTCTTTCAATGTGAGTCAAGAGATAGCAATTTCACGACTAAGAATGGTTGAAAAGAGAAAAGAAGAGCAAAAAGAATAAAAGAAAGATTTTAGGCTCGCTGACTTTAAAACGAAGGCGGCTGTTTTCCAAAGCTGCCTTTAGTTACAAGAATTACCAGCTTTAGAAGAGGAAAAATAGTGATGCACTTCTTGCTTAACTAGGCAGCGCTTACCACCTTTCTCCGTGTTATGAGGAATATATAGGTATGCAGAAAACACAGTCATTTTTGGAAATGGAATTTCCTTTCTGAAAAATATAATTGTACTCTTTATTATTTCTTCATTTCGCTTGATTATTCAGCCTTTCTATGGTCTCTGGTGTTCTGAAACATTCATATATGATATGTTAGGGCTGTACAGGCGAATAAGAAGATTAATCTAAATCCTCCATACCATACGTTATTGTTTATTCAATTGATTTCATTAATAAATATTGGTGAATGCGTACGTAGCTTCTTATTGTCACAAGTATGTAAGAAACACTGTCTTTCCTCTCTTAATCAGTGCTGATATATCTTCTTGGCTTCAGTTGTCCCACGTATTTTGTTTTTAGTATCATGCTTAGCTGATCATATATCTTTCGATACATGACTGACGGGGCAGATTTTTCCAGTAGATTTCCTCCGGAATCGGAGAGCCGAGTTCGAATTCCAGTCGAATCCATTACATTCACATACGTTCTAACACTCTTGTGAAAAGTATGAATCCTCTTCTTCTCCCTTCAGCTATGAGTAAATAGCAGGATAGATTGGGTTCTATGGCATTGGATGGCAACTGGTCTACCACAGAATGAAATGGTACCCTACTGCCATTTAATTCTGAGTAGACCAGAGGATTCATACCTTTCCCAAGGGCATTAGCACGTAAGTGAATGTAATGGATTCGACTAAGTAGAGGTTTAGAATATATATAATATCATTTAGTACATCGTTTGTGTACCATTGTGGGTATTTCATGGCATTTCACAGAACAATGGCGCTTTCATGCGTGCATTCAGCTAATCGCCAATTAGCAGGCGACAATTGAACTGGGTAGCAACAATAGTGCCTAATCCCTAACTGTAAGGATAGGGAAATTCTTCACTTGTCTAAATTAAATTACCTTAAGAGACACTTGAACTCTATTTATTGACTTCATTTCGTAATTAAAGCAAAAACTTCGAAATTTTGAGGACGTCTTTTATTCTCCTCACATTAACAATCCTTGTAACGGATTAAGATATTTTTTTTATTAAAATTACTTCGACAGGGGCAAACATCAAGCTATTAGTTGTCAATTAACAGAAATTTACGCCATTTTCAGGTAGCCAAAGACTTTTCAACAGTATTTTATATATGAATGCTACAGGAGTTGGGGGGGGGGGCGGCGTCAATTTCCTTCTAAAACAATTTTCACCAAGGCAGCTTATAATTACACTAAGAAAGATATGGCTTTTTACGTATTTGTAGGGCATTGTGGAGAAAATCGAATTCATGACAGCGTTTATGTGTGTGTGTGTGTGCGTGCGTAAGTGTATCTGAGAGAGAGAGAGAGAGAGAGAGAGAGAGAGAGAGAGAGAGCAAATCCATGCAGATAAATCCGTAGGAAGAGTTTTGAATGGTACCAGAAGAATTTAAAAAAATAATTCTGATGGTTGATCATTTGGTTAAATTTTCTAACGTTGGCTAAGTCGAGAACTTTTCATCACTCTTTCGTACGTACAAATATATATATATATATATATATATATATATATATATATATATATACATACATATAGATAGATAGATAGATAGATAGATAGATAGATAGATTTCTTAAAATTATTTTTGGTTTTTGCATATGTGTTATATTCCTGTTTCAAAGGTGTATTTTCTATCACATTCTTTTTTGAAGATTATCTATAATTCTTCTCTTAATTTCGCTATTAATGTTAATGGAACGAAAATTTTCTTTAGGGATTTATCTATGTCCGTAGGTCAGTGTAAATTCAACAATAGGGATATATGGGTTTTCAGGAGCTTCGTAGAGTTATATTAAAAATATATTTTTTATTTTCTTCCCCCATAAATAGATATATATATATATATATATATATATATATATATATATATATATATACTAACAAAATCTTCATTTCAAGAGCCATCACCCAAAAAGCTGCCTAAAATCCATCCCCTATTCTCTAGCACGTAGGGTTTGTACTATAGTGACCGACAAACACCTCCGAACAACCCGCTTAGAAGAACTACATAAAACTCTCAAAAACGAGGCTACCCCACAACACTAATAAACAAAGGTTTTGAACTCGCAAAAATTTCCTCTAGACCAACTTAGAAATAAAAAGGAACGTAACGTCGAACAAACTCTAGCATATGTCTCAACATACAACAAAAACAATCCAGAATTATTCAGAGAAATTACAAAAAATTACTTACTTAGCAAGAATAATAAACTGAATAATATACTAAAAACAACCAAAATAATTAAAAGCAAACACCAATCTAAAAACCTAAAACACATATTAACCTCATACAAATTTGACCAACACACAATATAGGGAGTCACAAAATGCAACAAAAAAAGATGTGGGGTTGTTTGACATCATTATAGAAGGAAACTCCTACACTTTTTAAATCCCCAAAATGATATTCATAATAAATAAAAACTTAAACTGCAACTCTAAAAAAGTGACTTATGCAAGAAGTCATATATAGGCATCAGTCAACAACTGAACAACAGGGACTCCCTAAACAAAAGCAACATAAAATTACCAGACAACAGAAACTTTTTGTATCACAACACATCTTCAAATGTAACCAGGGTAAATTTAAAATTATGCCAATATATCAAACAGACAATTAGTCTTACCAACAAATACAAGAAAAAAACTACATAAACAAATTTAAACCAGAACTAAATAGATCAAAACACTACACGGACAAGCACACAACATGCACACATAGTGACCAAATACAGTGATCAAACCACTCACATATATGCACGCACGCTCACATGCGGGTGTTTGTGGGGCACTAATGTATATATATATATATACACACACACACACACACATATATATATATATATATATATATATATATTGACAAAAGCAGGAGAATTACTCAAATGCATGCACACAAACCCCACACAACGTAGGAAGTATGTGTGTATGTGTGTACATATATATGTATGTGTGTGTGTATGTTTGTGTGTATACTGATTCGATGTAACTTGGGAAGTATGTGTATGTACGTATGTGTGTAGGTATGTACTGATTCCTTTTAATAGGACGGTATGTGTGTGTGTGTGTGTTTATGCATGTGTGTGTGTATGTCTGTGTGGGTGTATAGATGTTTTCACTGATTCCTCGTAGTGAGACAGTGTGTATGTATGGAGAGGGGATATACACATATATACACACATGCTGACAAAAGCACACGAAAATGGAGATAGATCTAAGAACACACAGGGTTCATTTAAAGATAAGCATGCCGATAACTACTCCATCATTTCTCGAGCCAATCTTAGTTCTTTTATAACCCTTAACGCAGAACATTTCACTGCCAGTTCAAAAAAGACGTTTGGATCACTAACACAAAAAAAGAATGTCTCATATCGAGAATATTTAACATCGAAAAACAAAGAAAAAAATTAATCTCTACCCTTTGCCTGGTGAGGGTTGCGAGACCGGAAACCCGTGTAGCAAAATTATGGAAAATAAAGCATACTATTTTTTTTTAATTCACATTACAACCAAAAACATTTGCGGTTTCTCTTTTCTTTTTAACATACACACTTTTCTCTCGTTGGAACTACTATAACTTCTTCCTTATATATATATATATATATATATATATATATATATATAATGCAGAATATTTTTTTATTTTTGGATTATTACGAAGAAAAAATCGAATTATGCGAGAAAATAACTGTAGCTATGTACTTGTAAAATCTCACGAGATTATAGTGCAAATGAAATAGCGATAAGTTAGCCAAGTGTTCATGGAACGAGTTTCGTATCGTCCGCAAAATTATGGGTCTGCGTTATCTTGCGAAACAATATATAAACGACGGTCAATAGTGCGTGCATAAGAGATTGCAAATGATCTGCAACGAGGTTAGTGTGTATCATTCTTGTCAAGAGAGATTCTAGTTTCACCAGCCGTCTTTGTAATCTCCAACGGAACACAGCTAATACCATTATAAAGTAAAAAATATCTTACTGACTAACATGCTGGATCCGTAGCCTGGCGCGATAACATCCCCGCCGAAATTACTCGTAACGTGACTTGTCGAACCTGACAGCATAGCGCCAGCTATTCACGGGTTAGTTGATATAATTTTCTTCTTTTCTGGACGTAAATTATGTACAATCTGTCTACATATTTAACGACGATAAAAGAAGAAAATCTTAAGAACACAAGAAAAATTTATTAAAAACTGAACGGCAGTACATTGACTGTCGTTTTTCATGAAACTCATATAAAAGTTAGATAATTATATATATATATATATATATATATATATATATACTGGCAGTATATGCATTTCTACATGTATATAATGTGAGGAAGGCCTTAGTTTTAAAATATACATCTATAAATTCTGCATTGACATTATACGGCTATTTATATCCAAATAAGTATAATCAATATTGCTATACATAATTTAAGTGATTGCTAAGTATAAACTTATATGTAACTTTGATAACTAACAGACACACACAATAGACATAGATATCTATATGCAGTGCACGCCAGGTCTCTCTCTCTCTGTCTCTGTCTCTCTCTCTCTCTCTCTCTCTCTCTCTCTATATATATATATATATATATATATATATATATATATATGATTTTCCTCTGATTTACCCGACAGACGTCATTCTTTTGTTGGAGTGAATTTTCAACCAACCAAAATAGAGCGGTAAAAAATAATCGTTTCCGGGAAGATAATCGCTTTTTAGGAACAATTCTAAATATTTTCCCGCACAATGCGAACAATATCATTTTTATTCTCTCTTTATTTTCCATATCCGACGTCGTGTTTATTCCTTACTTTGAAATTTTGTTACTTACTATCAATTTATATATATATATATATATATATTGTAATCCACAGAAAGACTTGTTCGCTGTATCACAGCTCATCTAGCTAGGATTGAAACCTGTCTGAATTGGCGATAGTCGGATATTCAACCCCTAAGCCGTTAGCACACGACCGGGATGAAGGTGATTTTAAGCGTATTTATTTTTAGATAAACACACAGTAACTGAGAATACTCGATTCGCTTTACTGAAAAGTCTTGCATTATTTGCAGTGACAGTCACTTTTTACAAAGTCACACTTACTCCTCAGAGTATATACACACACACACACACACACATATATATATATATATATATATATATATATATATATATATATATATATATATATATATATATATATATATATAAATAATAAATCCATAGGTATATAATCCAAGTTGATCCTAATAATATAAAATATCAAAAAGAGCTCAATTTATTTATTATATTGTAGTAAACCAAAAAATTCAAAATTGTCTCATATGGAATATAGACCATTTCAGCCGATGAAAGCTTCGTCAGTTTTATTCAACCCCGGTATGCAGACTGAGTTCGTGTCGGAATTAGAAATTTAACTATGACAGTATTGAAAAAATTGATACAGAATTTATCCATTTCAATGTTTCAGTCAGACGAGAGGCACGAGCCAGTGATCAAGGGAGGGTGGAAGCTATTAGCATTAAAGGGAAGAGGTTTTATAAAATCAAACCCGGGTATTACGGGTATTAACCATATGACATTAAATTGGGGTTATATGCAGAGTGAAGTGTTAATTTGAAACTAAGAGAGGAAGGAAAAGGTTTTTTTTTAATTATATAGATAAGGTTAATTTTTTTAAAATACAAGTTACTACTTAAAAACACTCATCCAAAGCTAAATTATACTTAAATGTAAAATAGTTTTTATAAATTAAAAATAAGTTAAATTTAGAAAATTTATATTAATATTAATTATGATTATATTTTTTAAAATATATATATAATTGAAAATATATTTTAAAATTATATATATAATTGAAAAATATATTTTAAAAATATATATATAATTGAAAATATATTTTTTTAAATATATATATAATTGAAAATATATTTGTAAAAATATATATATAATTGAAAATATATTTTTAAAAATATATATATAATTGAATATATATTTTTAAAAATATATATATAATTGAAAATAACATATGGATAAAGAAATGCAAGTGATAAAGTTAAGAGAGTTCTTACAACAGAGGGCAATTAAAAGTTATAATTAATAGGGTGTGAAAATTAAAATTAGTTATGCATTCGACACTTGAAGAGTTAGAGAAATTTTATAGCTAATAAAGTAAAATCTATATTATGGAAATTTGAATCTATTTTTATGCCGGCATTTGAAACTAATTCTTTCCTCTGATTCAATAGTTGGCTTTCATTATCGTATTTCAGTATTCTAATTCTTCTTGTAAACATAAGTTATACCTTTCTCTAAGACTATTAGGAGTACGTGCAAAGACTATAATCTTCTAAACTATCTGTGGGATCAAACCTTTCTCCTTCAATTCCTAAAATTTTTTAAAGTCTTGTGTGGTGTTTTAATTTAGGGATGGTAAAAAGAGTGCCTATAGGTATAAAATCTCTGTTTCTCAACTGGACAAATTTCTTTATATCTACAATTACAGGAGGTAATTATAATAGGTCTATACGATATGAGATAATTTTGAAATTTTTGGTTTATTAGAGGCGACAATCTGTTTCCTGCTAGACGCAATCGTCAGGACACAACTGCGTTATTTTCCTCGGATATTTATATATATACGGCTCAGTGGTGCATTGTGAGTAGTCTATTTTGGAGGTTATTTTGCCGGATGTCGTTTATTTGTTTATTTATTTATTTGGGTTAAATTATTTTGATTGTCATTATATATTTTTTTTTAATCGGTGTTTTTATTAACGTAGTAAAAATTTGTTTATATTGCTTATTTAATATTTTTATTTTGGTTTGGGAAGATAAAGCTATTTATTCAATTTTGGGGTTGATTGTTGTAGTTTATTCTAAATATTATTTTGGTGGGAGCAGTTTTTAATTTGTTTATTACTTCATGTATTTATTTGGATTGATTATCTTTATTTGTTTTTTCTAACGGTTAATTTATCGGGATCCGTTTGTTAGTTTATTTATTTATTTGGATGAATTTAGATAAATTTATTTTACTTGTTTTTTTATTATTTATTTATTATACTGTATATTTTTATTGACTCTTTTCGGTTTTTGATTTTTAAGTAACGTAGTATTTTTTTATCGTTATATAACAGTTATAGCTATGTTTTTCATCAGTTTTTTTTTGTTGTTTGATTTTTATAGTCTAACTAATATTTTGGTCATAATAGCTTGTTAATTTGTTTAATATTTACTTTATTTATTTGGTTTAATTGTTTTGTTTTTTTTTAATTTTTTTATTTATACTATTTCGGCTATTCAAACGGGTGCGATTTGGTAATTTGTTTAGGTTAATTTATTGTCATTTTGTTTATTTATTTATTTTCAGTTTTCGATTTTTTAAACAACGTAGTAAAAATTTGTTTTCATGTCTGCATTTTGTGATAAACTCGGATTGTTTATTTAATAATTTATTTTGATCTGAGAAGGTAATGATAGCTATTTTTTCCTCCAAGCAATGTCTGCAAGTTTTGGATTGGTTGTTGTAGGCTGATGAACTTTTCCTTATTTTCCAAGATATTTTTGGTGTGATGTGCGTTTTCTTTGTAATTTCCCAGATATACTTAGAAAGCATTTTGCTGTTCGCATATTTACTATTTGTGAAAGATGTTTTGTATGCATAATCTCTTTGTTTCCAGGGTCCTTCAGTTACTCTTATGTATACTTTTTCTTCATTATTACATAGGATTAAATGAATATATATATATATATATATATATATATATATATATATATATATATATATATATATAGATTGATGAATCGGAGAGCCGAGTTCAATTCCAGTATACGGGTCAATAGAAGGACAGACTGAGTTCTATATCCATGGATGGCAACTGGTCTTGGAGAAGGAAAACTCTGAATTCAAAACCTTGGGGACCCTGTGAAGCGTAGTGCATCAAGTCTCTGTATTCGGCCCTTCAAAAAGTGTGGATGGTTCTGCACAAAAAACTATATATATATATATATATATATATATTAAAATACTATTAATTCAGATTTCTTCAAGAGGACATACACCTTCTTCAAAAGTTTACTCCTTCCTCCATTCGCTTACTTTCGCCATTTTATTACCATCACGAAATCGTGTTCATTTTTCCTTTTCAGCCTTTCTTCATGTCACCAACAGAGATTTGCTTAGCCCAGTAAAGAATAAATGTAAAGTATAAATTTTCAGTAATTGTTAATATTTACGGAATTTTATTTAGTAAATTACAAAATGGAAGCAGATTACTTCTCTGCTCCTCGCGTTTAAATCAAGAAATTGTCAATTAACATACAAAATAGCGCGCCACACGTATCGGTCGGAAAATATGCGACTATCATTCAGTTTATTTAGTAAGCTTCTTCCCAGGTATGACCATTGTGTTGGCGGATTCAGTGTAGTCAGAACTGTCCAGACTAAACAAATTGCAAAAAGTAATCATTTTTCATTTCAAACCTAAAGTCAGTTCGTGTAATTGTTTTCTAATTGTTTTCTACACGTCTCCTTCCATTGATTTATTCTTTTCCTTTTTCGATTTTAATTATTTAATTTCACTGATTAATAGTTTAATTACAACACATGCATATTTTCCAAAAAGAATCGATAAAAAAAAAAATCAATTTTCTAAAATATTTCACTGAAAATTAAATGTTTTCTTTGTATTTTGTATGGTCACTCTATTAGCTCTTCTCGTACCATTTCCTACCACATGTTTAACTAACCAGCAACGAAACCGGCTTCCCCACCAGGCTTTTCTGGTGAGGATGATGGCTTGAAACTTCTTGTATGGTCAAAGGCCATCTAGTACAATGGGACTGTGTTCCGTAGGGTAGTGGTGATACCGCATCCCTCGGTTGGAAAGCTGCATAGACTGAAAACAATTGCCAGGTTGGTGGAATCAACAAGCAGGTTGACATCGGCTGGGGTGTGATCTGGAGAGGATCTGGAGAGGCCAGATGTTCTTGTCTGAGATACGCTACACATGAATGAATACTTCTCACTTCAGACCAGATATATAGGGAAATGGTCATTTGCTCATCTGCGCAGTGACCCTACGACAATACGTGGCCCTACGATGGTGATGATATTGATTTTGTGCTATTGCTGTTAAAGATTTACTAAGATGCAGTCTAGCATAGGTACAAGAGGAGGGTTTTGTAGTGATTAAACACGCTTGAATATCGCCTGGCTGTTTCTGTTTACATTTAAAAGTTTCACTTAGTATGTGTGAACATGACTATAATAGGCGACTTGGTGATTACTGATAAGACTGTATCAGTTGACTGAACTACAAGATTACATTAACTATCATTGGAAAACAGACACACTGTATTTTAGTATCTGTCTATATTTCTGAGATGAGGTATTATGTACATTATTTACATTATTCGGACTATTGTCCTCATCTTCGTCGCCATATTTATAACAACGTTTCGGTCGTTCTAAGCTCCGGTCTTCTTCAGAGGGAAAATTAACAGGAGACAACTGATAACTGACATCCATTAAACATGTAACTAGAACAGTCTACCCTAGTGAGCGAAATAAAGGGTTCAGTTCGACATTCTAACCACCTGAAGAAGGCCGGAGCGTACAACGATCGAAACGTTGTAATAAATATGGCGACAAAGATGAGGACAATAGTCTGAATAATATAAATAATGTACTGTATTTTAGGTTTTACTATATTTTCAGAGTTTAATATTTGTGTGGCTAATTTCCCTCCGAGTAAATTGAGATGTAAATGTATCTAGCCTCTTAGGATATGATAATTCATATATACATTTATTCATTGGATATATAGATAGATAGATGTGAACAGACTGAGATAGATAGATAGATAGATAGATAGATAGATAGATAGATAGATAGATAGATAGATCGCGGGAAAACATAGAGAAGCAGATAATGATATTAATGTAATTACATATGTAACGAATCAGTTATCAACCGGAAAATATTTACTATTGAGCCAAGCGAATTGTGCCTTACATATTGACCAATCAGATTGCACGTTATAAATTAGATACAAATAGAATAGAAATAGTAAAAATAAAAAGGAAAATTTCGAGTGTTTTAAAAGAAAGAACATATAGTCATAGAATATTACAATTCATTTTCAAATAACTTAATAAATGGCTGTTTTTGCAGTTTATGTTTCCTGACATGTAACAGTTAAATTTAGGTCTACATTATCACGAGATTTCAAGGAGAAATGGTTCCGGCGGAATTTAGGCCTAAACAAATTTTACGCAATAAAACGTGTTTATGCTCTTTGATATCCTTTTTTCGACGTCAATAAATATTTTCACGATTAATGTCAGTATGAAAAAATCTATTGATCATTATTAAATCACATTATAATCATTATTACATATAATTCGTTTGCTATTATTCATCTTTGCTCCACTTTTATTATATTATTCGCTAATATTTATTTATTATTTATTCATTATTTTAAATGTTTCTTTTGTTTATACTGTAACACGCGTCTATTTTGTTGTACATTGTTTAATAAACTTATTGTTTCAGTAAGTCAGTCTTTAATTCCTAACACCAAGAATGTTTTTTATTCTGATTTTATTATATTATTCTTTGATATCTATTCATTGTTTTTTAATGATTCTAAATATTTTCTGTTTTGTTTAATGCTTTAAGCTACGTCTCTCTTATTATGCTTCGGTCTTTCTTTTTGTAGTGAAAAGATTTTACCTATTTGCATATACTAAGTACAAGAGAAATAAAGTGTATAGTGAAATAAGAGACAAGCAGATGTTGACTACTGATCCCGTGTCATAGAACAACAAACACAATACTTCTCCTGTGAACAAGTGAAAAGTTGTCATTAAAATAATAACACTGTTTTAACAATCATTAAATGATGGAATTGATAAAATTCATCCATCATCTGATCAAATTCTTATATTCGTACTTTCTTTTTCTAATGAGATTTTTAAAATCATTTCAACTCAAGCAACGCAATAAAGCTACTAAGATGCAATGGGTTAATGGGTATGAAAGAATATAAGAAAAAGGAAAAACATTATTGAGGAGAGAGAACAAGTATTAAAAGAAATGAAGGCAAAAATCGATAATGGATTTAATTATATATAAATCAAATATGGCTGAAAAGCAAGATATGATTTAACAACGAGGTTATAAAATTTAAGTGGTTCTAATTTTAGAAGAACCTTAAAAAGCATTTTGAAAATGTGAACCACTTTGGAAATTGTCCGGTGATCAAAGATATTTGTAATTCTATATCCGTTTCAATCACACAAGAGAATGGAGAGCCATCGTTTGTAAATCTATGTACGTTTCAATCTGAAAAATAGAAAGAAGAACCATTGTTTGTCATTCTATATCCGTTTCAAACACACAAGAGAATGGAAAACCATCGTTTATAATTCTCTATCCGTTTAATTCTCAAAAATAGAATGGAGAACCATCGTTCGTAATTCTATAACATTTCAATCTCGCAAGAGAACGGAGAACCACCATTTTCAGCTCAGCAAAAACTACTCGTAAAGATTTACAATTTTTATTTATATTTTAATTGAAATTTGATCAAAATATTTTGATTCTGACAATATTAATATTAACTCTAAACACTATCTCCTATTATTACATTTTGATGTAATAATTATATAATAAAACATATAATTTTGCTTATTTTCTTCTTTTTTTTTCCATGTATTAAATTTTTATAGATTTTATGCAGTGTTCGAACTTTTAGGCTTGATTAACTGGAGTGATTTTACTTTGATTACTTATCGGGATTACTATACAGCCCTCTATGTAAAGAGAAACCTTACGTGCATCTCCCCTCCTGGGACAGTAAAAATTTTAGTACATTCTATTCAGTAATTTTCACCTTGCATAAGCAAACTTATGCAGGCACGGTGAATAATGAATAACGGCTCACATTGAGGAATCTGAGAGCTGAATTCGAATTCCAGTCGAATTCATAACTTTCATTTACGGGGAAGGAATATATGCATTTCCTCTCTCACCAGCTTTGGGTTAATAAACAGGACAGACTGGGTTAGATAGCCTTTGGTAGCAAGCCGTCTAAGAGAAGGAAAACTGCGAATCCAAAACCACCTGTAGAGGGTTGACCTCTGTCGGTTTTTCTTAGCACAGACACACTACTTCTACTGCGGATACATTACATGTGGTGCCCCTACGACTCGCATGATTTAAGGGATTCGTGATCATATCACATATATTTCATGATGTATCCTTTATTTACGACGGAAAATATGACACCGAAAGACGAAGTTGCATTAGAATAGTGGAACTTGCCTTCCAGAAGCTAATCAAATTATTAAGATACAGGAAAAAAATATCAATCCTCCTGTATGGAAGTGAATACTTGACAATTTCCTTACAGATGGAGACTTGTGGCGTCAGAGATGTGCTTCTACAGAAAGACGTTGGGAAGACCATGGATGGATGATGTAAGCAACATGTAAGTTTTAAGGAAACTTATCTTCTCATGTTAGACGATACATTTTGATCGCTGGTACTCGTATCGGCAGGATATATACTAAAATTGGAACGATACAGAGAGGATTTGCATGGCCCCTGCGCAACGATGACACGCAAATTCGTGAAGCGTTCCATATTAACACATCCAACTAAATTGTCATAATCTCCAACGAATCTGTAGTAAACACTACAAATCAGATAATCTAAAGGATTTATTCAAAATTACTATCCAAGAAACATTATAAACTTCACTAATGAAATTGGGATCTACAGAAGAATCTAACCATAGGACTCGGGTTCCAATCTCACCATTGTTAAATTATCCTATTGTCCTCATCTTTGTCGCCATATTCATTACAACGTTTCGGCCGCTCACTGGGGTAGATTGTTCTAGCTCCACGTGCCATGTTTAATTCATTTAACAGTTAATTCCCCTCTGAATGTTCTCCACTGCCTTAACCGGGTATTGAACTCACACACTTTGGGTCCTGTATCTAACTAACGCCTTTATCCATTGTGCCATGTGTTTTTGAGGACGTCTGTCAATGGATTTCTGAGTATTATAAACCTAATGTCTTCAGCACAATTTTTTACCAGTGCTCATATTGCAATTTTTGCTGTTATCATTTATTGTTTTACCAGAGCTCATATTGCAGTTTTTGTTGTTATCGCTTTTCGAATAATGTAATTAATGTACATAATACCTCATCTCAGGAATATAGACAGATAATGTCGAATTATCAGAATGTTATCGGATTGGAGGATTCGATCCCAGCGCGCGGCCGCTTTGGGAAGTGCCTGAAAACAATACCACGAGTTGACCCAAAGTTGAGTGAAGTTGGGTAGACGGAATTCTTTGGGGCCGTGGATAGCTGTGCTAGCACGAAGACACAAGTCATCGTGGCCGAATTGTTAATCACGCTAGATAATACGCTCTTTCCTAGAAAATGTAACTAAGGTCTGCTCAGTATAGTCACTGTATAAACCACAATGCGCCTGAGCAAGCGTCTACAATAGGGATTGGCTAGTGCCTACTATATTTTTGGGGACAACCTATATATAAAATTTAGTTAATTATCTGTTATCTAGTCTTTCCATAGAATGATCCCGTGTATACTGTTTTGTAGAGTCGTTTATTTTTTATGGGGAAATTTTCGACGCGACAATATATCTATATTAGATCTATGTTTTCAACCAAATGACACGGGGTTGGAATCTTGTGCAACACACACGAAGATTTACAAAATAGAAAATTTTGAGATTTTGTAAATATTGATTTTAATAAAGCGTTTGGTTCTTTGCAAGGTTTTCTTATTTCCGCAAAAATGAAAATGTCATTCGGTGCTGGGATTTTCGCTTCAGTGAATTCACTATCTCCAAAACGCTTACTGTTATTCTTTAGCTTTTACCGAAGACAGTAACGCGCGACGTGAAGTGAAATAATGTTTTTTAATGTCATCAGATATTTGTTCACCTTTAACATCTTAAGCAAATCCTTTTTCTTTCCTTCCATTGTGTTTTTATTTTATTTAAAAGCATCTTTTTAATTTCCTAAATGGAATTTTACTTCCTTTTCAGAATAAAATATCTCTTAATTCAGAATTCATATCATGAAATTTACTAGCGAAGTGAGTTTGACTCAGGGCCAGGCGGGAAAACAATGGAAGGAAAAGCATTGTGTTACGCCAATCAATCAAGTAAGGTGGTTGGCTGCCTTGAAGATAACTCTACTCGAAAGCCTAGACTTTTACTGACCATTAGTACAAGTGTGAAATATAATCAATAAACGTAAAAAACATCAACACAATAATTTAAAGAACTGGAGATAAAATACTTGTAATAAAAGTAGAAAACGCAAGCTTGTAACATGACTTAAGTACACGTCAGAAATATATGTCTTTGACTGTATAAAAGTCAATAAAGGATTTTACAATTATCTTTATTCTCTCGTAATTTTAATAGATGTTTGGAAGAAAATATACCAATTAAGTGTTTATGGAAGGCGTGTTATGCAATAATATGATATTTCTCATTAGGTTTTAGTAGTTTATTAGTAGTACTTTAAGAGTTCTCTGGACAAGTTCCAGCCACCCATTAAAGACGAATATTTATCCTTTTTTTTGTAGTTTGAACACCCATATTATTGAATGGGAAAACGTTATATTCAACTATCTGTAGTATGGAATTTACGCTTGGAAATATCAGCGGTTTGAATCGAGTTTAATATCTATCAGGAACCTTGATCTAAGAAGAGTTGATCTGTGGTGACCCCAATAACTTGAAATATGTACTGGGTTCACCCTAAGAAGTAAAAAACTAAGATCTATACCTGATGGAAAGCCAAAAGATCTTAAAGGCTGGAAGGTTAGCTAGAAGCCACCAAGTACAGAATCTGTCATGAAGATGATTGTTGGAAGCGCTATCATGAACAAGAAAGTGAACTCCTTATACCCACTCCAGAAGTTCAAGAACCGACTCGAAACTACATACCATCGGCACTATTATTTTAACGCAGCCAAGAAATGAATAAATTCATATTGTTAATTGATTAAAGCATAAGTGTTTCCGTTTCACAACAAAGGCATTGACTCTAACTAGATATTGATTATTCGTGAACCAACCATATAAGGCAGATAAGTCTCTAATTAACTATTCGGAATTTTTTACTTATAAACGGGTCTACCTTACTAATCAACATGGAGCGTATTCATATATTACTCAAGCGTATTTCTATGGAAATGAATGTAACGAACTCGACTGGAATTCGAACTCAGCTCATTGATTTCTCGTTCAGAACCGCTTTTACAATAGCGTAGTATCCATAAATATATTTTTGTATAAATTAATTATTTTAATATAAATTATCTAGTATAAAAAAATTAAAACATCTAACCTAATCACCAACAATAACACAACTGCAAGATTTAAAGTAGAGTGAACCAATATTATTTATGCACTCAAACCAAATTTATGAATAATTATATTGGACATACCACCACATGCTTATCAAGAAGTTTATCTCTGATCACGATTTATTTGCTAAACACCACCCGCAACATACTTATAGAAAACACAAAATAGTGACCACAATTAGAAAATAAAACATCTCTATATCTTTAGAGACTATCAGAAAAAAAATCCATGAATTCAGTTAAAAATAAAAAAAATAACTGGAAGGAATCAGATATCCGAAAGATTTGGACAATTTTACACAGTCTCGAGAAAAATTAATTTAAAAAAATCACATTTTCTTGTCAGTTGTCTTTAATGAAACTTCTATAAAAAAGGGACTGTTGCCCAAATACACAGCATATATTAGAGGTTGTAAAAAATATACTCTCACAATTTATGGGGGTTCCACACTAAAACAGGGAGAGAAGTCCATATAAAAGTCCACAAACCCTTCGTTTTTTCGTTATTAAGTTTAAAGACAGTTTATGTTAGGTTTGCGTTTTTATAGGATTACATTTTTCATTCGTGTACATTTTTAGTCTTCAACGTTTAAATTGTGCTGTAGTTAATTGAACCCGTTTCACAATATTCATATCGTGAAAAGATAGGATTTTTTACATACGGGCGCGCGAATGGTAATATATATGCTGTATACTATATCATCAAACTTTGTTGCTGTTTATATAAGCAGAATATATATATTATATATTTATATATATTTAACAGCGTCTACTGTAAACTTTAAACTTAATAACTCCAAACCCTCACAATGTCTGGAGTATTTTGATACACATATATATATATATATATATATATATATATATAACATGCGTTCCTCACCAAACCGGACTCGGCTACACAACCACATGTTTATCCAGACGTCTTACTTTACACCTATGTGACCACATCTCCATCAGAACACATTTAAAACCAACACTCAGATTTACCCGACACCATTAGGAACATGCTAGTAGAAAACACAAATATATTAACTGCATCCACTTGCAAAAAAAGACTAAAAATAATGGAAGCTCTAATAATAAAAAAGAAAAAGCCAACTCTTAACAATATTAACTATGAACAAAGCCACAATGTGCTAACCGTATTCGGAAATTAAAAACATCACTACCACACACTGATACCTACACAGAACGCACACACTCAACTAAGCTGATAATCGAATCATCCTTGATAATGGCTAAAGGTATAGCCGAAAGCGCTTGGGAATATAAAACATTTGAACAGTTCTTACACACTCTTTGTCCAGAAAAGAAAGCTCTTGTCAGAACACAAGAAAAATTAAATAAAAAGCTCAACCGTAGTACCTTGTCTGTCGTTTTTAATGAAACATGCATATATATATATTTAAATATTCACACACACACATTATATATGTCTGTGTGTATGTGTGTGTGGGGAGTGGGCGGGTGTTTTTCTCTGTGTGTGTGTGAATATTTAAATTGGCAAACAAGCACAATGATTTCTCTACGTATCAAATATTGGCAATGTGCTTGATTATCAGACCTGAATCTGATTATCAATTTAGTATCGTAGACTATTTCAATTGTTACGAGCTCAGTTGTTGTTACGTTCGTGGTTTTTTTTGTAAATTCCCAGAACCATATAATATCTAGTCACGGAACAGGGGTCATCAAAATTACAGCAACGAGTTCGGTCCCCATTAGCCCTGACTTATTTTACTTGATTAAACTGAACAACGTAAATATCTAACTCCTTGACGTGATGTTAGTTACGCGGGTTAATCTGCAATGTATATGCATATAGTTTTATCACGTATGCTAATATGACTAAAATACAATTCAAACAAACTTCAGATAATATTAGAGTGACGCACAATCTCCGAAAAACATTTTTCAAAAGGAGGAGAAAATACATTTCTTACTACTTAGTTGTGTCGATGATTTTGTTTTTCTTTAACCAAGGGAATTTATATTTCTCGACAGCCATGTACTTCTGTCCGGAAAAATCTAAATGACATTGTTAGCCGGAGTCATATACAGCTTTACTGCTTCCCCGGACGTCGCCTTCAACTATAGAAATATTCTCCATTCATTTTTCGTACTCGAATCTCGCGTTAAAAGCAATACATTTTTTTTTCAAATCTAGTTTTGTTTTCTTTTGAGAATTTGGTTATTAATTATGCTTCCTCCTCTTTGTTCAGTACAAGTCAACTCGATGGTCGCCTCGGGCGCCAGTGACTAGAGACGCCATTTATCGTAGCAGCGTAGAGCCAGCCACGCATGAGAGAATATATACGGTGTTTCACTTTTTGATTCGTACTGTTCAGTTTCTGTCTACCATTAAGTATTTCTTCTATATCAAACATTTCGGGACAAAGGAAAAATTTACCCTGAATCTAAGAATAGATTATAATACCTTGAATGATACCGGAGGCTAAAGAACATATCTACCATATTGTTGCGTGTGTAACAAAGATAGAATCGATAGTCCGAAAAATAGATTAAATATGGCGAGTTTTAAAAGTGACCCCAAAGTTAGAGTGCAATGGTCTTCTATTTTGACGGGTATCCTCATCTTGTTTGTTATAGTCAGAATGCTTCCTCCGTTGTCTTCAGGAAAATAACAAAATCTTTACATATTTTTAGGTGTGTTTCAATAAATCAGAACCTCTCTCCCTCTGCGTATATATATATATATATATATATATATATATATATATAGAGAGAGAGAGAGAGAGAGAGAGATAGATAGATAGATAGATAGATAGATAGATAGAGTGAGAGAGCCTCGTTGACGATTCTAATTCCCTGCCTCCTTGTCACCGAGGCCCGTTGTTGCAGTTGGTATGACGTTTGCCTCATAACGTAATTGCCCGGGTTTCAATTCTCGGTAGTGGGTGTCACAAATTTAGGACGAAATGGCCGTCAGTGCTTTTTGCATTATGCTGAGGTTTCTTCTAGACTCGATGAATTACTTAATTATAATTATCTCGAATCCTTCTAATAATTTCTATCACACACACACACACACATATATATATAAATATATACATATATTTAATATGAACCATTTCCATATTTGTATGAAATGAAAAATAATTTATATTATAAAATTATCATATTCACCAAAATATATTTGAATAAAATATCGATTAAACATGTTTATACGATGAAGAAAAAACATGGCTGACGTACATAAAAAGAATAGTGCATTCTTATATTCACATTTCTTTTAAGTCTCAAATCTTCACTACAAGAGAGATACTTTCTCTTTTTATGTTGTGTCTTCTTTTTTTCCACAAGTGTATTTAAATCTCGTCCTACAAGAATACTTTTCGAGAGGAAGGAATATTGAAACTTGAATGTTACTAGTTTTTAATAGCTTTACCATTTTACTTAGTACTTTATTGTCTACAGTCTCCATATTTGGGAGCGGGTCAGTAATTTCTTGTGTTGATAGGAAAGTGTTCTGTAGCTTTGTGACGATCTAGAATGATTAGAATTTGTTAAAAAGAATCTTAGACAAAAAATTTCAAAACCTGGTATCACAAGAAAGATAAATTCCGTTACGAATCCTGTAAGATTCTCTTGTAATATTCTCTTGTAATATTCTCTTGTAATATTCTCCTGTAATATTCTCCTGTAAATGACATTTCAAGTGATATAAATCTTTTGCAAGAAATAAGACATGTTTGGAATTTAACACAACCGAAATAATACAGGGTGTGGCTGGTATTTGTGGACAGATTTTATGGATTAGTAAAAAACTTGCTGGACAAATTAATATAATTATATTTGATTACAAATAAGTAAACATGAAATTTAGGTAACTATTATTTAATTTTATTCAATAAAACCACCACGAGCATCAAAAACTGCCTCTACACAATGTCGAAATCGGCTGCAAGCTTTCATCAATTGGTCCTTATTTATATCAGACATTACTCGAACCATTGCAGGTTTAAGATAGTCTTTGGTGTTATGAGGCTCTTTATTAACCTCTTTCTCAACAACGCTCCACACATAATAGTCTAGTGGATTGAGATCTGGAGAGTTAGGAGGCCAAATGTTGGGTGTGATATCGTCGTACAAATGATCAGCCATCCAATCTTGTGTTCGTAGAGCCTTGAGGAATGGAGCCGAGTCTTGCTAGATTATGTAAGGCCTGCCGTTGCATATGTTGTCAATCTAGGGCTTGACAACTGTTTCTACAAGTTTTTGATCTTGATCAATTTTTTTATCATCACACCAGCTTCTGAAGGATTTTTAAGTTTGTTTAAAAAACTTTTGGATCTGTTTAAATGGTTTTCTTTTGTTTTGTTTTTTTCAGACATAAATTGACCTCTCTTCATCACGTAGGCCTTATATCGAATCACTTCATGAACACTCCTTCTGATTGTTTTTTTCAGACACATGCAGCTTTTTGGCAATTCCCGTCATTGATTGATCTCGGTTTTCATCAATTGTCTGCTTGACTTCCTGAATAAATTCGGATATTCTCACTTTATCAGAACGTGCAAAATGTCTTTTACGTCTTGATACAGACATTGGGGAACTGTCAGCGTCTTCTAACTCTTTTCGTATCTTATGGACAAACGATCTTGCAACTTTGAGGAAACGTGCAATATCCAAATCGTTATGATCAGCCTTTAATGCCACAATCACAGCATGCTTTTTCATTTCATTTGTTGTCATAGAGTTTGCCATTCTTGATTTCTGAAAGATAAAAGCATTATAAGTTAGAGGGAAGTAGTATTAATCTTAAATATGTGTCTCCTCAAATATCAGTCGCACTCTGTAATCAAATAAAAGTTACTTGCGTTTAGCTTCTTTGCATTTATTTTTTATTTATTTCTCGTTCATGCGGTAACATGTGGTAAAAGTTCATTAGTTTTAGCTGCAGTGAAAACTCATTAAGAAAATATTTAGAAGGCTTTTAATTGTTATTCTGACATATGGATTTCATTGACTTCAAAGTATATCTTTTCAAATGTATGTGTTTGTGTGTGTGCGCGCGTGTTTTAGTGTGAATGTATTTACTAAGTTGTGTATAGGCCAGAAGAATGTGAGAATAATTGGTCACCCAATGAGAATTACGCTCCATTGACAAACAATATATGAATGAAGGCCTGCATCAGAAAATAAAACTCATATTTGTTCAATAAATACTGATTTTGTGAGGTTGCTCTTTTAGATACTCTTCGTGTATATATATTATATAATTATATGTCTAATGGATGTCAGTTATTTCCTGTTAATTCCTCTATCCAAGTTCTGCACTGCCATAACCAGGTATTGAACTCACATTCTTTGGGTCCTGTCACTGGATCTAACCAACGCCTTTATCCACTGTGCCATGTGTCTTCAAGGACCAACGCCTTTATACACTGTGTCATGTGTCAAAGATGTGGACAGTAGTCTGAATAATGTAAATAGTGTACATAATACCTCATCTCAGATATATATATATATATATATATATATATATATATATATATATATATATATATATATATATATATATATATATATATATATATATAAGACATTTTTATGTTTATATATTCTTTTATAGATACAAATATTTAAGTAAATGCCCTGTTTATAAAAAAAACAGTATTAAACCACATTTACCGGCTTGAATACCCTAGAAATTTCACAGAAAATATTCGTACTCCCAAACGATTCGAACTTGTATCCTATACGGAACCATCATATAGCCTCATGTGCCTTGACCGATTAAGCCACAGAGGAGAGTTCGGTTAGCAAGGTCGATTTTACTGCCTTTAAGCTACAATCTTCCATGAACTCTCACGTAAAATATTTGTATCCATAAAAAGAATGTATAAATATAAAAATGTCTTAAAATAATTGTCGGACTTTGCCCATTTCATAATATATATATATATATATATATATATATATATATATATATATATATATATATATATATGATAATCTTTAAAATAGGGATCATAATTTATTGTTAAAGAAAGATAAAAAGTATCACAAACGAATAAAATTATAATCTTCGTTATTTTTCGCCCGACTCATATTCAAAAATACATATGACAAAATTGCATTTTTTCAACAACTGATTATAGAATTATAGCATCAGAAGTGAGAGAATTAGAAAAACAAAAAAAGATTTCCTCAGTTTAGCCTAATTGGCGACGGATTCACC
The DNA here is from genome assembly GCA_903632075.3 of Acanthosepion pharaonis. Taxonomy (NCBI): domain Eukaryota; kingdom Metazoa; phylum Mollusca; class Cephalopoda; order Sepiida; family Sepiidae; genus Acanthosepion; species Acanthosepion pharaonis. The sequence continues at coordinate 689,790 of CAHIKZ030004269.1, forward strand.
GAAATGTGCTAAGTTACGTTTTAACTCGCTCTGCTTACATACGGTCTGATGTTATAAAATTATAACAACATCCTCCAAGACGTTGAGGTGGAGCTTAGTCCGTGTCTTGTGCAAAACAGAGAAGAAAACAGAGAAGCCCTGGACATGCTGGATGATTCTAATCTCCAACCGATGAATAATCTTACCCACATAGCCAGCCTCACACTAACATTTATATTGTTAAACGTATAAGCTCTACTGATATCCTTACGGACAGAGGGAAACGCCCTTGTGATAGAAAAATTATTCTGGACGTATACAGCATTGAACCACCGCCTGACTGGAGAAGATATTTTATCGGCGTATACCTGACTCCTGGGACCAATCCACGATAGTTTTATATATACAGGACACTTAAATGGACTTAACATTTTAATCCCATTAAACTTAGCAATTTTCCCTCCAATGGTATTTGTAATAACCCATTCAGCGTAATCATTCGCCATGAAAAGCGGTTTCATTTTCCTCAGCTTGAAATCAAGCTTTCGCTCCGAACATAACATCAATCAGCGATTGACAAGATTGGTTTTCCTGGTTTTGGGAGCAACTGTCTCCCAACTGGAGTTTTACCGCAAAAGGGCGGGTTTCCTGTAAATACTGATGAGAAAACATGACGGAGTTCTCTCTAGCAACACATCCAGGAAAGGTAACATTCTTCTCGTCCACCTCCATAGTATATTTCAAAGACGGGTTGAGATTATTTAAATATCGAAAAATTCTTGGAGGCTGTTGTTATAAATTTACAACATCCGACCCTGTGCAAGTAAAATTAGCGCTATACAGTGAATCCGTCGCCATTACGAGGCGAAACTAAGGGAAATATTATTTTTTCTAATCCCCCCTCCGTTGGCTTTATTTTAAAATCGGTTGTTGAAAAAAGATTTTCTTTTCAGCAATTTTGTCATATCCCGACGATAAGTTTCTGAAGATAAGTCGGGCGAAAGGTACCTGAGATTTTATTCTTTGCGATACTTTTGAATCTTCTTTTAGTAATAAATTATGATCCCTGTTTTAAGGATTATCCTACGTTGGAATGGCTCCGAAAATTTATATAAATAAATATATATATATAATAATATATGTCCGATAATCTTAAGTGGCACTTAAGACCCGCTAGTGATTTACAAAGGAATCCCCATATATTGAGCAAGAGTGAGGATTGTGGGACGAGGTCACTGTTAGATTGGCTGTCCTTTTAGATTTTGTTCTCGTTTTTTGAAGACGATTCAGACAATCAGATTGAAAACACGTTGATCTCCATTCTACTCACTCCAAGACTAAGCGCTCGAGGGTGTTATGTGGTATATTGACAGCTGACAAGTTGCTTTTCAGCTTGTCTTTATATCTTAGACATGGGCGTCCTACATTCCTGTAGCCCTGATCTAACTGGCTATACATTAAGATCTTGGGTATCCTGTCATCAGACATTCTTAAGACATGACCAGTCCACCGTAACTGAGACTGTATGATAAAAGTCACGATTCCTCCAATATTACACCTGTTAAACAGGTCTACGTAAGATGTCCTATCTTGAAGCTTAACTCTACAGATTGCACGCAGACAGCTTTTATGGAAAACATCCATTTCGAAACAGTTTTAAATATATATATATATGTGTGTGTGTGTGTTTGTATGTGTGAGTGTGTGTGTGTGTATGTGTGTGTATGTAAAAATTCATATATAAATAAAATATATCTGTAAAAAGAATGTATGACTAAGAAAGGAAACATTTTCTTTATCAACGCGTTTCGTTTCCTGGGGCAGCTTATGAAGATAAGTTTAAGGAGTTTCTTTCGCAACAGATATTTATAAACATAAGTAAAATATCGTTAAGTTTTAAAAATGTTTAAATTCAAGAACGCTCTAAGCTATTCATAAAACTGTATAAGTAAACTATGGAAGATGCTAAGTGATATAATATAACTTATTTTTACTTGTAATATATTTTAGCTTTACTCATACAGTTAATTTGAAGAATATCTTAGAGCGTTCTTAAATTTAAAGATTATATATTACGTTATAAATATATTTAAACATTTTCAAAACTTAACGATATTTTACTTCTATCTATAAATACATGTCGCAATATATAATCCTTACATTTAACTTGATAAAGTCCCTCAGGAAACGAAACGAAATATATATATATATATATATATATATATATAGAGAGAGAGAGAGAGAGAGAGAGAGAGAGAGAGAGAATTGATTGATTTACGAAGCTGAAAGTCAAAACAATTTCACGCACAATGGGGCTATATTTCTGATTTATATATATATATAAATCTAAGCTTATTACAGCATATGGCCCGGAATGCAAAATGAGATATAAACCTTGTGTTACACCAATGAGTCATATAAAAATATTCCGGCATCGTTAAATTTTAGTATACAGAATTATTTATATACACATATTATTTATTATAATTTTTTCATATAGACAAAAACAGTTTATTCACTACAAAGATGAAACTTCGTTTCGGTGCATTTAAATTGCACCTCGACTGGTGAGGGCCAAAATGGTTACGAACAATTCTGTTTGTAAGCAGGCCTTTTTGCTTTATGTATATTTTTTCCCAAACAAATGGAAAAAAGGAAGTGACGTCTCACATGCAGCTTGCTTACAAACAGAATTGTTCATGTCCATTTTGGTTCTCACCAGTTGAAATGCAATTGAAATGCACGGAAACGAAGTTGCGTCTTTGTAGTGAGTATACTGTTTTTGTCTATATGATAAAATTATAATAAATAATTATTGCTCTAATATCGGTATTGAGCCCTATTTTGAATTATTGCTGTGAACGTTAGAATTTATATATTATTTTCGTTCTCATTGCATCGGGTATATATAACACACACATATATATATTGTTGAAAATGTGCCATATTAATATGGAAGGAATACACAGTATCAGAGGCAGAACGTTTATAGATATAGACATATCTATAGACATAGGAAAACTACATGCTTCAGTGCGATCACCAAACCTAGTGTTATTACTCCGATAGCTAGCGTAGATATATGTCACGAGAGTATTAACGAATAGGGGCTGGGGATATTGACATTTGTAAGTTTTGGGGGAAAGCTAATATATAGTTTAACATTCTCTATATTTACGGAGGAAAAGTGTTCAATATCGCTATTAGGTTAATTTAGATATATAGTAATAATAAAAAATGAACACTGCCTGGTGACTAACATTGATACACTTTACACGTCTTCTTATAAATAGTCTACTTCATAAAAGCATGTGTTACTATTCTTTGTGTAGGCCACTGTCTGATATATGAAGTGGAAGAGGGTAGTAGCTTCCTGTTTTAAATTTTGTTTTGTTTTTGTTTTTTAGAGCAAATGTCTTATAATTTTAATACTTCCCGTCTTTATGTTTTCTATTTTAAATATTTGTACATATAATTCTTTTTGTGTCATCCTTTAGTTTACACATTTTGTATTTGAAATATATTTTATTAGCTTTGTCCTTTGGGTTATACTTTATTTAATCTTTTGTGTCGAGATATACTTGATCAGTGTTACAGATTGCGTAGGCTGGACCAGAATCGAAAACTATTGGTCAGAAATTGCAAAGGCGTGTAATCCGGTCTGTACTGGATTGATTTGTTTCAATTTTGATTTAAGACGAAAAAAGACACTGAGACAGATTCAAGAAGCTTTCAATATAACCAGATTCTTTAGTGAACCAAGAAGCCAATACCTTGCATGTAACGCTGGGGTTTTAAACAACCGGTTGACATGCGTCCACTCAATCTGTCTCCCTCACTCTCTAGTTTCCACCCCAAAATAATGCTACGACTAATGCCCATGATATAATAACGCCAGTAAAAAGATTATCCGTCTTTGAAGGAGTTGAGAACGTAGCATTGGAGTCTGAAGAATTGACACCAGAGATGACAGGAAACTCAATACTAGAAATGACTTGATGCTTGAAACTGACATTCACTATGCAGTGTTGACTTTGATATCCACACTATATACAGACAGGTGTTCACAGCTCATCAGTGTGTCGGGACATCTGATTGATACAAGCCGGGAGCGAAACCCGACTGATTTGGTATCAGTCAGAGATTTTACCCATTGGCGCATGGGAAGGATAAAGGTGAATTTAGACGTATTTATTTTTAGACAAGCACGCCAGTGACCGGAGAACTCGATTCGTCATGACAAAGAGTCTTGCATAAGAAGCAGTAATAATGACTGTTTACAAATTCACTTTTCTCTCCGAAAAGCTCAACTGAAATAATTTTTTCAGGAGTAGATATATATTGTCATTCACAGACAGACTGTTTCGCGGTTTCACAGCTCATCAGAGTGACTATATATATATATATATATATATATATATATATATATATATATATGAATAAAGAAAAAAAGGAAAGGATATATTCATATTCCAGATATATTCTTCGTTACATCTTAAATTTTACACCACACACACACACACACAATATATATATATATATATATATATATATATATATATTGAAACTGTTATCGAAACTTTTGAAAATATTGATTATTTTAAAATTACTGCACTAACTTCTAGATTCCACAGACGCTTCCTAAGTTTTCCATTGCTTGCTGCTTGTATTCTGGTTCGCACTAGCGAAAATCATTACCAAATAAGTATATTCAAATTCTTTTCGATTTTGTAAGCATTTGACATAGAATCAAATGAGTAGATCAACATCATTATCACCCACCGCATGATCGGGTGTCGTTGGGCCGTTGCGCAGCTGAGGACCTGATAGTCTCTTCCCACATGTAGGTATTACATCATGCGTAATTTGCCTCGGACGAAGTCGACCCGGCAGAGTCATTCCATCTTTTTTCCAGGATACATCTCAGTCGATGTGCCTCGACTTGATGACTCGATCATCGGGCACTTGGCCAATGATTTCATCAAGGGTAAACTCCGCCCTGGGTATTGATTTTAGTCTAGAATGAAACTATGTCTCTTCAGGACTTTCAACAGCGGTGACAACTAAAATAGACAGCATATATAACTCAAACAGAAAATAATGACATAATCAAGATTTTGACGACTTCAAACTAAAGGTTAGAGAGAAAACCGTTTATCTGTACTGGAAAGAGCAATAACAGTTATTGGACTTGAGAAACCTATATTTCTGATTTTATAAATTTCACTCGACAGAAGCACTGGTTTTTCGTTCGGTGAATTTCCATGTAAGGAAACGGCTAATATTATCACCAACATTCGACTACTTTCCAAGTTAATTTATCGAATATATTTCCACTTCAAATAGACTGGGGCACTCCACAGAAAGGTTGAGTGTAACACAATTTATTTGGCATCGAGTTTAATAAATATTTACGTACTTCATTTTGATGTTTACAAAATGAGCAAGATAAAGGTCATTTTTAACACCCGTGAATATTCTAATAAAATAAGACCAATTGCATAGGCAAAAGTAATTTAGGAAGATACGCCAGTGTTCTAAATATCCGAATATCAAGATGCGATAGAAAGAAACAAGAATCATGTGATGTTTGCCTCGTTCTTTAAAGCAAAAACACATTTTTTTTTCATAGTTCTGCCTCCTTAATTAGATATTCTTGATGTTTTCATTTGTGTAGTTGCCAATTAGGTTTGAACTTTGAATGTTGATTGGATTATTTCTTTTCTTATCATCTGTGGGCGTGTGTGTGTTATTTGATTGAACTTACAAATATTTCTTAGCCACTGGTTACAAAAAACAAACATTGATCAGCATGCAAGAATCCTAATACCATTAGAGATACGTAGACTGAAGTTTGATCTCAAAGTGTCACATGTTCGATCTTTGTTGTCATGAATTTTTTTTGTCATATCGCTCAACTGCTCATCGGTGGTGACAGGGGATATGTCGAATAACCGGAAGTGGTCGGTGCCGATGCAAAGCACCTTAAACTCTTTGACAAATTAAGCCAATAAAAAAGTTATTAACTGAATCCATAGATTTATTTATAGATTTGCTGAATTAGGATCTTAAACATTTGATGTATAATGTTCGATTGTTAATATTCGTAACTGAATTAAGTATATTGCAAAAGAAGATAAGTTTGAAAATATTTGTTGTGTAAGATAAATTAATTTTCCTCATTTTGTCTGTGGACTTACTGATGTACTTATATTCTACATATATTCAAACTGTTCAGGGATGCTTACTATCTGGTATCTTTTCCCATAGTATGATATAGGCTATACGGGGGTATTATTATTATCAATCAATATTACTCGCCCTAGAAATGTAGTCAAAGAACAAGAATGTAATTTATTCATCACCTAGACAAAACAACAAAAAAAAACATCGTGTTAAACATTTTAAACGTCTCGATGTATGGAGATTTTCTAACCGTAGCTTAGAATTTAATATAGGAGATAAGGAAATTGAACTCAGAATAAGCTGCGCTATGAGCAGTTATGTTCAACATGGCAAGATTCTAAAATAAAATAAAAAAATAACCTAAAACCTCGAGTTATGTTTCTTAAATAGCCTCTTCAGACAAAGATTTCCATGTGGATGTCATGCTTGCCATCCTAATCGTTCAAAGTTAGGCTATCATCTATATAGAAATGTTTTCTCAGATTAATGACTAAATCGGATTCTGTAGGTTTTAAAGAGGACTGAACTTCTTCCGAGTTAGTAAACTGACGCTACAGAATCACAACGAACTGTAACAAATTACCGAAACCTCGCCACTTGAAGACTTTCAACAGCAGCAACAACTAAAACCACATGTAACTCGAAAAGAAAATAATTTCTAAAGATAAGTCGGGCGAAAGGTACCTGAGATTATAATTTTATTCTTTGCGATACTTTTGCGATCTTCTTTTAGCAATAAATTATGATCCCTGTTTTAAGGATTATCCTACTTTGGAGTGGTTCGAAAATTGTTTATAAATATTATATATATATATATATATATATATATATATATATATATATATATATATAATGTACTCTGCTATAGGTTTCGCTCTATGAGGATCTGACAACTTAATTGATTCAGTTATGAAATTTTGTGCGATAATCTTAAGAATGAACGAATCAAGGTAAACCGCCAGAAATCCCACACAAAATGATTTGATTAAAATGGTGAAGGCTTGTGCAGAACCATCCACACTTTTCAGGACTATTCAGAAAAACGAAAATATATATATATATAGATATATATATATATATATATATATATATATATATATATATATATATATATATATATATATATATATATATATATATGCCAACATTTTTTCACAAATTTAAGTAATTATCAAGTTACATCTTCTTAAAAATAGCACGGAAAAATCGCAGAAAAAAAACAAGACAATGTCTCTGCGCCTTTCTTTAATAGTAGGGTTAACTATCGGATTCTCGTTTTGGGGATTTTTTTTTGTTTGTTTTTTGTGTGATTAGTACCTCATCCAGTTTCAGTAAACGCATATGTAGAACTAATCGCAAATTAATGAGATTTGCTTAAAAATTGTAAAATAGCACAAAGACAATACATACAAAAACTATCACAGAGAAGAAGAGAATTATTTCTATTAAAAAATGCTGGCTGCTTTTCTGCCAGACATTTATAGACAGGTTACAGCTGCTGGACATGTAAAAGCGCATTTAGTGTTCATTTTAAGAACAAAGAATCAATAGTATCTAACGTTTGCATCATACACACAACATTATTTTTCTTCGATGGAGCTCAGCTTTTGGGAAGATTTATCCTTGACTTTTGCGTTGAATATTGTCGTACGTAACCCATTTTACTGCTGGGAAAACCTCTGTTGTTTCTCCTTCAAAACTTCCAGATGATCATGACACTGAAGTTAGGAAAGTTTCCAGTACTTAAATAGAATTACTACTAATTTAAGGAACTCCATAAATAGCTCACAATATCACGATGTATTTAATGTGAGGATGCCAAATCCATGATGGTGCACACAAGGTGTTTCAGTAATTCTTCTTTTAAAAGAGAAAAATGATAGTGTAAAATTATTGTGTAATGAAACGCTGTTTTGGACATTTCAAAAATGTTGACGATATCACAGACAAATCCAAAACGAAATGAAAAATAAAGATAGGCTTTAAGAATATCACGTGAATATATTTAGGGAAAATGACTAAATTCAGTTTTGATCTGTAATGTATTTGATAGATGTAGAAATATCAAAATGATTTGATTTATTTTCCCACAGATCATGTATACTGTAACATTATGAAGTAACCTGGCCGAGAAAGTTCAACGAAGTAGACTCAGTTAATTTACTCACAAAGGAGATTTGTATTTTCTGACGGAACTACGTACATTTTTTATTCTCATTTGATAGATATTGTCTCAATCGCTTATTGAGTGTCATTGACGTACAGTTAATGTCATAACAAAATGGAATAAAATTAATATACGCGTTTCATCACTTAAAATGACATCTTCAGACTAATAATAGTTTTAACGATAGCGTCTTATACACACGCACAAACACACACACAACGTTTCGGCAGTTGTACGCTCCAGCCTTCTTCAGGTGGTTGGAATGTCGAACTGAACCCCTTATTTCGTTCACCCGGGTTAACTGTTCTAGTTCTATGTCCCATGTTTAATGGATGTCAGTTATCAGTTATCTGTCAATTCCCCTTTCCAAGTTCTTCACTGCCTTAACCGGGTATTGAACTCACACTCTTTGTGTCTTTCACTGGATATGACCCATCTATTGTGCCATTTGTCCTTGATATCTTTAGATGAATGTATTATGATACTGTAAGAAAATTTAGCGAATTTAAGATTCCGAAATTAGTGCACTTTCTATATATTTCCGCCTGAATAAATTACTTTAATGCATTCTTATCTTCTAAATTATGGCCATGCCTATTAATATGAACGACTAATGCACTTGGTGTATTGTTTTGTAACAGGTTCATTTTACAAAATAAACATTTATAAAAGATTATGATCTTTTTAAATAAATGGTCATAATCTTTTATTTAAATTCTTAGATATTCGACCCATATATTTCTTGGAAGAATTTCACAATCTATTTTACAAATTTCTGCTTTAGGTTTTACCTTGTTATGATTTTGCATTCTGTTAATTAAGATATTTTACTGGTTTGGAAGTAAATCACACAAACTATAAAATTTAGATCACATTTTTTTCCACATGTAATCTTATTTAATTTTTAGAATGGAACCAGTTTCTAGAAATTCTAAAACAAACTGAAACACCGGTAACTGTCGGTAAGTCGATTTTTTATTCTATAAAGTCATTAAAATAAGATTGGACTGTATTAAAATATTTCTAATATTAAATTGAGAGAGGTTCATATTTCATTAAATGTTCTTAAATGTTTTTAGTAGATTTATGTTTTTATCAGCAGGTACGATGGTTTATAGGGATACAATATCTAAACTAGCCATGAGTTTATTTCACCACTTTGTCTTTTAGGATACCGGCATAGTTACCGGTATATTTAGTATCTGAAGGAATAATACTGGCCAGGCGTACGAGAACCAATATTTCAACGTGATATGGCCACGCGCGCGCGCGTGTGTGTGTGTGTGTGTGTGTGTGTGTGTGTGTGTGTGTGTGTGTGTGTGTGTGTAAAAACAATTGGGATTCCGTAACAATAAACAGTTTTATTCATTTTCAACATATATTAATGACATTATGGATTTATATATTAAAACTATACATCTTTATCGTGATTCCTACAGACGACATTTTTTTTAATTCACCAAAATGCTATTTACTACACGCAATTAACATTACTCTCATTTTCAAAGGTAAAAAATGAAAGAAATGTATCTTGCATAATAAAATTGAAATTCATTTTTTAAAATAAAAGTAAATTAATGAATTATCATCTCAAAGCGTATATTTATTATTTTTCATCTAATATGAGAAGTCATATAATTCGACAAAATGTTTTTAGATATCTTAAATCTTATCCTGTTCAAAGGCGGTAAACAGTAATGATTGTCTCCTTTCTACAAACCCTTGATGAGTCTCCTAGTACACACGCGTACACAAACTTTTAAAGGAATGAATTTCAAGCTTACACATATATCAGAATCATAACAGAACGGTAAGAAAATGTGCTTCTCTATTTTCCCCACTATTATAGCAAAAGTCAAACCGGAAACTCTGACCTTCTGGTAGTCATTTTATCAGAAGATGGCGGTTTCATAATCGCTTCTTTTAACCTCTAGCCAGCGGCGCTTTCGAATGCTGGTTATTACTGCTGAAGTAAAGATCTGTGATATTTAATACTTGCAGATGATATTCTAATGCCAACGGCGCTGAGAGAAATTAACCTTCTCTTTCAACTTGTAGCGAAAGAACGCTGGTTTTTATCCGTCTATAAGGTATCTCAACTCAAATTGACACCACATTTGTAGTTATAAGCTCTGGTCTGCTTTTGCGTATTAAAATGAAGAGGCGACCATAAGTGGACTTCCATATGATATTGCGTCGTCCAAGATACTTTCATGTTGCGAGGTTTAGCCACACACAGATACATGGCCCAGTGGATAAAGACGTTGGTTGGATCCAATGGCTAGATCCAAAGAGTTGTGAGTTTAATATCAGGCTACAGCAGTGGTGAACAAAAACTTGGAGTGTTGAGTTAAAAGGAAATAACTGAGACATCCAGAAGAGGCATGACACGTGGAACTGGAACAGTCTACCCCAATGGACGAAATAAATGTTTCGGTTCGAAATTCCAATTAATTGAAGAAGGCCGGAGAGTACAACGACCGAAACGTTGTGAATATGGAAATGAAGAGGAAGATAACAGTCCGAATGATGTAACTAATGCAAGGTTTATAATTGTAATGAGACTTGGTTCGATCCACAGTTAAAAGTTTTGTTTTTGTAAGGCTGACAACTTAAAAAATTACTTGTAAGTTATTTTTTTCAATTAAAATTAATTCATTCAAGGTTTTATACATTAATTTCAATTTAACTATAAATCATCTAAAACGGTGCTTAAATAAATAAAGGAATCATCAAATTATTGGCAGGATCCTTTAAATTTAACCGCCCCTGTAGAAAATATTAAAAGTAATTATGCTTTTTATACACTTAAAAAATAGTATACTGCAAGAAAGGATTATGGGATTAAGAAAGTTGCGAAAACTATCAACCACTTCTACAGGAGTAATGCCATATTTGCAATATAAATATAGTTCTTATCATGCAACGCACTAACATGTTTCTTTCCTTTAAACTGATTACTTATTGTTTAAATTTAATTTCTCGATTATATTAAAGACGGTTATGACATTTTAAACTATCCATTTATTGTCAATTAATTTTTAGTTATATTAGATCGGAATCTTTTCATGATTGACCTTCTTGCTCACGTCAACCTATCGTAGTTATAGGTAACTATACAGGGTGCGCAAAGTATTTAAAACCATATATTTAGCAGGTCATAGATCGCAGATGGCCTAATATAATGTTACGCGACATGGACAAAATTTTGACGTTTATTTCTGTTATAGGCGCATCGAGTACATTAAATTAAGTAACTTGATTATAGCCAGATACTTGATAATGGCGAGGATAGAACCGAAGAACGACAGGTCTCCATAGCATATTAACGGACCTCTCGCGACGAGGCCAAGCCAATGCCACCGCCTACTTATGCAAGGGTGCTAGACACGGTAGTTAAGCAATGGATCGAGAAGGTATTGTATCTGTTCCGACAAACCTTCCGACACAATCTACATGACCGACTAGTGACTGAAGGAGACTTTTACCACCAACATACCTCTTCCTATCTGCATTGATTTGAATACCAACGCGGGGATCAACGTGAGAGAGAATGAATGTGACTCGGATAGGCAGTCGTTTCTGAGACTGCATCAAGAAGGTCTTCGAGTCTGAGAACGCTTTTATCGACCTAATGAAATGTTCTTTTTCTGTTAGGTTACGAATCTGTACCATTTTTCAATATTCTTTCACGCTTGTGTTTTTCTTCAGTTATTTCAAGCAACATAGACACAGGCACGCACACACAAGCACACACACACGGACGGTTAAAAACTCATATCCATTCAACTATATATATATATATATATATAGGAAGTGTGTGTTTGTAAACAGTGACTATTACGGCTATTATAGCAAGACTCTTCGGTAAAGCGAATCGAGTCCTCTCAGTTACTGTGTGTTTATCTAAATAAAATTCACCTTCAGACGACTTAGTGGTAGAATCTCCGAATGACGCCAATTCAGCTGGGTTTCGATCCTAGCTAAAGGCAACCGGACGTTTAGCCACACTGAAGAGCTGTGATAAAGCGAAACAGTCTGTCTGTGGATGAATATATATATATATATATATATATATATATATATATATATATATATATATATATATATATATATATACTCCAAGTATATAAACGTGTATACGGAATGAATTCCAATATCCAATAATTACTTTTCTTAAAAGAGTGCTCAATACAAAGTAGAGCAGATATAATTATTTTTTATAAAAAAAAAGAAAAATATTTATGACATAAATATGTTACAAAATCACTACAAAAATAGCCATTTCGTTTCAACACCCTCGGTGTCTTATCAAGTGATGATGTTGAATGTAAAATAAATGGTTTTAAAAGTTTCAAATTAATTAACGATTCTTCTCTTGAGGAAAACATTGTTACAAAAGCTAAAATGACCAATCAAAACCCAAGTATAGGAAGATTCAAAAGCTTGACAACGAAATCATGTTATAATAGCTATTCAGATCTTTAAAATACGGGTAATATTAAATGACCGGATATTGTATTGAATAACATATGTATTTTTTCTTTTCTCCTCGGTAATTTTATGGTTTTTAAACTTAATAGTGATTAAATTTGGATTTTAAAATTGGCAGTTTTTAATTTTAATATCAAATTTTATCATATAATTTAATAATTATTGGTTAGAATAAATTATTTTTAATATTACCCGTATTTTAAAGATCTGAATAGCTATTATAACATGATTTCGTTGTCAAGCTTTTGAATCTTCCTATACTTGGGTTTTGATTGGTCATTCTAGCTTTTGTAACAATGTTTTCCCTTAGCGAAGGATCGTTAATTAATTTGAAACATTTAAAACCGTTTATTTTATATTCAACATCATTTGATAAGACACTGAGGGTGTTGAAACAAAATGGCTATTTTGTAGTGATTTTGTAATATATTTATGTTATAATTTTTTTTATAAAAAAAATATATATATATATATATATATATATATATATATATATATAGAGAGAGAGAGGAGAGAGAGAGAGAGAGAGAGAGAGAGAATAGTTCCACAAGCTCGTATCTATTCAACTAAATATGTTAGCTCTATCACTGATACTGAGCGCTTTCCAATAAGCACCATGCACATATAAAATATATATTGAATTTATATATATATATATATATATATATATATATATATATATATATATATATATATATATATATGTATATAATATAATATAATATAATATAATATAAAAGGCTCAAACACTAATATTCTATGGTATATATTGACATTGAGTTCTACTTTTGATTCTATCCACTTGAGAATTTATATATATATATATATATATATATATATATATATATATATATATATATATATATATATATATATTTAAGTTATGAAACTTGGTAATCCGTATGGGTAGTCCCAAGGGGGATGAAATCCTGAGAGATCAATGCAAATCCAGAGCTGATAATTAAAAGAAAAACATGTTATATAATATAGAATTGATTTTATTTTTTATTGGGATCCATATATATTGGTGCCAATGGGTTATTTTTATGATTTTCTCATCATTTCTTTGTCGTCAGCATGCATCTGGTTATAATATAAGAGTTTGATATATTCAAGATCCTTTAAGGAAGAGTACCATGTTCTATTTGATTTGTGTTCAGGTTTTATTACTTTAACAAACACTTATATTGTAAGTAGATTCATGCTAATGGGGGATTTAGGAAAAAACTTCATTCGTGCCAATATATCTCCAATGGATCCCAATAAAAAATAAATTTAATGATATATTATACAAAATAAAATACAAGCAATTTAATTATTCGTAGTATATATATTGTTTTAAAATGACGGAACCTTTTTCATCGAACACCTCTTCAGAAAGATTCGTTGAAACAAAAACAATGCTAAACGGCGAAACTGAAAAACTGGATCCAGAAAATGATTGTAAAATCATTTTCTGGATCCCGGTTGCACAGAGAAAGTTTTTAAACGGACAATTAGACGGTACGGTTATGAGTTTTAAAGCTTCCGCGCTTTTTGGACCTTGTCATTGTCCGCTTCATTTAAAACTGCTATGGCTGGGTAGGAGCAGTCAGACAATTGCCAATATAGAGTGTCAGGGTGACGACTAGTTTTTCTACTGTCAAGTTGTGTGTTGTTTTTGATACGATGTTTTTTCAGGTGTTCCCATGTTTTGCCCTACCTACAAAGAAGTTATTTTATTTACCAATGTAAATGTCAGTGTGAGGCTGATTATCTGGGGTGAAGCAACTTGCAGTTGAAGACACGGATTTGACTGCATGTACCTATTCATGTAATATAAGGTGGAATCAACAACAGTATTCGCTTGTCTCAGTCGGTTTGTGAGTCAGCAATTGGTGAACAAATCGGGTTGTGCTTTAAAATATTCTGACCAAGCTTTTAAGGTACCACACAAAGCTTGATCGACTAAACATTTACGTTTTTTAAAAGCTCCTCATATCAAGATTCATCGACCGACTTTGTGTAGACAGAAGGAGAACTTCCTTTGTTCTCTGTGTCTTATGTGTTGGTCGTGAGTACAATATTTCTTTCTATTTTGTACTCACTAGAAGCTTATTTTGATTGATTGATTTATTTAGTAATAAATTTCTTTTAGTCGTTGTTCCTTATTTAAAATTCATTTGCTTTTTCAGTTTCCCTGTTTATAGATGTTTATGTTTGCATTTTGAGTTTTTAGGGTTTTTCCTCCCAAAGACTCTTTCTGAGGAAGTATTGGATATGGTTTGTTTTTTTGTTTTGTTTTTTTTTGTTGTTTTTTTTTTGTTTTGTTTATTACGACATAACAAACATCAATATGTTATTTAATGCCGACAAAGTTTTTATTGTTGTAAGATTTTTTTATCAAAAATCTATTTCTGGTAATATTTTTTCCTTCTGAAAATCTATTTCTGGTAACATTTTTTCTTTCAAATATTCATCACAGGTAGTTTTTTTTTTCAAAAAATGTATTGCTGGTATTATATATATATTTTTACAAAGTATTTCTGGTATTAAAACCCATTCTAAAATTTTCATGGTGTTCTGACCCCAGTTTAGGGGTTAACTGTTTTCCCATATCTGGGACCCTAACAGGTACTACCACCCCGGTTGAGGGTGGACCTGGAAACACCAGCAATGATTCCACGCTCCTCAAAACCTCCTGATCAGAAGCCTTGCTGTTGGACGTAGTTTATCATCTTACCCAGGACACGGATGTAGTTTATCGTCATACCCAGAACGGGAAGAAGTGTTGAAAGAAAAACGTTTCTTTTGAAGAAAGGTAATACACTCCGCCATTCTTTAAACAATATATAAATTCTGTGGTATAAAAAATGCTGTTCCTTCAAAGAAATGCAACAGTAATTGATTTATTTAAAATGAAAAATCTTTCTTGAAGCTCTTCTTTTAGTTTTAATTACAAAATAATCGGATAAATTTAATATTTCCAATAAGCAAAATACGTGGCTACATTTCAAAACTAAATAAATTTACTGGAAATAGTTTCTTTAAATCAGTAAAATCGCTGATTTTAACCATTTGGGTCATCTTTCAACTTAATATAATTCTCTTTAATAAAAGAAAACTCTTTCAAAAATAAAATGTATTTACTGAAACATTATATATATATATATATATATATATATATATATATATATATATAATGAATACAGAATCCTTAAAAATCCATTTGGTCAAGTTATACATTATTTCGTGAAGCCCAAATATCGACCTCGTCAGACCAGGTTGACATAAATAAATTACATAATATATTGATCTGTCTTTACATTGTGCTCCCTTTGGAATTACCCCTAATAATCATAAAGAAGTATTATATATATATATATATATATATATATATATATATATATATATATATATATATCAATAAAGGTGCAATTAATTTACAAATTCATGGATTATTCATACAAAAAACAAATACAAAGGTTAATGATTTAATTGGCGAGAAATCCATCGTCGCGAACAATTCAAGTAATATACAAAAACCCCGAACCTGTTTATGAATGAAAATATCCTTGTTTCTATAAATTTCTGATTATTGGATTTCTCGCCAATTAAATCATTAACCTTTGTATTCGTTTTTTGTATGAATAATTCATGAATTTGTAAATTAATTGCACCTTTATTGAAATTAAAATAACTGATCCAAATGCAACTTTTGGATAATAAGTGCGACATTACTGTAATTATTGAACAATAAAGTTCATGCCACTTTGACAGAAAATTTACCAGTAAAAAAGAATTCACTTATCACCATATTTGTACAAGAACGCACAATTGTAAAATTTAAATTCAAACTCAGCGTTGCGACTGCACGCTCAAAAAACAATAACTCATTTCTAATAGCATTTTTCGGATTACAACAATACATATATTTTCGTTGTCCTCTTATTACTGAGAGTAAAAACAAGAACAAAATCTATTCCATACCCGAGGATGTCTGTAGGAACAGAAGAAAGCTTGTAAAAATAATAAGAACTTATGCAACAGAAATTTATAGAAACAGGGATCTTTTCATTCATAAACATGTTCGGGGTTTTTGTATATTATTTGAATTGCTCGCGACGATGAATTTCTCGCCAATTAAATCATTAACCTTTGTATTTGTTTTTTTGAATAATTATGAATATATATATATATATATATATATATATATATATATATATATATATAAGGTGGCACATGTATGTCTCGAACAATAAATCTTTCTCTTGAACAAGAAATACGAGTTCGAATCTCCTCATAGCCTAATTCTTTATTCCTGCCTTACACTGTTGATTTTAGAAATTTAGATGAAAAAAATGATGTCATCGAAAAACATTTGAGAAAAATGATGATATAATGTGTTTTTCTTTTTTTCCAACAGACATATCCTCCTTCGGTTGCTTTCGTTATTTTGTCTAGACTTAAAGATTCTTCATCTTTTGCAAGTCATCAATAGATTCGATGACTCAGATGTTTAGCCTAAAGACTAAATGGAAAGAAATAAAATATTGAAGATTACATCGTAGCAGATGCAATTGCCACTGTTTTCACAAGCCCAAGAATTGAAATATAGTAAGACGATAAATTACGTCCAACATCAAGGCTTCTGATCAGGAGGTTTTTAGAAGCCTGAAACCACCTCTTATTTGCTGGTATTCCCAGACCCAGCCTGACCCGTGGTGGTATCACCTTTTAGCGTCCCAGCTATGGGCAAATAGTTAACCCCCAAATTGAGGTCAAAGCACGATGAAAGTGTAAAAATAAGTTTTAATACCAGCAATAAATTTTGAAGAAAATTACCAGTGATACATTATTACCAGCAATACATTTTAGAAAAAAATATTAGCAGTAATACATCTTGGAAAAAATATTACCAACAATAACAATCTTGTCGACATTAAATAACTCATTGAGGTCGATATGCCGTAAAATAAACCAAACCAAACGAAATCAAAACAAAAGACGAGAGAAAGTTAATTCAGATAATTTAGAGAATTCCAGAACTTCAGACAACACAAGGAAAGCCAAAGAGCCTACAAATCCTGAGAAAGAAATTAGTACAGCAGATGAGTGCTGCATTAGTAATATTATCAAAAATATAATAAACGCTGTCTCCACCTGTAGTAGAATGCGCGATTCCAACAAATGAAGAATTTCAGCCAGTGTGCGTTTTCATTGGCTGAGCCATCCTCAAAGTTGCCCCAGGCTCGTTGGGAGTCGGTTGATTTTATCGAGTCACTATCTCCAGAATTGTTGCTAACCACAGCTATAGAACCCATTTTGATCTACTATTTACCCATAGCTGACAGAGAAGAGTTGGATTCATGCCTTTCCCAAGTGTATTTGAGTGTAAATGAATGTAACGAACCTAGCATAAATGCGAACTCTGTTCTCCGACTTCACATTCCGATCTGCTCCTTCCTTACAACAGACGCACAGCCCTGGATCTAAAAATATAAGAATAGTTTATACGTTTTTGTACAGTATTCAGATGAAATAGAAATCTCATAAATTCATTTCTAAGTTGACTTCTAAGGCTGAAGTCGACCTCCAAAAATCGAAAAGTCAGTGGCTATTAATCTTTCGCGTTTTACATTTGACATTTTCACCGTTGAATGTTGCTCATACCAGTGCGTGATATTTTCGGCTAACCTTTTTACGGAAAAAAAAAAGATTACGTGTCGCAGGTCGACGTCGCGTTGAAAAGAACATTCAGAAAGTATTGATTGTTTATAGGAAACCCAGAGACCATATCGACAACAACAAATTGCATTTGCACACTAGTAGAAATTCACTAATTGCTTTACTGGGAGGAAGATAGTGATGCCACCTACCTTATTTCTGTGTAAAAATCATATATATATATATATATATATATATATATATATATATATATATATATATATGTTTGTATATACATATATATGATTGTATATATATATATATATATGATTGTATGTATATATATATATATATGTGTGTGTGCGTGTGTGTGTATATTACAAGTGCTCAACTATTTTATCTATATATCTATTTCTATATCCTAATATATATATATATATATATGTGTGTGTGTGTATATATATATATATATATATGTATATATATATATATATATATATATATATATATATATATATATATATATATATATATATATATAAAGGAGGTGTTTAAACTATATGCATAACGAAATTAGGTACGTGCAAATGTTCCACAGGATTCTTATTTCAAAACTACATATTGAATAGACTATAGAAGACAGTGTTTTTTAAAGACAGGAAACTCCTCAATGCACCGAATCTATTTACAGAATCTGCATATCTTTCACTATAAGTTGAATAGTCATGAAACGCACACGCACTCATACATACAAACATGCACACGCACACACATGTGAAAACCATACGTGTATTTAAAAAAAATTCAGGCCAACATGGCTTAGAAGTAGGAAAATATTTTTTTATTATTATTTATTTTCAACAAAGTCTGTCTTCACCTCTCTTCTAAAAGTATTTTGTCATCAATGTCTCTCTCTCTCTCTCTCTCTCTCTCTCTTTCTCTCACTCTCTCTCTCTCTTCCCACTACGACAGTGACAACGTTTGGAGCTAGCCTTATACCAGACATTCCTGCCTACTATCTCATATACCGTGCATCGGAATCTGTTCTGGAGTTTAAAATTCGATAACAACCGAAGAAATACCGATTTAGATTTTTGTCGGTTTTAGCTAATTCTTCCATTTCTTTTTAAATGAGATCTGAAATCTCTCTCTCTCTCTCTCTCTCTCTCTCATATATATATATATATATATATATATATATATATATATATTGCAATGAATCATTCATACAGAAGTAGATTAGCATAGTTTTTATCCGTTAACAATAACACATTTCTAAAAAAAAAAAAAACATATTTCGATTCGCATTTAATCTTTCGTCTCCGATGCTACCTGTATTTACTAAAAACAAAATAATTTCCATGCATGAGCATGAGAGTACTAGCAGATTAAAAGAAGCCTTTATACAACCTGTAGTTACTAAAAACAAGGATAATAACATTCATCGAGAGGTTCGTAGGTTAACGCAACTTTAAAATTTTTGTTTGAGAAGAGTTTTCGCCCTTTTATATCATTGACATTACTAATCTACTTTTTTTGTATGAATGATTCATTGTAATATAAATTGAATTTCACCATTTATATTTATATATATATATATATATATATATATATATATATATATATATATATATATATAACTATGCCGGCGTACCATGACGATCCGCGTCGGTGAAACCTAGGTAGGTTTGCCTAGCTCTTTAGGTTCGTAGTTAGATTTGGTCTGCTTAGTGTATTGAGCACTTTGCATAGTTATTTTTACTTTACTCGTTTTCGAGTTGTTTTTTTTTCTTTGAACTCTGAGCTTACATTCGGCTCGATTGTTTTCGCCTGAATTACATGTTCTTAGATCTTTCGTTTTTTTATTCCTTATTTTTCCTTGGGTATTTGTTTGTTCATTTACAAGCCAAAACACCTAGTGTCTTTCCGGACGAGTATACTTACTTATATTTATACGATTATATATATATATATATATATATATATATATATATATATATATATATATATATATATATGCTAAACAGAAGAATGAACGCGTAAAAGTTTTTGGCTATAATGTGGATTTTTTTAAATATATATTATACTTTATTTTCCATATTTTTCCTACACTTATTTCCAGTCTTGCAACCTTCATCAGGCAAAGACTGGTTATTTCTATATATTAAAAGGAATTAATTTTCCTCATGTTTTCCTATCTTTAACAATTGTCTTTTCTGTGTCGTAGTAATCCAATTTTTTTTCTTGGACTTGTGAAGAAAATATTCTTCTGCTTA
This sequence comes from Acanthosepion pharaonis, assembly GCA_903632075.3. Taxonomy (NCBI): domain Eukaryota; kingdom Metazoa; phylum Mollusca; class Cephalopoda; order Sepiida; family Sepiidae; genus Acanthosepion; species Acanthosepion pharaonis. The sequence goes on from CAHIKZ030004269.1 coordinate 710,538, forward strand.
AGGGGCAATAAAGCAATTAGTTTGGTCAGAGAAAGGGCGAAGGAAGAAGGTCTTTGTTTTTATCTTTTTATGATCCCTCTGTCTTTTTAAACCTATCTCTAGCGTTGTGTATTGTCTGTGCGAGTGCCTTTTTGCTAGTATGTGGATATATATTCCTTCTCCATGCATATATATTGTTTTAACATAAGGAATTAGTATATATATACATATATATATATATATATATATATATATATATATATATATATATATATATATATATATATATATATACCTACCTATGTTGTTTAAGGTTCGTGTGCGCTTGTGGTTAGTCTATTGTGTTTTTTTTTGCCAGTATGTGTATATATATTCGTTCTTCAAATATGTGTGTATGTGTGGTCTAACTAGCTTATTTGGCCATTATGTGTGTATTTTTTCTGTTTAAGTGACATGTGTTTATTTCTTATCATACCCATACGTGTACATATATATATATATATATATATATATATATATATATATATATATATATATATATATATATACACACACACACACACACGTATGGGTAGAATAAAAATATACATATATGCAAAGATACTTGCACATACATATATTTCTTCCTCTGGTATTATAAAAACAGTGCTCAATGTCATGCAACAGAGCTATAAGTACATATTAATGTATATAAATAATATCCAACGTCAGTAGCACGTCTCGGAGTTTCATGCAGTTTTGCAATCTTCAGGTGCTGACTACATTCTGTCCATTTTGAGATTCGCATTCTCGTGGTGTTGATTTAAAATTGTGTGTTAAGACTTGTTTATTTAATTATTATTGCCTAAAATATTAGAATCAGTTATTTATAATTTATATAATTCCAATTCCTAAGCTCGAAAGACGAAGAACTAAAAAAATATTTAAATTTGAAACACGTAAACATGTTAGGTATCAAGAGGGGATATCTCTCTCTTCTTTACATAAAATATTATAGTTATAACAATTCAAGTAAACTAGTACTCATGGTGTAAATACATTAATAAGTCGGGACTATAAATCTAATGTGATTTGAACCATGCGTTATTACTTACATTGGTGAAATTATATATTTACACACGTTATAAATTAATCAAGTCCAGTAATGTGGAATTATATGTATATATATATATATATATATATATATATATATATATATATATATATATATATATATATATATATATATATATATATATATATAAGATATGTTATTAGTAATGGATTCTAGGAATATTAATAGTTGTTTCAGATTATATTGATATTCGTAAAATCCAATCGGGGTCAATGTGTTTGAGCAGGTGTTTGGTGTTATGGATACATGTAGATATCAATTCTGTTCTCATGTTCAGCAAGTTAGGGCTATTTACGTGTTGTAATATAATAAACTCCCCCTACAAACAATGAATTATATATATGGGGTTTAGTTTGGGCTTTCATGGAGACAATGAGGTATTATGGTGAATGTAGTAAGAAATGTAAGTAAGAATGTGTTGTTTTGGTGTAAGGAATATTGTGGTAGGTTTGGGTCAGTGTTTGTGACTAGCTAAGTTTAAAGTTAGGACAGAAGAAGACCGTCCTTTTTTTCTTTTCCCTATTTTGTACTTGTGTCAGATTTTCTGTACATAGCAGAAAGAAATGTCACCATTCACATGTTTTGCTTCCTTAAAAACATAATCTTCCAAGATTTAAATCATCTCGTGTTCTTGGACCCCGTTTCCTTTTTGTCCTTTCCTTCCCACTCGTCTTCTCTTTCTCTTTAACCTCCTGTCAGCCATGTGCATCTTAGTGGCATTATTGCTATGCTTGGGGAGAAACGGCTCAAAACAATTCTAATAAGACATTTTTTTGCCAACGATTGGTTAAAAGCAATTTTGTTGTTCAGATATTGATTGGCATCAGAAAAATCTCTGCGTCGTTTATTCTCTTCTCTAAATCGATCATTAATTTTATTTATCTTTTATCTTTATTTTTCCGAAGTCTTTTTTAAATGCTGTTGTAAGCATATTTTCCGGCTTTTTCAGTTACTATCTATGTTTTTATTACTTTCCAACTGGTTTTTGATTTCATTCACCCTAATTGGCACACTTCTTTACCTTTATTCATTTTCTGTCTGTCGGCCAATTAATCTGTTTATCGATCTATCACAGTCTATTTATTTTAGATAATGAAAAACAGCATTCATATCGATAACAATTTTTAAATAACTTTGCAAATACGAAATGATTTTTTTCGATTATTTAATTTTTCTATTGTTTAAAACTCTATATCGCTTGCAAACTTTTTCACCATGTATGTAACCATGCACACACACACACACACACATATATATATATATATATATATATATATATATATATATATAAAGGTTGGTATAGATGGAATAACATTCCAGTATACATTTTTTTAAAAAACGTGCTCAATACAAAGTAGAGCAAATAAGGTAAATATGAAATGGTATTGTAAATCAGTATAAATTGTTTTATTGTTTGTGAGTGGATTATTTAGTTTATATTAAATAGTTGTAACTCTTATTGAATTAATCTTACATAGACTCTGAATTTAATATGGTTATTTTGGTAAGGATGTTTGTTTGTACGTGAGTATATTTCTTTGTAATCCTGTTCTATATGGACGTACTTTTCTAGGAATTTGTTTTTATGTTTGCCTTTATATGTGCTTGTTTTTTTTATGTCCACTTGCATTTTTTGTATATGGGTGTCCATCTTAGTATTTATATATATATAATTTTTTTTCTTTATTAATATTTTTATTGTTGTACGCTTGTGCATATTCATATTGTTTATATATGCTTTTACATGCATTGGTGTGTATAGTATATGTTGTGTTCATTGGTACTCCTCTCACCTGCATCGAATTTAATTGATAAATTGATACTTGGATATGGATAGTAATAATAATGGTATAATAATATTATATTAATGAAATAATGTGTACTTATATATATATTTATCTTTACTTTATGCTTTTTATAGCCTAACATACGTATTTCTATTTCATATTTCGTAATTTACTTGATAAGAAGGATTTATTTATATATATGTGTGTGTTTTTTTGTATATATTTATATATATATATATATATATATATATATATATATATATATATATATATATTACATTCGCGCGCGTGCGTGTGTGAGAATGTTTATATATTTGTATATTGATTTTCCAAGATTGTGCAATTTTGACGGGTAGTTTGCTCAGATTCGGGCAAAAAACTTAACATATTACTAACAACAAGACATTTTTTTCTTTGAATAATTTTGTAAGTTTCTAAACTTAATGTATGGTAATATTTTGAGTTTAATATTCGTAACTTTTATTTTTTTAATTACATAATAAATTGGAGATTAATTAGTTATCATGATTTCCTATATAATCTCATATTAATTTTACAGCATTAATAAATTGTATGTAGTATCCGTTGTTACAGTATTTGAATTATCATATACTTGTAATTTGATTGGCCATTACATCATACGCAAAAATGTTCCCCCTGGTGGGGTTAGTGGTTGGTTTTGAACTCTTTAAAAGCCTTTTTGTTTTACAATCAACACCATCAATTGACAAGACACCAGAAGTTTTGAAATGGCTAATTTTGTAGTGATGTTATACTTAAATTGTAATTTTTAAATAAATTATATATATATATATATATATATATATATATATATATATATATATGAATGAACAAATATAGTTCCAGGTATACTATATTTATGGGATAAAGTGGTCAATATCATAGATAGAGTGTACATAAGTAAAGATATATAATAAATATTTAATAAATAAATATCAGCCCACAACAAGCAATCCAAAAACTGCAAACTCTGCTTGGAGGAAAAGATAACTATAATTACATTCCCAGATCAAAACAAACTACTAAAAAAAAGATCAGAACCAGAATCCAGACACGAAAGCAATTTTTTTTACTACGTTACTTAAAAAGCGAAAACTAATAAATAAGAATAAATAAAATAAAAATAGATAAACAAAAACAAGGAAAAATAAATTAATCAAAATAAATAAATAAATAATAAACAAATTGACAAACCATTTCCGCCAAAATAACCTTAGAATAGACTACCCACAATGCAACAGACTACTCACAATACACCACTGGCCGTATATATAAACAGTTGAGAAAAATCTCAACGCATGAGGTCTGATGATTACGTTTAGCATGAAACAGTCTATCGCCTGTGAGTGTTGACTTCTATGTTCAATTATATATATATATATATATATATATATATATATATATATATATATATAATTCTTTATTTAAAAATTATAATATAAATATGTTATAAAATTATTTATTTTTGTAGTGATTTCATAACATATTTATGTTATAACTTTTAAATAAATAATTATATTTCCTCTACTCCGTATTGAGCACTCTTTTAAGAATAGTATATATATAAAGGATAAAAAGGGTAAGGATAAAAACTGCAGACCAGGGTATATAACGATTTTAAGACAAGTTGTCTTTGTAATTACAAGGATCAGAGTAATAATAAATAAATAAAAAACTTTACTCATCTAGAAATTGTATTTAATCTGAATTATTACTTATTTTATTTAGATAATTTATAATCTGTTTATTGTCCTCATCTTCGTTGTCGTTATGACAACGTTTAGGCCGTTGTGCCCTTCGGGCTTCCTCGGATGTATATTGATCTGTGTAGCGTACAGGAAATTCGGAAATGAACCCTTTATTTAATCCAAGACGGTAGACTCTTCTCGTTCCACTGTTCATATCTAAGGATATCGCCTAGCTTTTATTTTCATTTAGCAGTTCTCTTAGTGCTCGCCCGTGTCCACTTAGTGTAAGTACACACTGCCTGACCCAGGCTTGGACTCACAATCACTATGCCATCAAATTCACAAGCCAATGCTTTAATTCTCAGTATGCTATGAACTTGAAGCTGGTGTCACTCACATCATATCAGCAGAAATAACCTTGTGTTTACAGGAAATAAAAACATTTTCGCAGAAAATAAAACATACACAGACATAACGGTAATTGCCCATTAATATCATATTAAGTTACTTATTTTTGTATGTACTGGTGTGTGTATATTTGGTCACAAGAGTTTTATGGTTGCATTTGATAAAACGGAGAAGTCACTCCGTAATATTACACGCTATGTCACAGAGAACAAATTTGGGACGTCTTAACTGTCCCACGGTTGACGGCGGAGAGAGTGAATTCAACATCTTTTGGGATTTCCATTTTCCAGCAAGAAAAATTTCTATTGCATCCTGGGAGAATTTTATTATTTTTGTTTCATTTGATTTATTTTATAGAAATTTTTTATGTTTCTGCTTTATTTTATTTTAATTTAATTTTTATTATTATTATTATTTTATATTTTATTTTTATTTATTTATAATAATAATGTCCCTACAACCTGAACATGATTGAAAAGCATTTTAATGCGGAAGTGGGTGTTTTTATGTGGTGTTGACAGATTTCTCGACCGCTCGATAGAAAATTCTATCTGAGGAGGCGAGAGTTGTAATAAAATTACAAGGTAAATACTGCGTATATGCCCCTTTTTTTAACTATTCAGTTAAAATAATTTCAGCATTGTTACTTTGACTTTATAGATTTAATTTCGAAAAGCCTTTTCACTAAATGTTAGAAAATGACCAATAAATATTAAATTTATTATACATGCCCCTATTATTTTCTGATAATGTCGTGTATGAACATCCGTATTTAAGAAACACTGCAAGTTTAAGCACACACAAGAAGAATTAAAATTATTTTTAAAATTATTTTTCAAAATCACGGAACTGTAGTAAACCTTTCAGTTTAATATTAGCAAACAGTTTTTTTTTTTATATAACAAAAATATCACTTGACCATTGAAAATTAATACAGAATTTTAAAAGATATAAATATTTTTTCTAATTAAAACTTTAAACAAATGAAAACAATTCTTGTAAAAATTCATTTTTCATAAAAAAGATTTTTTTGTAATAAAATATATATGCATAATATATATTTTCATAATCCAATATATGTCCATGATATATTTTATTGATAAAAAGCAATTAAATGCTTTTTTAAGTAAATAGTATCTTAGTTTTATTGAATTCTTATTTTACGATTGAAAGCAAATTTTCTGTCCTGTTTCACTAAAAAAACGATGATTTAAATTTTCCGAGGACTTGTCTTTATAACTAGTATAAACATAAAACTTTACAAAAAAGAATTTCGCTAAATTTCATAATATTAAATAAGTGGAGATAACAGACGTAAAATATTTTACCTATATTTTCTAAAATATAAACATTTAAAAAATAATTTAATTCATTTGTGAATAAGCTCTGAAAGTTTCAATTAAATCCGACAATTATTTTATTTTTTGCAAGAATTTCTAAATCAATGTGTTTTCACTGAAAAAAGACGTTCAAACTTCTAGTACAAATTTATGATTTCACGTTGACACCAGAAAAATAAAGTTTTAACCTTAAACTTCAAAGGATCTCAAAAGGATTTAAAAATGATTTTACATCAAAACATTCTTTGGTTGTCTTTCTTAATAATGACACGAAGGCTTTGGCGATAAAAAAAATTTTATTATTATTTTTGTTTTTAAACCATTTTTTTTCATCGTGGATACTCATTTTTAACGAATCTTTGGAAGTTCCTTCTTATATGTGGATCAAATTATTTCCGTTTACAATCGGGATGTGTAAAATTATTTTAAGACGAAAAATTATCTGTAAAAATATTTACATTTAAAATTAATTGATAAGTAAAAAAGCAAAAAATAAAATAGGACACGTCACTAACTTAATTCATTTTTTTCGCGTTTTGCATCACAAAACTGCTACTTGTGTAGATGTTTCTATTTGGCTAGAAATTGATTCCTTTTATTTAACATTTGATTTTTAAAACGTATTATTTGGACTTCCTTCCGAGTATAATAGGCAATGTTTGCTATCAGTATTGGAAGAATTTTGTGTCTCTTGCTATGATTTTCAAATTTAAGTCGTGATAGCTTGGCTTATATCTTTTGCGTTTTTTTTTTCTTTTTAAGAAAAACAAAGAGCACAAAAGAAAAAAGTATTTGGTGTTCAAGGTTAGTAACGAGTCATCTGTGGCTAAGAGAAATATTTTAAGTCGTCAGATGTCATAAGGACAGGCGAGTCTGTTCATCTGATTCAGGTCATCATCAGCCACAACTACGCCAGTGAAAGAAAGCCACAGCACGTAAAGGTAGCGGAGTTCATCATATGGCATCGAGGAACATCAAATACAAGTCCTTCGTGATAAGGAGAGAACAATTTATGTTCTGCAAGACTCGGGAGAATCATGTGTTTCAAATGGAATTGCTTGTTGGACGAGTTGAACGAAAAGCTTGGCATACTCTGCTACTTCTCCCGTGAGAAGCTCAACAACAAACAGAACCTGAACAAGAGAAATAACAGGTGACTGGTGAAGGATTTCCACTTCACCGGAAAATATCCATGATAATGGAAACCAGGTCCACGTTGTCTGTCATGGTCTTGCAGTTCATGTTTAATGTTATGCTGTCTGATTGTTTATCGGAAATCTTAGATAGATAGATAGATAGATAGATAGATAGATAGATAGATAGATAGATAATGAGCAGACTTAGATAGATAGATAGATAGATAGATAGATAGATAGATAGATAGATAGATAGATAGATATGGGCAAACAGATAGATATGATCAGACTTAGATAGATAGATAGATAGATAGATAGATAGATAGATAGATAGATAGATAGATATGAGCAGACTTAGATAGATAGATAGATAGATAGATAGATAGATAGATAGATAGATAGATAGATAGATAGATATGAGCAGACTTAGATAGATAGATAGATAGATAGATAGATAGATAGATAGATAGATAGATAGATAGATAGATAGATAGATATACTTTGTCACATAAGCATAATTGTATCGCAACACCTCGTCGAAGTCACTGTTCTAGCAATGGTCAAAGAGAACTCATTAACCATCACTTAATAACTGTATAACTTAAATAATGAATTTTTTCACTGCCATATGTGGAGGAAGCTGGTCAATTGCTCAGCTGTGCAGCGACCCTACGATCATACCCGTTCATGAAACTGATAACGACAATGAAGAAGACGAGGGGTGGTAGCACCTGATAGGCTCCAGCTATGGACAAATAGTGAAAACCCAAACAAAAAATGAAAATATAAAAATACGTTTTTAAAATTAACAATACATTTTTATATTTAATAAATACCTACCATACATATTTGTAGCAAAATTATAAAAAAATACCTATTTATAGTAAGGTAAGCAACTATACATTTTAACTGTAGTTGAAAGCATGCTACTGCTTTCCAAATATTTAGATTTCGGCATTAAATAACACACAGAAGTTGATATGCCGCTAAACAAAATCAGCCAAAAAACGAAGACGAGGACGATGATGATGATATAATTTCTTATTTCTGTTCATATAGGATATGAAAATTACCAGAAACTTAATGGCGTCAATAGGTCATTTCAAAAATATATTCCTGTGCGTACTTTCCGAAGATAAATAAAATGGCTATTCATTTTTTTCCTTTTAGATTTTATTTGAAAAAGAAATGTGGAAGCGTATTCGTTGGTCTTTTGAACGAGATAATTTTCGTTACATTCTCTGACACTTCCAGGTAAGGTGCTCCATCCAAGCTGATGTAATAAAAAGGCAATTATTTATTTGACTGTCGTTTGGATTGTTTTCATTTCATTTTGACCAAATAACCCGAAAAACCGCGAGATTTTGATAATTTAAACAGCCGACAAGTATTGACTCATCAGACATTTTGATTTTCGACGTATAACCAATTTTCAGTTGAGAATAAGCAATAAAAGCCAAAGTGAGTAGAAATCCTATTTGCCTTTCAACACGTTATCTCGCCATGAATCTATGGCTAGCAAAGTTTTCTCTTCGTCGCTTAAAATCTTATCGGATGCCCCATACCGTATCACTGAAGTAGAAGAAAGCAAATGCTAAAACACCGTTGAGCAAGGGTTTGCTATCATTTCACGCTACGCATTATTATTTATTTCGATTCTCACTAGGTGTCATCTATACATGTCTTTGGTGCCAAACGCAACAACACTTCGTAAATAATGAGGCACCATATTTTAAAGCAGTTATTATTATTATTTACGCTATTTATATTTAGACTACGCGTTAAATAATAGTTTAGCAGAGTATTATTTTCTAGAGAATGTGTACCCCTGCTCCGACTTCTAGAGGTTGACCTTTTTGGCCAGATGGAAGCCTTAATAAGGGAGCTGATTTTGATTAGTTGAGCTAGCATGGGAATGATAGATAGAGAACGATTTTTTAGCCAGTCGAGTCTTAACCGTCAAGCAATGTAGACGTGTCCTCTTTCGTGTCTGAAACAGCTCCCCATTGAGGGGGGGAACCACACTCCCACTGGATTGTAATAGAGATTGACATTAATAAAATAGTTAATTTAAAATTCTCATGATATTCATTGCTAACTAAAACAACTAGCGGTAACCGGCCAAGAGAAGACGAGACGAGATCACGCCCACCAGGTGAATGTGCAACATTTGTCCTCATCTGTGCCGTTGTTATCACAACGTTTCGCATGTTCTGCCCTCCGGCCTTCATCAGGTGTATATCAATCTGCATATATATATATATATATATATATATAATTCCGTGAAAATGTTTGTGTCACACAACTGTTTAATTTTTAATTAGCTTATCTTCTTCAAATGAGACTTGCTCATCCAGAATTGGAATTGAATCCTCAGATTGCAAATATAGCTCTCTATGAAATTGAAGACAAAGTTTATTGGCTCAAAGAGAGCTCAACAATTTTGGTCTGCCAAATACAAACACAGAAACTGGACAAAATCAACAGAGAGATTTTGAGATAAACAGAATATAACCTGGAAGAATTTCGGCTAAATGTGTTCAAAACAATGGGCCTCTGTTGGACCAAGGCCAACAGCAAGTGTATCAGAACTTCCTTGATGACATCAGAAACAAATATGGAGGGATTTTCTTCTTGGATGCACCTGAAGGTACCGGTAAAACATTTGTAATTAATTTTTCTTTTTATCTGCAGTAAGACTCCAAAGATAAGTAATTCTAGCAATAGCCATCATCTGGAATTGCTAATACTGTCTTGCCTGGAGGGTGTACAGCACACAGCACTTTCAAACTTCCATTGAATCTAAACTGCTATTTACTGCATCAAAAGAGGAACCGACTTGGCTAAGCTACTACTGGTGGAGACATGCTTTATTGCCTGTGATGAATGTACCATGGCACCACAAGCGAGCATTTGAGGCTCTAGACAAAACACTTAAAGACATTAGACTCATGGGTATCACTGTGGTACTCTCTGGTGATTTTAAACATGCATTACCAGTCATTGCACGCTATATATATATATATATATATATATCAAATATGCGGTGCAGTTTAATTTATATTACAATGAATCATTGATACAAAAAGTAAATTAGTTAATGATATAAAATGGCGAAATTCCTTCGCTAACTAAATTTTAAAGATGCATTAACCCACTAATCACACGATGAATGTTATGATCCTTGTTTTATTAAATTTATAAACTGCATTAGGTCTTCCTTAAATATGCAAGTACTTTCGACGGTTCGCCCAGTCATCATCATGCATGGAAATTAATTTGAAATAATTTCCATGAATGAGATAAGGTATTGTAATTATTTACATTGTTTGGACTGATGTTCTCATCTTTATTGACATATTCACAACGTTTCGGTCGTTGTACGCACTGGCCATCTTCAGGTGATTGGAATTTCGAACTGAACACTTTATTATTGCTTCTACCGGATGTCTCAGTTTACCTCAACTCAACTCCAAGTTTTGTTCACCACTGCCGTAGCCTGATATTGAACTCACAACTCTTTGGGTCAATATTGCAATTTTTGTTACTATTTGCTTTTCACTAGCGCTCTATATTACTGGTTCTCATATCATATTCATTTCTCTACTTGGCCGGCTTAGGAGATTTTTGTGGCCTAACATATGTGCTGATTCCTTAAGTTTTCATATGTTCCAGTGATGTTCTCTGTCTATTATTTCAACCTCATCCCCTGGGAGAGTATCTCTTTTTACCACCATATGTTTCTATATCCTCTAGTGTTACGGCTTTACGATGTTCTTGCAATCTTACGTTAAGGAGGGCGGCCTGTTTCTCCTCACATAAAAGTATATATATATATATATATATATATATATATATATATATATATATAAAACTCGACCATGCCTCTCACACCATTCCTCACAACCTTCTATGTCAACTTATATAGGCTTAATACTGCCCGTCAAAAGTGTGAATTTTAAATTCATTTTTCGTTTCACCCTTTTGAAAGTGATATCTGAAGATTCAAAGAAAAATAAAATTCTCTGGTGAAATAGATTATTACAAATGGAGCCTTAAATTGGTCTGTTTTTCTTTAAATTAAATTATTCGCTCTGACTTAACATTGAGCTCTCAGGATTTCATCCTCCTTGGGATTATCCATACGGATTACCAAACTTTTTTCGTTATATATATATATATATATATATATATATATATATATATATATATATATATATATATATATATATATATATATATATATATATATATATATATATATAAATATTTCTTATTTTTATTTAGACTATTTTTATTCGGACTATTGTTCTCGTTATCACAACGTTTAGGCCACTTTATATCGATCAGGGAGTTTCTGAATTGAACCTGTTCTCGTTCCACTTGTCTGTTATCCATATTGATATACACCTGAGGAAGGCCGTGGTGTCAAAACGACCGAAATGTTGTGATAGCAACAAGAAAGCTGAGGACAATTTCAATACAAATAG
>CAHIKZ030004269.1:727500-747500 GCA_903632075.3 Acanthosepion pharaonis
GCTTGATAGTGGATTCCCAGTAACACTCACATACAGACCACACATCAGAAAAAAGCCAACAAGAAGAGTGAGGATAATTTTAATTAATACGGATACACACACACACGCACACATACATACATATATATATATATATATATATATATATATATATATATATAAACATACATATATATATACATATATGTACATACATATATATATATATTTATAAACAAATGTATAGACATATATACATGTTATATACATATATAATTGTACATACATATATATATATATATATATATATATATATATATATAAATACATATATATAAGTATAGACATGTACATACATATGTGCATACGTATATATATATATATATGTATCTGTGTGTGTTTGTGTATGAGTGTTTGTGTGTGGGGGGGAGACAGAGAGAAGGATAAATAAATCTATCTTTGAAGACCATGGAAATATTTCATTTGGGAATTCTTTATAGTTAATATTTCTTTTTCTGAAGCAACATCTGTTGATAAGAATTCAAACTCAAGATATGACGTTGTGAAATGTGATCTGATAAACATTCAGATACATAATATACTTCCAATATTATGAAAATGAAACGCTGGAGTAAGATAAAAGCCTATCTTTATTTAAAACATCTTTAGTCACTGAAGATGGTCAACACGAAATAATATCAGGAATTACATATATAATCTTGCGACATAAAAAACACAATTGTAAGAAAATAAAATTCAATAACATATTTTCGATGCCTTCTCTTTCATAAAAAAAAGAATTCGTTCCGAAAATTCATTATATATAATTTTATATATAGTAATATATAATTTCTTATATATAGTTTTATATAATTTTATATATAGGAATATATAATTTTATATATAGTGATATATATAATTTCGATGACTTCTCTTTCATAAAATAAAAAGAATTCGTTCCTAAAATTCACTATTTAAAATTTTATATATAGTAATATATAATTTCTTATATAGTGATATACAATTTTCTATATAGTTTTATTTAATTTTATATATAGGAATATATAATTTTATATATAGTGATATATAATTTGATATGTAGTGATATATATATATATATATATATATATATATATATATATATATATATATATATATATATATGAATATGTTAATGTATATATAGTAATATAAAAAATTATATATAGTAATATATAAAATTATATATAGTATTATATAATTTATATATAGTAATATATAAAAGTATATATAGTATTATATAAAAATAAATATAGAAATATATAATTTCATATCTAGTAATATATAAGCCAGTATTACTTGCCACATTGTACTCATTGTCATCAGCAACTAAATTGATTTCCCCAGCCGGTATTTTCTAGTAAGCAAGATGTCACAACAGCCAGTAGCATTTATTTAAAGTCCCGTTAAATGTAGGATAAAACCTCTTCTAGGTTCAACAGTCTTCTAGATGAGTGGGCTTCATACAAATTTATGCAGCTATTGAGTGATGACATCGTATCACTGCGTGGAATGCTTTATAGTGAATGTAATTAAGGCGAACATTCAAGTTGCAGGATATCGGTTTTGGTTTGAAACTCTGCCACATCTACGTGTCCAACGTATACCGCATATGAATGAATTTCTCTCAGGTTTTCAACCCAGATATATGCAAGGGCTACTCAGGTGATCAGATGTGTAGCGCCCCTACATTTGGTAATGAGACAGTTGTTGATTAAATATGTATTAAGGATTTCAATTATAGTTATATGATCGTAATATAGTTAGATTAATGTACGTCTGCTTACAGTTTATATTATCTGATAAATGTAAATAGGTAAAACACACACACACACACACACACATATATATATATATATATATATATTCGAATGTAATGAGAACGAAAATACTATATTGATCCTAACGTTCCATTAATTCAAAAGAGGGCTCGATACCGATAGTAGAGCAATAATTATTTATTATAATTTTTTCATATACACAAAAACAATTTACTATCTACAAAGATGCAACTTCGTTTCGGTGCATTTAGTTGCACCTCGATTGGTGAGAACCGAAATGGTTATGAACAATATATATACATATATAGATAGATAGATAGATAGATAGATTAAGAAATATACATAATATCTTACAATAATTGCACAACTCCGAGTTTTATGCCTAAGAATTATTCAAGTGCTGAAATTATTATGTTTAATTTTATCTATATTTGGTGTTGACATCAGTTTTTGTTTTTTGTTTTTTAATTTTCTGGTTCTCGCCAGATATATTATTGTTGGGGTGGAATATTATTGGAGATAAAATATTTAAATAAATTGTACTTTAATTTTTAATTTGAATTTAAGCTCAGATTAACGTTTAAGATTGAAAATAAGGTTGGAAATAAAAAAATATAAATTCTAAATGAGAGAGACCCTGGTTTGTAAAACGTAAGTAAACAAAAAAGCGGCATTAGAAAATCAAGGGGAGACAACTCTATTTTTTTCCAAAAATCAAGACAGTAATTAATAACATTACTAATATTAATATTAATATAACTAAACTAACTAAAACTAATGATATCATAAATAAAATATGCGGTGATAAAATAAAATAAAAATAATAGCACAAGACAGAATATGTGTTTGGAATGTGAGTTATTTAGAAACTTTCCTCCAACCGGATGACTACAGATTTACAAAATCACATACATATAAAGAACTATTTGTGAATGCCTATAATTGTAGGGAACGAGGCAATGTCTTAGTACTAAAAAGATATAGTTGTCATTTTCCGTTTCTAGGATTAGTTTTTCACTGCTGACGGCATCACCCATTACTTTTGCCTAATTGTTCTTGAACCTCTCAAATGCCGATTCTTTGCTGTAACCCTTGAATAAACTATCAGAACGAATTTAGAGGTTTATTGGTTCAATCAGACATTGGGCGCCGGGAATTTCGTAGCTTTTGACCAAGAAGATTAAATCAGATAATCCAATACCCTCTTTCTTTTTCTTTTCCAAAGAAATTTGATAATCTATTGTGTGTGTTCTAGCGTATTCACGAACGTTTGTATTAAATCAATACAGATAGATGGACAGCCCACGGAGAAATCGAGTGATGGATTCTTTCCAATCGTTTGTTTATGTCTGAGGCGAGTACGGTTTGACTTCGAAGGACGTAGATTGACACAAAGCCAGGTTGACGAATGAAACGATGGAGTAGGTTGACGGAGGTCGAAACAAAGAGTGAAGATTGTGAAAAGCACTTCTGATGGCTGAGTTGAAGTTAGAAAAAGGGGCGGACCTAACAGATTAGCTTTCGATGCTGGGTATTTAGCAATCGATAGAAAAACACGACAGCCCACTACTTCCAAAATCTTCTTGTGCTTTTGTTAAATCATTGCATAATGTGGATCTGATTAATGTTAACTTGGATACGGAGATGAAGAGAACTTAATTAATGAAGTGATCAAGGCACACCCACAAACACACACACTCACACACATTACACACACACACACACACACACACACACACACACACACATATATATATATATATATAGTTTAATGTTTGTTATATATATATGGGATATAGTTTATGTTCTTATAAGCAGTATGGACACAGTGTTCAACACCGAATGGCGACATTCCGCAACATATAGAAACGCTATCTTAAGAATTTTACCAGTATATGTATGAAAAACCGGAAGTCAAAATAGTTACAATTGAAAGAAAAGAAAAAAAATTAAAAAGAAACCAATAAGAATTGAGTGTAAAGTGAAGAAAAGGACAATGCACGGCGCACATACTCTAAAGAAGAAAAAAAAACTAATTACATTGGAAAGTGCATTTATAAACCAAAAGTAGGGAAGGATAAACAGTCAATTACTGATAGGGTCTGGGTGATTCCCGGAGTGCCGTCTGCAAAACACACACACACATATATATATATATATATATATATTTGGTTGGATTGATGTGAGTTTGTGACCCTGGGTTTCACGCTTTTGCGATCGTCAGAAAAATAATAAGTACCGCGCATATAATATATATATATATATATATATATACATTTTTCATTTTCACACACATATATATATATATATATATATATATATATATATATATATATATATATATATAAAGTATTAAATGATTTATATTTAATCTGACATTTTGTAACTTCAAAATTATTTTAATGGATACTCGTATTTGAAATAGACACACCATATTTTTTTTTTTACTTTAAACAGTGAATCTATCGGCAAGGTTATTCAAGAAATAATAAAAAAATTTAGTCTAAGGCATTGATCGAACTTGCGTCCCCGTTTATAGGAGAAACCGTTTGATCCGGCATGAATCTCTTGCAACTCTTCTGGATGGTCTCCTTGTTAAAGTTGGTGAATCCTTGCCTTCAGTTCATCTTTGGTGTTACAAGGAGTTTTGTTGGAGTCTAGCTCAACTGCGCTCTACGCATAATGAATAAGGGAGTCTCAGTCTGAAGAGTTAAAGTGGCTAGATGTAAAAGGTGATGTGGTCGCTGAAATTGTCTGATAGCCATGACTGGGTTCACTTGCTTGGGTGGTATGATGCAGAGTCCTGTTACAAGACATAGAGTCTTGTAGCAGACACCCACTTGACCAAGGGCAGCACTACTTCCTCAAGGCACTTGATGTAGGCCTCTGTATTGAGGCTGAGGCCCTTGCCAACAAATTCAGGAGTTCTTTTCTTATCAAAACGAACAGAGTGGATTTTTTGAGCTGCCGTCCCTTCGTAATCACCATTGGATTCATCTGTTTCTGAATCCTCTGCACTCTCCTCGAATTGACGCCCCAAAACTCTTAAATGTTCGCATTGGAACTTCTGGAGCGAATGCTAAGCAGTGCCGCATGCCGTTTTCAAATTTTTGGCCGAGTGAATTACGTCACGATGCTCTTTTTCTCATAAACGGTGTCCAACGGACCCTACTATAATGTGCAGTAGGAAAAATCAAAACCAAACAATGTTCATGCGCCAAATGAAAAATATAAAATGGTGACAATTGACTCATCACACCCTGTATACTTTTATTTATGTCACGATTACTTAAATATATGCTCTTACGAAGGTCCTACACTAGTTGTTTTCCTTGCTATCCACAATAGGTTAACGCGAAAAAGCAATTCGAATTGTCTGCTTGTCCCAAAATCAAAGGTAGAATTTCGTCGTGTGCTGTCGCTCCCGGGGAAATCTTGAACCACCACACACACCCCGATTGTTTAAGGCCTGAAAACAATCTAGAAACCTGCCCTGACATTAAACTCTGCAGTAGTGAGTCTGTTTAATTACAATCTTCAAAATTGTTGAGGGGTCCTCCCTTTTTTACACAAATGCACTCACCCAGTATATACATATATACTGCTACGTTAAGACCAGAGCGACGAGAGCAACAAAGGGTGAAGGCGACAGACAGAACGAACGTAGCCAGCCAGAGTCACAGCGAGCGAGCACGTAGACTCAGTAAGAAGTCATACAGCGATACTTCAATACCAAAGACTATATATATATTTTGCTACTAACCCGTATTCCTGGAACTACTAACCTGCATTACCAGTTTGTATTATTACGTTAATACATTATTTTCCTATATTCATTTTTGGCGTTTGTTATTTATTGGTACAGGATATCATCCCAGAATCCACAACAAAAAATGAACTGAAAATATATTAATGCATATTTTATTAGTTCCTTAAAATGACGTGAGAAAATTCATTGACAAAGAGCATGTAAAAAATTTGGTAGGCGACACGACCAGAGCGAAGAAAATACCCAGACATAGATCAATTATATTCTGATATATGGTGAGTCAGTGTGAACACTGGCCACGCTACTTAGAGAAAGGTTACGTAAAATATTGCACTTCGAACGGGCGATGATAATGTGTGTCAGACGCATTTGTAGAGTTTTGATATACTTTAATCGACGTATGTATCGGTGTAGCTAATGGAAGATATTAATGCCTTTGGTGAAGAGAACAATTACTGACTACGGATTCTGAATGACTGTGACTACTGTGTTTCGCTATAATTGACGGCAGTAACAGACAATCGGCACTGGCTCAAATCTCATATGTATTCAATGAAAGAGACAAATATACAACAGGTGGACTCAGTAATCTTTAACTTCTTTGAGATCTGAGAGTAGCATGCCACTATTAACAACACGAAACAACTCATCCTGTTGCCTTATGATGTCGTTTATTGAACATTGGATGACTGGCAACCTGTGGCCTGGTCCGATGGGCCATAGATGTCGTCAATCTGGTTTTAATGTAAGACCTAGCTGTGATGCTATGAACCTCAGTTGTCCACAAATGGCTATGCTTACGTGGCATATGTTGAGATTGTTGTTCCGTCATTTACCGGTGACGGGTAGGTTGCGTTGCCAAGTCACCATTTGCCTCCATGAATAAACTATATATACACCAACAACAATATTTATGCAGGATAACGCCCTGTGTTGTCGGGTCTAAATCATCTAGAAGTGGATAAAGGAACAATCTGGAATCTTTGGACAAATGCTGTGGCATAAATGTCTGGTGCTTGCGATGGAAAGTTCTATCCACAAGCAAAGCTTTCCCATGAAAAGTATCGGAGAACTGTCAACAGCTATCAAGGCGCCATGACTTAATGTTTCTCTAAATATTTTCCCATCGTTTATAAAATCGATGGCAAGCTAGAGGGTGTTATGCACAATAGTAAACACAAGGCCAATAACATTTTACTGTACATTGCCTATGCACGAACGCGTCCTTAAAATATATGTGATCGTTAATATCATATTCCCTAAGTTTTTATAAGTTCAGACACATAATACCTAGCCACTATTTCTTAAAGCCAATAACCTTGTCTGGCAATAAAAGAAAATGCAATGTTTGTCTATACCTCTGGGATGAGGTATTATAATTATTTCCATTATTTAGACTGTTATCCACATCTTCATTGCCATATTCACAACTTTTCAGTTGTACGCTTCGGCCTTCTTCAGGGGATTGGAATTTCGAACCGAACCGTTTATTTCGTCCAGCGGGGGTAGATTGTTCTAGTTCCACGTGCCATGCCTTTTCCGAATATCTCAGATATTTCCCTTTAACTCAAATCTCCATCTTTTTGATTCACCACTACTTTGGCCTGGTATTGAACTCACAACTCTTTGGGTCTAGTCATTGGATCTAACTAACGTCTTTATCTACAGTGGGTGTTCCGAAGGGGTTCGGTTCAAAATTCCAATCACCCGAAGAAGACCGAAGCGTACAAGGGCCGAAACTTTGTGAATATGGCAGTGAAGATGAGGATAACAGTCCGAATAATATAAATAATGCAAGAAAAAAGAAATACTACACGAGATTAACTCTCTCGTATCTCCTAATTTACTGTTCAATCCTCTTCTGATTATTTAATAAATTGCTTTTTCATGAATATCTTATGTCGTTTACCTTCTCAGTCCTTTTTTTTCCCCGATGCAGCCAGTGAATGTTAATCACCGTACATTATACTCATTATCATTTTCATAAATTATTTTGACGGCTAAGTTGAGATTTCCATACATAATCGATGGGAGGAAAGATCGGAATCTTTCACCGAAGTTTACTTCTCTTATTTTCACACTCTGTATTCTATTCTATAATAACCGTTTCTCCTTTCATATCCACAAACAAGAAACAGGAAGATGATCTTTCTCACCTTTTATGAATGATAAGCTAAAATGACTTCTCTTCATCACCGGTCGACACCGTCAACAGAGCCAAAGTAACTTAGCACTAATTCATCAAATTTGACCAGATCGATTTTGCCAGACAGGCCGGCAAATATCTTTTTGGATAGTACCGCTATAAAAAAAAAAAGAAAAGAAAAAAGGCCACTGACAAGTAAACTGGACAGGAGTCGGAATTGCGGTCATTATGTAAACTGAAGGTGGCTGTGATTTTCATTATATATTAGGGGTTTCATTTCGATATTTCTTTAGGTCGGTCAAATCGTTTCCGAGTGAATCTAAAGCAATCGATTTTATTGATATTGGGTATCGATTTCAGAGCTCACTTATCGGTAAACAGAAAACGAGGTTTAAGTATCGATGCGAAAAAGAATTTGGTGAAAGAGGAGAAAAGAGAAATAACGGGAAAGAAAGAAAGAAAGAAAGAAAGAAATAAAGAAAGAAAGAAAGAAAGAAAGAAAGAAAGAATCGATAACAAAAGGCATTTGGTGAAGGTGGAGAAAAAGAGATAATGGAAAAGAAAGAAAGAAAGGAAAAAGAAAGAAAGAAAGAAAGAAAGAAAGAAAGAAAGGAAAAAAGAAAGGAAGAAACAAACAAACAAAGGAAAAAAGGAAGAATCGATAAGAAAAGGCATTTCGTGAAGATGGAGAAAAAGAAAGAAAGAAAGAAAGAATCAATAACAAAAGGCATTTGGTGAAGGTGGAGAAAAAGAGATAAAGGAAAAGAAAGAAAGAAAGAAAGAAACAAACAAACAAACAAACAAAGGAAAAAAAAGGAAGAATCGATAAGAAAAGGCATTTCGTGAAGATGGAGAAAAAAAGATAATGGAAAAGAAAGAAATAAAGAAAGAAAGAAAGAAAGAATCGATAACAAAAGGCATTTGATGAAGGTGGAGAAAAAGAGATGATGGAAAAGAAAGAAATAAAGAAAGAATCACAATCGAAAGAAATAAAGGGAAGGAAAAATCAGTTTGAAAATTGAATGTAGCAAACAATGGACCGAGAAAGAGAAAGAACGAAATCACTACGAGAAGTGAATGACGGAAATAAAAAGAAAGAAAGAAAGAAGGATGTTTAATATTTTGAGAAAGAAAAGAATAAGAGGGAAAAGGCAAATGTGGCAAATAAAAGAAAGAAAAAAAGAATAAATCTATGAAAAATATAAAAGAATTAAATGGGGAAAAATTAAAGACGGCTATGAAACAAAGAGAAAAGAGTTGAAGGTGAAAACAAAGTTTAATCAATCGATCTGCCTGTCAATATGTTAATGAAGGATATTCTCAAATCTCTGAAAAAATAAAGATAAGAAACGGACGTTTTCAAAGAGAAACGTAAGTTTACTCAACCTTACTATCAAATACATATATATATATATATATATATATATATATATATATATATATATATATATATATATATGTACAGTAACGAGCAAAAAGATCAGAACGATGTTAAGAAAAAGTCTAAATATTAAATAATTTTATATTTTAAAGCTTCAAAGAACATTTTACCAAGGAAAATAAGGATATAAATGTAAATTATATATTTCCAATATATATATATATTTATTTTGATAAAGTTATAAGAATAATTATATAACATTCGAAAAAAAAATGATCAAAAACATCAGAACGATTAAATAAATCCATAAAATTTAATATATTATTTTGCATTATTGAAAATTTTTTAGGGTAAGAATATAAAATCGGGTATTTTGCTAAATTACACCGGCTTTTGCATTGTAAACATGGCGAAAAAATCTGTGAAACTTGAGGAAAATGGGTCTTGTGAAGCCAAGAAACCACCTGGCTGGCCTAGGGAAACTACTGCAAGGAAAGCCAGATTGATTGGTATTGAATCCAAAAAGGAACGATTTGCAACAGCAACCGCTATCTCTAAAAGAGCTAATGCTAACCTTGGCATTAAAATATCAAGGCACACTATTTCCTGTAAACTTAAAACAGTCGAGTAGCGTCTACAGAGCCTTACATTTCTAATATACAGCCATGGCAAGAATTATGGAGCACCTATAAAAATTTGGGATAATAGTTTAAACCTACGTATTTCAAGGTTAAGAATCGTACAGTGAACAATTGAGAGCAAATGTAAAATAGTTAACAGTAGATTGTAGTATTTATTTTATTTTTTTTTTTGCTTTAAAGCCTCTCTCAAGAGCTTTAGCTGAGTTTCGTTCTAAATTCATTCCAATATTCAAAATGATTTATTGTCATACTAAAGGTTGTTTCGAAATTTTCGGGTAATATTTGATTCCTACCAGTGTATATCTAATTAAAAAGAAGCAGCTTTCCGAGATTAAAAGGGCACAAATTGTTGCTTTATCTGGTGAAGGATATTCTCAGGTAGAAATTGCCAGGAAGCTGGAATGTTCAAGGAAGGGGGTTCAAACAACGATTAAAAGGTACAAGGAAACAAAGTCTTTCAAAAAACAAAAAAGGACAAGGCAACAAAAAAAAGTCTACAACCGCCAGGGAAGACAGATCTTTAAAAGAGCATCCCTTGCAGATAGGAGGAAAAGTTCTTCAGAGCTTGCTGCTGAACTTAGGGAGGATGCAAACAAAAACATATCAGCTCGAACAGTGAGAAGAAGGTTATTAGAAGTGGGATTAAAAGGATGCAAAGCCAGGAAGAAGCCATACTTGTCTCAGGCCAACAAGAAAAAACGACTGGAATTTGCAAAAAAAACCATGAAAATTGGACACCTGATGATTGGGGCAAAATTGTTTGGTCTGACGTTGAGGTAAGTTAACAGCTTCTATTTCCTAAACTTTGGGTGTAATAATTGAAATTTTTATGTGAATACACATCCATAACATTTATTCAAAAATTGTAACAAATTCTTTTTTTTTTCATCAGATTTTTGGCACCTCTGGAGCGGTTTATGTTCGCCGTAGGGAAGGAAAGGTATTTCATCCTGATTGTGTGGTTCCAACTGTAAAATTTGGAGGAGGAAGCGTAATGGTTTGGGGCTGCATGGCTTTTTCAGGCACTGGAATGTTGTACACATGTGAGGGCAGAATGCACTCCACAATTTATACTAACATGCTGGACTAGGTTTACAGAATCTCTTTGACTAAAATATTTAATAATAACATTCCAAGTGATGTAATCTTCCAATAAGACAATACTCCATGCCATACTTCAAAAGTTTCAATCGGTTGGTTTGAGAAAAAAAGGGATTACAGTGATGAAGTGCCCCCCGCCTCAATCCCCAGACCTAAATCCCATTGAAACTTTGTGGTCCCATTTAGGGAAAAGAGTGAGAATGCACAAATGTTCCTCAAAAAAAGAATTAGAGGCCAAACTTCATGAAGATTGGCAGAAAATAGATCCTACCGCCTGCAACAACTTAGTCAATAATATGCAAAAACGAATAAAAGCTGTTCTAAAGGCAAAAGGAGGACATACCAAATATTGATTGTTGTTATTAATGTTTACTCTACTATTCTTAACCTTTAAATATATAAGTTTGAATCATAATTTCGATTTTTCATTGGTGCTCCATAATTTTGGCCAAGGCTGTATATGCGTATTGCTTGAGTAACCCGCGCCTTGTGTTGAGTAATTCGAGCGCATTTGTTAAGGTGATTTCATTTACAAACATTATTTCTCTGTATGTACTTATCATTATATCTCCATCTGTATATATATGTATATGTGTGTATATGTGTTTGTGTGTCTGTATGTGTGTGTATAAAACTGAGTGTATGATGTGTGCAAATTCGTGTGTGTTCGCAAATATTCGTATATATATTTTCTCTAGCTTCGAAATGAAAAAATCATGGAAGGCTTATATTTAATTTCGTCATTCATCTATGTATTTATAATATATACATACAAACACACGCACAACCGCTAACATGTAGTATACACACACACAGACAAACGCACATACACACACACATATATATATATATATATATATATATATATATATATATATATATATATATATAACCGCAGTATGTGTCAGGACATATTCCAACTTAGGTTTTCTTGGGAGACAGACCAGATGAATCGTTTGTTTCCGAGCAATAACTAATCAGTGTTCATGTTATACTGTCAGCGAAACATTAGGAAAAAGAATATGGAGCACCGGATTACCATCTTGCTTTGTGTAAAGTTCGGTAAAAGTGCTAATGAAACGATATCTCAATTTAAATGGCGTCTGGTGAATATGCTATGAAGAAAACATTTATAGGAAGGGCAAGAAGATCTACACAACAATGTAAGAAAAGATTACAGTTCAGGTAGAAATTAAATTTTAGGCTTTATGAAGCAATGGAAATATATAGGCGACATGAATAGCAAATTAACAAGTGTCATTTAGCAGAAATATTATAGGAAATATTGAAAACAAATATAAACGCAAATAGTTGAATGAATCACACAAGCGAAAGATGAGAATTGCAGCAACGAGGGGAATGCAATCTTATATAATAAGAATTTAAAACTGGAAAGAAGATGAGTTTGGAAAGTGTACAAGAATGAACTAGAAATGGGGAAAGTTTGAGACATGGGGTCTATCCACAGCCGCAGACAGTAAACTTTGAACGAAAAGGAAAACATTCACAACTAGCCTTTGGGTGTTCCTCAATCTGATGCAGTGAGTTTACCGTGCAATTCTACATCATCTGCCTCACAATGTCTCTAGCTGGAATTATCACTGCACGTATCTCCCATTGAACATAAATGGACATGTGGAGGCAAAATGTCTCATTCAAAAAATTCTTACCTTAATTCCTCAAAAGGTGCAACAGACTCGGAATTTTACTCGCCATCTGTACGATCGCATAACCACGAGAGCACTGGCCTCGTTAAGTTTCTATTGGATATTAATATATATCTGTCTATATTTCTGAGATGAGGTATTATGTGCACTATTTACATTATTCGGACTATTGTCCTCATCTTTGTCGCCATATTTATTACAACGATTCGGCCCTTTAGTATCTGTCGATATTTCTGAGATGAGGTATTATGTACAATATTTACATCATTCGAACTATTGTCCTCATCTTTGTCGCCATATTTATTACAACGTTTCGGCCGTTCAGTATCTGTCTACATTTCTGAGATGAGGTATTATGTACACTATTTACATTATTTGGACTATTGTCCTCATCTTTGTCACCATATTTATTACAACGTTTCGGCCTTTCAGTATCTATCTATATTTCTGAGATGAGGTATTATGTACATTATTTACATGATTCAAACAATTATCCTCAACTTTGTCGCCATATTTATTAATAATTTCTCTGTCTATTTCCCTTAGCCTCTCTCACACTAATCCCTCTCCCTGCACACTTTCCCGCTGTTTCTGTTTCCTTTGGCCTCTATTCTCTTACTTTTCTCTCCCTTTTATTCTCTGTCTCTATTTCGCTTGACATCTCTCTTACTTTTCTCGTCCCTTCTTTCTCAGTCTCTGTCCCTTGGCCCCTCTCACTGGATACTCACTTCCTTCCTTCTCTTTCTCTCTCTCTCTCTCTCTCTCTCTCTCTCTGTGTGTCTCTATTTCCCTTAGCCTCTCTCTCACTATTCCTTCTCCTTTCTCTCTTTCCAATGAAATAGAGCGAAAGAAGGGAGTGTAAAATGTAAGAGAGGGGTTAAGAGAAATAGAGAAAGAAGAAAGCGGGAAAAGTGAGAGAATATAGGCCAAGGGAAATAGAGACTGCTAGAAAGAGAGTAGGGAGAAGGAATAGTGAGAGAGAGGTTAAGGGAAATAGAGACATAGAGAGAAAAGGAAGTGAGTATCCAGAGAGAGGGGCCAAGGGCCTTTGACAGAGAAAGAAGGGAAATGTAAGAGAGATGTCAAGGGAAATAGAGACAGAGAAAAAAAGGGAGCGAGAGAAGAGAGACCAAGGGAAACAGAGACAGCGGGAAAGTATTCAGGGAGAGGGATTAGTGTGAGAGAAGCTAAGGGAAATAGAGAGAGAAGAGAGAGGGTAAATGAGAGTTGAGTCAAGTGAAATAGAGGGAGAGAGACAGAGTGAGAGAATGGAGAGGAAAGCGAGAGCTGGGCCATCGAAAATAGAGAGAAATAGAGACAGAAGGAAAAGTGAATGACGGGATAAGTGAATTAGAGAGAGAAAGAGATAGAATGAGAGAATTAAGAAAGAAAAGTGATGGGCTAGAGTGAATAGAAACAGAGAGAAAGAGAAGAGATTGGGAAAGACAGAAGCAAATATATGAGTAAACATAAAGTCGACATTTTTTTTTCTTCTGATATTTTTTCCTTTCTTACAAAATGAGTGTATGAAATTTTCAAAAAAATAAAGTGAATTTTTGTATGATTGTGGTTGTTTTGCATCCTCTTCAATTGCTGCAAATTGAGGCCATCAGATCGAGTAAAACAAAAGATATTGGCCCCGACCGATGTGCCACTTATTTAATTTCGCCTTTCATCAAAAAGAGAAAATTATCAATCATTGATAGACGAATGAATTCGAGTCATTTTTTTTTTGTTTAGTATTACTAAACTCGCTCTTTCCACCAATTACTCTCCACACGGTTTGCTCACAATTTCCATATCATCCATAGTAGCAATCTTTGCGGTTTCCTCTTTCTCAATCTCGATATACATTTTATTACAGTTTTATTTTAAATCGTGATATTTCAATCTATTCTGACATACCAAAGCACATAAATCTGTCTGTGTGTCTATTTCGCAAAATGTAGTAATATCCCGATAACTGTGAACAAACAACCACAATCACTTTAACAACTTCATCTTTTTCACGACTTACGCTTGTTATTGAGACGAAAATAAACATCGTGGCAAAAGAGTTTTCACTTATTTAGCATTAAATCTTTCTGGCTACTTTCGAAAAAGCAGAAACAAATTTCACGGCTGTCTCTGCTGCAGTAGTTCTTAAGATAATTTCTTCAATGGCGAATTCCATACTCATTCACTCACTCATTTACCATCTATCTCTCTCTATATCTATCTATCTATCAAATATCTGTTCATATCTATCTATCACAGTCTGTTGATATCCATCTATCTATCAGTCTGTTGATATCCATCTATCTATCACAGGTCTGTTAATATCTATCTATCTATCTATCTATATATATATATATATATATATATATATATATATATATATATATATATATATATATATATATATCACAGTCTGTTCATATCTATCTCAGTCTGTTCATATATATCTATTTATCATGGTCTGTTTATATCTCTGTTCATATCTATCTATCTATCTATCTATCTATCTATCTATCTATCAGTCTGTTTATATCTATCTGAGTCTGTTCATACCTATCTATCTATTTATCTATCTATCTATCTATCATAGTCTGTTGATATACAAATATCTATCAAAGGTCTGTTAATATCTACCTTTCTATCTATATATCAATCACAGTCTGTTTATATTTATCTCAGTCTGTTCATATCTATCTATCTATCTATCACAGTCTGTTTATATCTATCTATATCGTTCTATTCATATCTATTTATCTATCTATCAATCAAGCTTTCTTTTCTTACTCACTTCAGGAGTCACTGAGAAAAGAAAACCTAGATATTAGAGAGGACATTAAAAGATTGGGATTCAAGTAAACAGATGACAATAGGAAAGCAAGAAGCCAGAAGAAATTTCAACAAGCGAGAAGAGCGAGAGAAGAAATAATTTATGCATACAATTTCAACAGAAACATGACGAGACCTAACTGCAAACCAAGTGCTGCGTTTAAATTAGTGAAGATGATATAGCAAAGAATAAAGCCCATCAGACATTTACCATGAACTGTACAGGGAAGCTTCGTCACAGTTGCTGGAAGGTGACTAAGGCCGAAATGCGAGGTCAGGACCGATGACATTGTAGATTCGTCTTTGGATTGTGTCAAGAATACAATACGAACTGCAATGTACACATCACTATCTGCTAGGATTATTCATATCTCCATTATAAATTGATTTGGGCACATATTTCTGTTTCTGTAGCCTCTATTTAACCTCTCTCACTTTTCCCTTTCCAATCTCTCTTTCCCTCTGTCTCTATTTCCTTTGGCCTCTATCGTCACCCTTTTCCCTTTTCCTATCTCACTTTCCCTCTGTCTCTCTTTCCTTTGGCCTCTATCTTCACCCTTTTCCCTTTTCATATCTCTCTTTCCCTCTGTCTCTCTTTCCTTTGGCCTCTATCATCACCCTTTTCCTATCTCACTTTCCGCCTGTCTCTCTTTCCTTTCGCCTCTATCTTCACCCTTTTCCCTTTTCCTATCTCTCTTTCCCTCTGTCTCTCTTTCCTTTGGCCTCTATCGTCACCCTTTTCCCTCTCTCAGTTTTCCCTTTTCATGCTCTCTTTCCCAATATCTGTGTTTACCTTGGCCTCTCTTCTCGCTCTTTCCCTTTCTCTTCTTTCCTTGTCTCTATTTTCTTTGGCCACTCTCTCACTTTTAACTCTCCTTTCTCTTTTTGCCTCTCTCTCTCTCTTTCTTCCCTCTCCCTACTCACTCTCTCCTACTCTCTGCCTGTATCCCCTCACTTTAACCTCGACATTCTCTCTTTCCCTCTCTCTTCTGATTCCTTCTCTCTTTTCTCTCTGTCTCTATTTCGCTCTATCACTTTTCCATATTGCTTCTCTCACTCTGTCTCTTTCTCTCTATTTCACTTGGCCCACCTCTCACTTTTCCCTCTACCATCTCTGTCTCTCTCTCTCTCACCCTCTCTCTCTCTCTCTCACCCTCTCTCTATCTATCTCTCTATTCCCCTTGGCCCCTCTTCTCCCTTTCCCTCTCCCTTCTCTCTTTCCTACTCTCTCTCTTTTCCTTAGAAATTTATTAGTATTTAGTATATGTATGCACATATATATATATATATATATATATATATATATATAGTATATTACATGTACATATATGAGCCTGTTAAAAAATATGGAAATATCAATATTAACATAAATTAATATTTTTATATATATATATATATATATATATATATATAGATAGATAGATAGATAGATAGATAGATAGATATAGATATATGTTTATTCGTTGTCATTTGACATTCTTTTAAGCAGATTTCGTTAAATATAATATTTTGTTAAAATTTTATGTGTTCCTAAATTATAATTGTTTCTGTTAAACAGAATTGTTTTCACTTAATATGAATAGCATCTAAAATCTATAATCTTTTATACAGTTTATTTTATTAAGTATCATTATGTTAACAACATGTTTCTATCATATTGTAACTGTTGTGTTTCTTTATCTCGCGTTGTTGCATTCCTCCTTGTTTGGAAATATGACAATATCAATAATAAATAATGAAACTTCATTACATTTAAATCCTCTAAAAATATTTCATTTTTATATATTCACTATTGGCTTCCGTATGTCTTAACATAGTTTTAGAAATCTTACTTAGGCTAATCAATCAAAGGATTTCTTGTACATTCACATCTAATCAAATTACCTTCTGTTCTAATATACTTGGAATCAGTCCTACTACACTATAATCAGTCTTAATATATGAAAATCACTTCTTCACTTACAAAAATTTACTTTGAATTCTAATTGACATAATATACATATTTTATCTATTCTAACTTTAATATCAATTATTTGTTGTTGTTTTCCGCGACATCGAAGTTTCTTGGTAATGACCTTTCTTCAAGGTTTGTTTAAATGATATCTCCAATTTTTTCAATTTATTCCGAGTCTTTTTCAATCTGTTTTGTACACTTGTGCATTCATGAATTTAACGTTCTTTTATACGCGCACTTTCATTAATTTTTGATTTGTTTACGTCTTCGTTTTTTTTCACTTGTAGATTATTCTTCCAGCTGTAAATTCTTCGAAAATAAATTTTTCTTCCAAATTATTTTTTTTCATTTTTTATGGTTTATATTGAAGTTGTTATGTTATATTATTAAATAAATTGTAATATTTGTTAAGTCGTATTATTAATTAAATTATATTTTGTTTGATTTATTATGTTATTTTATTATTATTAATGTAACAAAGTAAATATTTGTTAATGTGACGGCATCGACCCGTTATCTCATTTTCTTATTCAATAATTTAATTTGAATATTAAATGTTAATATTGATATTTTTTCTTCGAAACACAGTTTACAATTCCTATTAGTAATATTGTATTGGGGGGGATACATTTTTTTATAATTTCCCATTAATCTTAGTAGGTATATTATTTTCTTTTTGATTCCATATATACTTTGATAATATTGTTCTATTTGCGTATTTAGAAACTTCGAAGTCGGATTAATAACAACAAAAATTTTATATTAAAGTTAAGTAATCTTTTTATATAACATTTTAATGCTCTATTTTTAATATTATTGAAAAAAAATTTATATTGAGTAATATATATCAAAATATCTGCTATTTCTTAAATCTTAGGAATTTTTTATTTTCTAAACACAGTCGACACAATGTGGCCGTGTTCATGGTTGATATTACTGAGTGTTGCGTTTTTCTTCTTTTATTAATGAAATTGGTCATCATCAACGATTGCAGACCTGCAGTTCGTTTTCGGTCTTCCCGTTCAAAATTTCCGCTACTTAATTTAGCGAACCCCTTGCTAACCATTATCTCAGCCATGGTAGCATCTCCATTGTGCAAATTAACTGAAACAAAACAAATAATTCTGTTATTATTTCCTTTTTTCGTATTTTTCCAAAAAAACATGTCCCAGTGCACATGTTATCACTTTCTATTCCACGAAGTCGTTCCTTGCAGATTGACCACAGATTCTCGAATGTATTTTAATCAGGAGACTTTCCGGGTCAGTCTATAGTACTTGGATTTGCTCTCTAAGGCTTGCCAGTGTGTTCGTGAAGCGTTACAAGTTTTGCGCGCTTCCTTGGGGTAAAGTCCATCGTAGACAATGGCCGTAGAACAACTAATCGACAGTCGAGACAATAGTAATAAAAACCTGATGTAATCATGGATGACGCAATATTTTTCAAAGCCAAACAAATTTCATCATACACCCTGAAAATAGATTCATATTACTACGCACCACAGTAAATAACCCAATCTGAGGAAAATATAGAAATCGATTACACCTTGTCACTCCAGTGGGTCTAAAACTGACTGTAATGTGAAAGAAAAGATACTAAACCGGTTGTTTTAATTAATTTGCAGAAGGGTACATATATATATATATATATATATATATATATATATATATATATATATATATATATATATATATATAGTACAACAAAGTTATTTCGCAGAGAACAACCATATATATGAAATTCGCTTATTATGAAGAAATCGTTCTATTAATAGAAAACGCTATTAAGAAGTCTACTACATAATAGCATAAGGAATAGTTAATTCAATGTGCCTTTCAATTACTCCCCTCTACACATGGCCTTGAGAAGCAGCATAAACTTTAACGACGAAGTCATTAAACAACGTAGCTTACTCGATCTTAATAATAACCTTGAGGGCTTGATGGTAGGGTAAGATGTCTTGTTGGTTGATCAATTGTTTTGTTTTTTACGGCTTATCAACCTTTTGTGGCTTATTTAAAGCCGGAAGATATTTTGGTTTAGAAGAATAACTTTTTTTGATTCCTGAGAGTGAATATTACCTTAACAATTGTCTGAGAATAACAGTGAATTTTAAAAATAAAAGTCTTGCTATTTAACTCAGGACAGAAGGGAGAGGAGGTGGATTCATGCCTTTTCCAAGGGTATTTGCACGTAAGTGAATGTAAATAACCTGACTGAAATTCGAACTGAATTCTCCAATTTCTCACAATCCTTTACACCAACCTCACACCCAAACTCATTAATAATATCAAAATTAATCATTTATTTAGTATGGCTTCCATTATTTTCAGTTGCATTATCAACAACGCCTAGAGAAGCTTAACACCTCTTCTCGTTGGACAGGTTGGCTTACATCTTAATCATAATATTGGGTGGGATGGTTTATTGTTTATCTGTCCCAAAACACAATAGGTAGCAGGTTCAATTTCGGGCTGCAGATCCACCAGATTATACCGGTCGGAAATCGGCAAAGTTAGTTTTACAGAACTTGTATCTTTTCTTGCCTGTGTCGTTGAGAGCCCCGGGGCCTGGATCCACGCATAGTTTCTCTCTGTATAAGCAGATTTTAGCTACGGACAGTTATGATGCCTAATTATTTGTCGAAGTCACCTTTTCTCCAAGCTTATACAAAAATGGACATATTATTTGCGCGCCAAAACTTACGACGCTCAAGTCT
>CAHIKZ030004269.1:752500-847500 GCA_903632075.3 Acanthosepion pharaonis
TCCATTACTGTTGTATTTCTTGAGTGTGACTGCAGAGAATACACTCGTCTACATATTCACTCCGGGTCAAGTTTCCTAAGCGACAGTAAAATAACCGGAATTCATTTTTTTTTTTTTTGGAAACAGTTCCATGCATGGACGTAAACTAAAGTTGGAACAGACCAACACCACCAAAAACATGTCGAACATAAAAGTATACAAATGGATTGGAACTGAAGTTCACCAGTGCTCTCCATGAAATTCAATAACACCAGCAACTTGCACAGGACATTGCAGACAGGTTGCATTTACAACCTCTTGAGATTTAATCCATATAAGAACTCGACTCTCTATCATGGGACAATGGCGCTACTCTTCCACTGCCCAGCAAGGTCGGCCATTATGCAAAAAATCTGCATAATGTGCTTCGCCCTTAACACATACTTCATCAGATTAAAATAATGTTCTTATTCGTTCAACTACATAGTTCTATCAATAAGAACATTATATTTCTATATATTATATTATATTATATTATAATGTAATCTTCCGTTGATTTCGACATCAGTGTATACAATATCCTCACTCAGTGACACTCTCTCTAGTAACTTACATACACGTCTACATATTGTGCAACAGCGAGACTCCAGGTTAGTTTAAATTTTCCTGCTCCTAGACAGGTTGTCATCCAATTTACCCATATCTGGGGGCCGTGGAAAGAAATGAATTCATAACTTTCCCAAGAGTATTAGCGAGTAAGTGAATGAATTGGATCAGATTGGAATTCGATTTCGGCTCATCGATTCCGAAATCCGAACATATATATATATATATATAAAAATTTATATATGTGTGTGTGTGTGCGTGTGTGCGTTCTTCACTCCACAAGTGAAAAAAATTTAACTTTCAGATGAACACAACAATTTTTTCTTCGAAAAGAATGAACACTACTATATTTGTCTTGCAATAAACAACAGCCTGATGATGTTATATCGAAAGTACTCAGAATAAATAATATGTATCAACTCGAAGATTTTCTCTTGTCCTTCAGTAGTGGCAGCAAAAGGCTTGTCCGCGAATATGAAAGTATCCAATTGAAAATAAGTAGACAAAACTAAATTATTCCACGAAACATGTCTCAATGAAAACATTCTGCCAAAATATATGCATTATAAACTACAAGATCCAGCAGCTTATCAGAATATCAACAGCTGGAATTTTAAATGTAGCCTTGTGAGAAGGCAAAATGAAATAACCAATGACAAATTACACATTCACAATAGCAGCAAACAAGACATACACAACAAACTAAAACATGCAACTACTCCTGATCAACTGGGAGAAATTACACACAGAATCGCAGAAATTATCAATCCATCCAAAAACAAATCAACAATAAATCAAATATATCTAGTACAATCATTCGTAATGGCTCTTCCACACCTACTAATGTGTTGAAGAAAACCAACATTGTCTATAAATTTAAATGTCCTCTGGGAGATTGTATATCCAACGATAAAAAATAATATTAATGTTGTACACACTACGACAACGTTGTCTCTGCGGATTCTTGTCGAAAATACATTTATACTTTTTCATGAAAAGATTAAAAATAACTAAAAATTCTTGAAGCTATCTATACTAAAAAAATTAAACCAAACCTTAATAAAATTACTTACGAATACTGCACAAATGTTTTAAAATGTGTACAATAGATAGATTATTCAATGAAACATGATTCAATGAAAATATGCTGCCAAAATATACGCATATCTATCTATCTAGCTATATATGTGCGCATATTTTGGAAGAATATTTTCATTGAGACGTGTATCATTTTTTTTTTAAATTTACTATTAATTTTTATTATCTACATATACTTATGTACGCATGGATATGCCTATGCATTTATGTATTGTTGTTTGCGTTATTTGTATATTTGTATATGTGTATGCGAATATATATATATGTATATTTATGTGTATACTCTTATGTGTTTAAACTTATATGTATTGTATGTATATGTACGTGCATAGGTATGTTTATGTATGTCTATAGATATGTGCATGTTGATATATATATATATATATATATATATATATATATATATATATATATATATATATATATATATATAGTAGTCTTATTATTATGAAAGGCACAAGCACTAAAATTTCATGAGGTTATATTTATTTCAATAGGGTAGTAAAAACGCCCCCAATTGATCAAGACTTCAAATCCAAGAGGAAACAAAAAATATTTCTCCGAGTTTAAATAACTAAATTTATGTAAAAGTGTATGCGTGAAAGTGTGGGGGGGGGTGAAAAGAAAGACGCGTAAATAAGATTGAGAGAGAGGGTGTGGAAATAAAGACATAGAAAGAAAGGTAGGAAAAAAGCGCAAAAAATGAGGCTAAAATTTACTTTGCTAAAAATTACTACATTCAATGTAACAAAATTTTAATCAAAATTTTGAATGGTCTAAATGGAGTAAAAATTAAATGCAATATTTAGAAAATACTTTGATCCTTCCTCTTGATAATGACAAAGATTTTGATGATAAAAGTATGTTTTCATTACGTTTTGAAGCATGGTTTCATCACGAATTTTTTATCGATTTCGTGGATATATATATATATATATATATATATATATATATATATATATATATATATATATTACATTTGTAAGTATGCTTCTTTGTATGTGTGCGTGTTGATTGATAGATTCGTTTTCTACGGCTTATCAACCACTTCCAAAAACTTATTTAAAACCAGAAAATATTTTTAGATTTTAAGAAATTTTAGAGATTATAATCCTTTAGTGATAAAATTCTTACTAATTAATCCACTTACTAATTAACCCATAGCTGGCGAAGAAGTGGTGGATTCATACTTTTCCCAAGGGTATTTGTGCATAAGTGAATATAACAAACCCAACTGCAATTGGAACTCGGCTCTCCGATTAACAATTCCGAGCCATTTTCCATTACACCACCCTCACATCCACCGTTACAGCACCTAGTATTTTGATGCGGTCACTCATCTAGGTACTAAACATATACTATGCACATGGTGTATATATATATATATATATATATATATATATATATATATATATATATATATATATGAAGAAATATAGTCTTAAGGTGTGCTATATTTATGAGATAAAGTGTTCAATATTAGAGATAGAGCGTGTGTAAATATAAAAGTGGACATTGAAGTCAACACTCAGAGGCGACAGGCTGTTTCATGCAGGAGGAGGAAGAGTTGGAAGAAGAAAGAGGAGGAGGAGGAAGAAGAAGAGGAAGAAGAAGGGGAAGAAGTGGAAGAAGAGGGAGAAGAAGAAGGAAGAAGAGATGGGAGGAGGAGGAAGGAGGAGAAGAAGAAGGAGGAAGGAAGAGGTAGAAGATGACTAAGGTCGAAGAGGTGAAAGGGGAAGTTGAAGGAGGAAGAGGTGGAAGAAGAATTAGGAGAAGAAGGCCTGACGATTGCGTCCAGCATGAAACAGACTGTCGCCTCTAAGTGTTGACTTCAATGTTCACTTTTATATTTATATATATATATATATATATATATTGATAAAATAAAACCTATCTTCATTTAAGAATTTTATTGTAATCTTCGCTAATAAAATTTTACTTCCTTTCTTTAAAATTTTATCCATGGAATATATACATTAATAATAGCTTGTGAACAGAAAGCAACCCAATTATAGCCTAGAGATTCTGTCTGCAAATATTGCCTTTCCCTCACTTTGCTGTAAATTCAAATAATGTCGTTAAATTGTCCAAGAGAAGACTGTCAACTGTAAATGAATGTTTGTTGCGAAGAAAGTTTGATTACTCATGGCTTCTTGCAAAATGGCCACAATATTAGGATTCAAAACTCAGTCAAATTAGGACGAAATTAATAAACAAAACATGATTTTTTCTTTTTTATTTGGCTCACATCGTACAAAATTGATGCAACTAAAATCAAATCAGTTGAAGATGGATAATTCATTTCAATCTGTCTATTCACTCGCACTTTCAAGTATGGATGATTATTTCTTCAAGAATTTATAACACTCAGCAAATATTATCACATTCAAAGAATTTATATATACATATTTTTAACTGAAAATACCCTTACTGACAAGTTAGAAGAACTCTCCAGGAGATGATGTGAAAATTACGAGTAATTTTTATTTATTTATTCAAATAATTATGCAATTCCATGATGAACAATATGATGGCTTAGCCTATGAAATGTCCGCGGCCAATCCGAGTAAGTTATAAATAAAATATGAAATAATTTCTTATATTTACATAAAATGTGATTATATGATTCTTCTGTTTTAATTATTGTTTTGTTTTTATTCATAACATGAATATTTTCAAGAGCTGTCAGATTGTTGTTCTACAGAAGGATGCTGAGGATATCATGAACTGGACGTGTGAGCAACGACGACATGGATAGTTGCACTGAGCATGAGAAAGAGACAGCTGACATTTCTAGAAGACATAACCCGGGAAAAGCGCTTAAGACACACGCAGTCCATATTGAAAAGAAAGGGGAAAGTGTTGCATAACATACGTAAAGAGCTGCGTAAATGGATTAGGGGAAATACCAAAAAGACACATTTTACTAAGGGCTACAAAAGACAGGAAATTGTGGAGAGCTATGGTCAGCCACGTCTTGAAGGGGCACGTCACATAAAGAAGAAGAACAACAACAAGAAGGAGGAGGAGAGGGAAGGGGAAGAGGCGGAAGAAGAAGAAGCAGGAGGAGGAGGAAGGGGAAAGAAGAAGGAGGAAGAGGTGGAAGAAGAAGAATAAGGTGGAGGAGAAAGGGGAAGAAGGAGGAGCAGGTGGAAGAAGAAGAAAAAGGAGGAGGAAGAAGAATGAGGAAGAGGTGAAAAAAGAATAGGAAGAAAAAGGAAGAGGGGAAGCAGTATGAAGAAGAGGTGGAAGAAGAAGAAGAATGACGAGGAGGAGTAAGAAGTGGAGGAAGAAGAAGGCGGAAGAGATGGAAGAAGAAGAAGGTGAAGAAGGAGGAGGAGGAAAGGGAAGAAGGAGGGGGAGGAATGGGAAGCAGGTGGAGGAAGATGTGGAAGACAAAGAAGAAGTAGAAAGAGGAGGAGGTGGAGGAAGAAGAAGGGGAAGAAGAAAGCAGAAGAGGTGGTAGAAGAAGAAAAAGAAGAGAAGGAGGAGGAGGAGGAAGGTAAGGAGGAGGAGGAAGAGGAGGAAGTAGAAGTATGAAGAGGTGGAAGAAGAAGAAGATGGCCTTCGGGTTGTCTAGGTGCTATACCACAAAGTTCCACTTCATGGCATCTTTCAGAGGAATTGGACCGATTTGGCGATGCTGTGGTAGGTTATATGCTACAACACCAACGAATAATCCCTGAATAGTGTTATGGAACTCTCGAGATTCTTTCTTTAATCAATTCACTCCAACCAAAGAGATAATGCCACTAATATGCAAAAGGATCACTGGGTGTGAAAGCAAATGAGAAGGAATCGGAAACCGAATCCAAAACAAAAAAGCAGGGATAAACCTCTGCACCTGTTCAAAAGACGGGAAAGGAGTGTAAACCGGACAATAAGTGAACCTATCTACTTTTATTTTTTTTTTTAAATGAGGGATTGTTTTCAATTATATTACTAGCGAATGCTAGGAGGAATGGATTCATGCCTTTCCGAAGCACATGAGTAAAATGGACTACCTTTAACAGAATTTGAAACCTGATTACCGATTCCATTTACGGCAACGTTACCGTTAAGTCAGTCTCACCTCCGCAAGTTTATAAGGTTTAAGAGAAAAGAATAAACTTCACAGGAAACACAATTTTTTGTGTTGTTGTTGCTTTTACGAAGTGACAACTTGTTAAAGTATTTTAATGCCTGGACATGTGAAAGGGTTAATCATTTTTTTTTCTTTTATTACAGTTTCCTTTCCTATTTGATTGTCCATGTCGATCAAAAACATCAGAGTCTTCGTTTTTATTTTTCTTACTTTTTCCTGTTTCTATGTTTTATTATTTAATTCTGGAATTTTCTTGTATTTTATTTATTCATCTGTTTTTCTTATCTTTGCCGAAGGTATTCCCGCCAAAATGAACAATTTAAACAGAAAGAGAGAGAAGAAAAAGAAAACAAATTTAAAGTAAACGAAAGAAAACAAACAAAAGGTAAAAGAAATATCAGATTTACAACAAAAGGAAAATGGTGGAAAATGGTAAGAGGAAGTCGGACTCAAAATAGAAAAAAATATTCGTGATAAATTCCAAAGGCAACGGATAAAAGACAAGAAAAATAAGTGGATTTTTTTAAATGCCACCATTTTGTTTTTATTCTTTTGAAGAAGTCCTTTTAGAAGTAGCTTATATTTTAAAAATCGTTTTCGAAATAATTGTTGATTCCAAAGTCCTCTGTTTACAAAAATTAATAATGTTGTAATTGGTGTATACTTTCATATCTACAGGAGATAAGAAAATTACTTAGCTGTGATTATTTGTTCAAATGTTTACTAGCTTAAAATAGTCTCCCTATAAGTATCTTATCTACAAGACTTTATCACCGTTTGAGTACAACTAAAAATAAAGAATTCGAAAATTAATTCAAGCATGTTTCTGAAAATTTTACTAGTTTTCATAAAAGATTTTCCAGGTGGAATTTAATCTTCCAAACATTCAAGGAAAGTTTCACATCTCACCAACATCAGAACTCCAGATTTGGTTTCATCGACAAAATAACTTCACTTTCTAGTTAATTGCTTTAAATATAATACGACTACACTAAGTTAAACTATATTTAATAGGTGAAAATTTCCATAATTAAATTTATATTAACAAACGAATGTTTTTATGAATTTTCGGATAGATTTATAACTATAGGATAAAGCTACCATACGTTGGCATCTGCTGCTGGTTTGGAGTGTCTGCTGTATAACTTGAGATTCTTTTTAAAGGGTCTGTAATATATTTGATTCTGTTTTGGTATCTCTACTTCAGTCATTTTTTCACCGATGTCATGTGGCTTCAACGTCATTTCCACAAATATTTCCATGACAACTGTTCTGAGAGGATTTTTCCTTAGTGCCTCGACTAACATGAATTTAAGCGTACTAACTAGATTGGTACCGTTTTACTGTTGAACTATCTGGATGCAACTATCTTCTTATTCTAACAGTTTCTTTCTTTGCATTTCTCATTTGCTTAACTCCCTTCAGAATTATAACTTTCCTGTCACATCAACGATCTTCAAGGATTTAAATGTGACGTGAACCGCCATTTACTCTCTTCTTCACATCTGTTCCATTATTGTCCTTTTCCTCACTTTACTAAAGTCTTCACTTTTCCTTTCACTCCATTTTAATCCCGTGCATCCTAGTAGTACTATCGTCTTGCTTGAAATGATATATATATATATATATATATATGTGTGTGTGTGTGTGTGTGTGTGTGTGTGTGTGTGTGTGTGTGTGTGTGTGTATCATTTCACGCAAAGCAAGCATATATATATATATATATATATATATATATATATATATATATATATTTGGTTGGATAGATATAATATGTTAGCTCTATTGATATTGAGCGCTTTCTAATGAGTACTGTATATAATATATAAATAATTATAAATACTTATATTTATTTATATTTATATACACTTTTAACATATATATATATATATATATATAAAAGTGAATACTTTACACACACAGTCTATCTATGATATTGAGCACTTTATCCAATAAATATAATATACTATATTTCTTTTATATATATATATATATATATATATATATATATATATATATATAACAGGCTCAAATACTAATATTCCATAGTTATAATTTATTACAATAGAATCGTAATCACGATCCAATTCATCAGACCTACAAAACTTACTCTGTCCTGGACTTCTACCTGGATTCTATCTTCTTCGGAATTTTTATATATATATATATATATATATATATATATATATATATATATATATATATATATATGTATGTATATTGACCACTAATATTATCTCTCTCTCTCTCTCTCTCTCTCTATCTATCTATCTATCTATCTCTCTCTATATATATATATATATATATGTATGTATGTATGTATGTACACATATACATATATATACCCGGAGTTATATTTTCCGATTTTTTTTGTAACCAATATGTACAGTTGTAGGTCCCTTCAAAATTCATGGTGGTGGCTATATAATATGTAGATAATAATTGAATGGCGTTTTATAGCGATACTGTTCTTAAACCAGGAAACATTGAGCTAAATAATATATTTAAATAAGTTTATTCTTCTTCACTTCCTGCAAATACGATCTCAAATACATTAAACTGATTCAAGAATGGTTCTATGAAGTTCCACTTACCTTAAACAAGTCTGACGGTGTGCGTCTGCCGATGCCATTGGCTCCATCATACAAACGAAAATCGGAACAGATTCATTCCGTTTTTTACAACAGAAAACGGTTGATGGAATAGCCCGGATGTAATGCCTACGGGGCTGATCGAAAAACCCGACTCTGTTGCCTACGGAGTTGAATCTGATGCCTACAGACACATCTAAAGCCAGTGGTATGAGAAAGAAAGTTGATTTCATACAGAGCAGCTATTTGGAGGTGAGAGATATTTTGTTCGTGTGTACATCCATATATCCTGAAAATGTGGATACTTCGTCGTGGTAAAATGGTTAGCAAACTTCTCTTGCTCGATCATTGAGTTCGATTTTCACTGGGTGCCACATCTAAGTTAATCTTAGAAAATCACTGGGGCTCTTCGACGTTGTGTAACAGTAAGCCTGTCTAGCTAGATCAATATACGAGTAGTAGCGAGTTCGATTTTCACTGAATACTCTACCCTTTCGTCCTTGTGTTAG
Source organism: Acanthosepion pharaonis (assembly GCA_903632075.3). Taxonomy (NCBI): domain Eukaryota; kingdom Metazoa; phylum Mollusca; class Cephalopoda; order Sepiida; family Sepiidae; genus Acanthosepion; species Acanthosepion pharaonis. The sequence goes on from CAHIKZ030004269.1 coordinate 761,368, forward strand.
AACGCTTAGAACACGACTATATATCCTGAAAATTTTGTAAGAAGCTGTTGGTTATTTCCATTGTTATTTTGAAAAAGTTTACTTACATAAAATTATCAGTTTGTGGTGGTGGTGGGGGGGGGCTTCATCGTGAATTATTCGTAATTGTGACAGGTTTGATTGATTATTATAAGGGAGTTCACTGGAACTTGGTTCACTCATCAGCGCAAAATGACACCTCAAAGGCCACTACAACTAGATCAATGAAAGATACAATTTCAGCTGCCTCTGATAATATTTCGTTTGGTCGCATCTTTTTACCAAATAACCATTTGACCGAACGTATCTCTCATAATCTAAATGCATTAAAAATTAGAACTACTATATTACCTACTAGGACTATCCGTAGTTTATTAAATAGCACCAGCAGACAACATATTACATCCGATGCTTGCATCTATCAAATATCATGCAAAAATTGTGACCTAAAATATGTGGGTGAAACATGTAGGTCCGTAAAATCTTGTGTTTTCGAACATAAACGAGATATTCGTCTCGGTAATTTTAACAATGCTTTAGTTGTACACACAACTAAAGCTGATCATAATTTCGATTTCGATTCCGTGAAAGTATTAAAATATTTTCATAATAAAAAATCTCAGGAGGATTTATGAAGCAGGTATAATATCCATCTCACGCACGGTGAATACTAGACCTGGTTTCTTTTAATATTTCCCTTTTTAGCGAGATTGATGCTCGACAAGCATACACATAAAAATTTTAGAACCTAATAGAATTCTTTTTTCATTTTCTTTTTCATTTCAAAATAATCACAAACTTTTAGGAATACGTTATGAAAGCGTCGCCCATGTGACGACGGCGTGACCATGTTAGACGGAAGGCTGATCATTTTAAAAATTTTCAGTTATCTGTTTTGAATAAGACTTGTGTTTTTATGTCCATCGTATTTGTCATATTGAACTGAATTGTATTTTTAATGAATATTGTCTTGAAAAAGGTTTATTAAACCGAAACGTCAGACGTCGACATTTCATTCATTTTAACTACATCTAAGGATTTTTGTTTGTTTTTTCAAAATTTTTTCTTCATATATATATATATATATATATATATATATATATATATATTTATTATATATATATATATATATATATATATATATATATATATATATATATATATATATATAGTAGTTGGATTACATTTACATATGTTATAATTTATATATATATATATATATATATATATATATATATATGGGGGGGATCACTTAGAGAGAGAAAGGCAGACAACTTTATACTATGCCTACTTATATTAATAGGAATGAGTATACGCATAAGAAAAAGATACCTGTGTATACTCTTTTCGAATAACTTTTTGTTCCTTTCCTGGGTGTACGCGCTCGGGTCCCCACCTAAAAATAGACCTTGTGTCACATCTCGTCCTAGTGGGGCGACAGAGTAAATACCGCCTGTATATATGTATGTGTGAACGCCCGTGCTATTGTGTTTCAATAAGAAACGGCTGCCTATTTATTTAACTTGATTACGCTTCGACAAAGAAATAGTCTAGATTTTTCTTTATCTATTCCATGACATGAAAACCATGAAATCTTGTTCACTTGCCATCAATGAACAACGATTTAATCAATCTGGGAACATATTGACTTGATATTTGGCTTGATTTTTATTCATTTTTTAAATTGGTTTCACTCTAATCAAAGCAGTACAGCCACTAGCAGGCAAGTAGTGTGTGGAGGAACAAAACATTAGTATCAGTAGAAAGAGAAAGGAGCAATCAGGGGGGGGTAGTAGATAGTGACTGACATGCAAGTCAATTTTTGCAGATTAATGTGGAAAGTATGGAGCCGGAAATGAGTTTCACAAGCGAGAAGTGTGAGAAAAGAATCTGTTAGCATAGAAGTTACGGCCACATCTAGCCAGTTTAACTCTAAATACATACGATCTCGCTGCCAGTCTAGTATTGAGCTTAAATTCGTACAGCCTAGGTACCATAACGAAGATCTCACCCGAACAATTACCATGAATTTTTTTTTATAAAATACGCCTAGAGAGGCAACCTTACGGTGGTGGGCAAATGACTGGAGCCGAGCCATCAGATCAGGATCAATAATATTACTGATTCTTCTTTGGAAATTGTCAAGGAAATGCAGGTCAATAATAGAGGCACCGGACCGTATATGGCGACAATATTCTAAGCATGAACGAATAGATATGCAGGATAGATTGAGGAGAGAAAAAGTATCTCGTCTGACACAGAGAACCAACTTCCTTAGCTGGCCTAGCAATGGATTCATGTCTTTCAGTCTTTCCACTTCATGTCAACTGAGGACAGTAGCCGGAGATGCATCAGTGAGTCGCTTTCCTGAAGGAAAGCATCAGTCATACTGATGGAAAGCAGACAGGCATCTCAGATGAATAATAGAGAGAATATTAGTTTTGGAGCCGTGACAGTTGATAAACCATCTTTTGCCCAATTTAACGACGATCTTCGGATCGTTTTGTACATTTTGTCTTTGTCTGACTGATCAGCTTTACTATCGAGGCAGGAGTAAATTATACTGTCGTCAGCATAGATGCCAAGCTGAGAGCTGATGTCATCGGGAATATCGTTAATGAAGATTAAAAATGGCATAGGATCAAGAATGTATCCCTGGGGCAAACCCACGTTTAGTACGAAAGGATGTAGACGAGTGGCCGTTCAGGGTAAATTTCATTTCAGAATTTGACGGTAATTACTGGATCAGCTCCAAAATGTGCCCTGATGTCTCAAGAAACAAAATTTAAATAGTCCTTGTATTGCGTGATGACTTTAGTTGAGTCGTAAACCGCCAATTAAAACATCGTATAGCGTTCATTTCTCCAGATCTCAAACACTAACCACAATTTACGTTGTTGAAAAATACATATGATTATATCGAGAATAATGATTGCCCAGTATTACTGGTATTAAGAGAAATCACAAATTAGCTTCTGTCTTTTAATTCTCCTGATCTTCATGAACATTAGATTCCCTCTGCGAGTGTTACTGGTACCCTATGACCAAGGATTATCTGCCGAATGATCGGTTAATCGGCGACTAAATCGATTCTTTCACCAACCTTCTATGGTGAAGATGATGGCTAGACATCCAGCAAAATTAAAAACAAAGGGTCAAAGAAACCTTCTTGTAAAGTCAACTGCCATTTAGCCAATTCGGGAAGACTGGGTTCTACAAATATGTATGCAGCCAGGGCAGTGATGACACTACTTCTTGGTCTTCCTAGACTGAATTCAATGGCCATGCTGGAGGGTTGAGCCATTGGCATCAACGACCACGTGTGCGTGACGTAGTCGTAGAATGTCTGCTGTTGTCTGACCTGGTGAAGTATGTGTTCTGTAAGGTCTACTTACACAAGACACGCTACGCATGAGTGAATAGCTTTCAACCCAAATATCAGTGAGGTGGGGTACTTATCAGGCACTTTGCTGCGCAGCGTCCCTCCAACCACACTCGTTTATGGAATTGATGACGATGATGATGATGATGATGATGATGACGATGACGATGATGACGATGATGATGATGATAAGGATTGATTTCATTTCAAATCACAACATTATGGTTCGACAGTTGGGACTGGAAATCTTTTTTTTTTTTTTCATTATAGAAATTTGAGATATTTATTAATCTCCTTTTAGTGCGTCACAAAACTAAGAGAAAGTGTCTGATATGTATTAAAATCGGTATTTTATTTCTATCTCCTTATCTTGGCTCGTTAACCAATCACTAAAATCAGAAATATACAACTATCTCAACCAGGTGGCAGACCCACGTTAACGGAGCTTAGTTTAGCAAAAGGCTACATTTTTAGAGCAACCAGTCCGGATTGAACTCGCTCTAGAAATAAACGATTTGCGAGACCTTTATTCTATTCGCCATTATTCTAAAGCAGTTACTGCCTCTTTTTATGTATGAGCGCTCTGTTCTACAAATAGCGACCCCAATGAAACTATGTACTTTCATATACAACCGCTTTTGAAGTTATTCGTGCAAATAAAATTGCAATAAAAAAAAAACAGAGAAACCGTTGCATAATAAGATAATACATTATTAGTATAAGTTATATTAACTTTGAATAATAATGTAATGAATTTAATAACATTATATATATATATTAATAACATTATATATGTATATATATATAAAATATATATATATATATATATATATATATATATATATATATATACAAATATTATATATACATATATATATATATTGATAGCATGAGAAAAAAGAGAGACAAATTATACATATCATAAAATAAATAGAGAAAAAATATTTCAAACGTATTTTAATATCTTTGACTGATGTTTTTTTTTCAATTCAAATAATTGAAATAAATACTTGCTATTTTATTTCTATTCAATTTGCAATCGGAAATGGTTTTACTCTGTTTCGTTTGATGCATTAGCTTTCTCCATCTCTAATTTCGGCTTTACAACTGCTGCTATCTATCTACCTACCTACCTACGTCCCTATCTATCTATCTATCTATCTATCTACGTATATATATATATATATATATATATATATATATATATATATATATATATATATATATATATATATATATATATTTCATGGCAGATAATCAAAGAGTAGTCTGCGTGAAAAATTGCTTTTTTGTAAAAAAAAAATGTAAATATTTTTTTTCTTCAGAGTTTCAAATTTGGTATCAGTTTTGGTTGGAGACCAAAGCGACAATTTAATTGCGACAGGCTAAATTCTTAGATGTATTATTTTTTCGTTCTTTTTTGCAATAAAGTAATTCCGGTTTGATATAAACAGTCTATTTAAAATAAAATAAGTGTAACTTGTTGTTTAAATGTAGATGTTATTTAAGAAAAAATATAGTATGGTCGCCATTATTAAGACTCGATCAAGGGAGATTAAATATTTTTCAAACTGTTTACTTGTTTTCTATAGGCTTAAGGACAGAGTGACATCATTTCGCCTGCCCTTAATTATGGTAATTCTTGTTGAAATAACCCTACCTTTTCACAGACTGTATAGAAACAGATCAAGATTTTATATTTAATGTTTTATTTTTGTTATCTCAATGAGAATCTACCAGAGAGATGGACCAGGTATGGTGGAAATGAAGTTTTCTGATGAAATGGCCGCGACGGTCACAGGACCTGTCCCCGTGGGATTTCCTTTTATGGGGAAAGCACTTGTCTATGCCCCCCCACTTCCTGCTAGCATTGATGAACCCAAGCAGACAATCACTTCCGTAATGGATAATGTTACCGGAGACATGCTTTTATGGCAAGAGCTTAACTACCGACATGACGAGTGTCGTGTCACAGGTGGTGCAAATATTGAACACTCATGAAATCGGTTCCATAATAAACTTATGATCTTCAACACCTAAACTTTTCAATTTCATTGAGCTAGACTTATTAGTTTTCAAGATAATTGATTTTAAAATGATGTCACATTTTTGGGGACACCCTGTATTTTAAGTAGATGAAGTAATGTAATATTTAGCTGTCTTTAAAGTGACATTTAGCCAAATATATTCGTCGGTATTGCTGTATTGTATGGAGTCCCTAAATGAAACACGTCTTTACTGCCTCCATAAAAAGCCAGTATACGTTGCTTTGCAATATTCGAAACGTAACTCGCCTTGCTTTTAAATGTGCTTACAAATAGGAGATGAAAACTCACTGAATTTTCTCAGGGAACAGATAAAATAGAGAAAATGAAAAATAACAAAATTCAATGTTATCTAGAATGACAAAAGTATATTTTTAAAACACTGTAATATGATTGACAGCATACTTATAGTTTATGTATTAGTTGCATTATATGCTAATTATTGGATAGAAAGTATATTTTAGCGGTTAAGATCTTTATCGAGTGACAAGGTCATGTCACTCGAATAACAGCCCTATTGCACTGTGATTTTCGTAAAGTTCACACGAAGTGTCAATTCTGTCAGATTTTATTATGTTAATGAATATTTACACATTACCAGTTGTATTAATCAAGCAATATTTCTAAAATTTACGGAATATATTTGCTTCATGAATACACCAGGTGAATTTCATGTTGTTATTTACAGTAACGAAGTTGCGGTTGGAAAATGTTGTGACGAAGAATCTCTACAGTTATTCGTCATATAATGAATAAATATAAATAATAAGTTGTAAACATTTAGTTTATTATTTCAAATATGTAAAGATAGAAAGCCTTGGCAATCTGAGAACAAGAGAAAATGTTTTAAGAACGTCACAAAAGGCGAAGCGAGATTAATTAAAAGTGTAATAATTAACAAAGGTGAATTGACCATTAAGAAAATATAAACAAGGAAATAAGACGTAAAGACACCCAGTTAACACCATTAAGTAAACACGACAAGCAAAAACCTATAAATTGGGCAAAGTACCTATAAACTGATTTATCAACAATAATTTTTACTGAGGTGCCAGTAATTTCAACTGTCTCTTTTTGATTGCAAATATAAGTTTACTTTTAATTTCAATTTCGTTAAAATTTCCTCGTTGCACAAATGTTGCATTCTTGGCGTCCATCTATAGAACAAAATCTTCACTGCTTCTAGTCTTTTCTTCATCTTTGAGAAAAATGCCTAACATTCACTTCTATAGAAGAGAATAGATATGGCAGCAGTTCAAGACTCCATTATTTGTTTCTAACAAAATATCGCTATCACTTAGTACAATGTTGCTTAGTTTCAAGAAGGCATTTTTCCCTATTTCAATGCTCCTGTGGATTTCTGTATAACACTTTCTGTCAGTTGTTAATACAACACCCAGGTAGTTCAAATATTCATCTTTCTCACTTTTATTTTTTTCTTAGAGTTGATAGCTGGTTCTTTTTTTCTTGTTTCGTTTATTATCTTATTCTAAAATCAACTAGAATAATACGCTATATTAATGACCGGTCAAAACCTGTCAGAATTAATTTAATTAAAATCTACAAAAATGTAATCGGTAATTATAAAATTCGATAGTAATTAGCTAATTTAATAATTACAAGAAGTTAACGAAATATTACTTGCCTTTTACGTAAAATCTTTTTTTTTCTTTATCATTTCATCCGAAGAAAAGCAATAAAGCCACTAAGACACAAGGGGCTACTGAGAGAATATGTGAAAAGAAGATACTATTAAGGAAACGGAACAATAAAAGTACATGAATTAAAAAAAAAACAGAAGATAACGATTTTCATGGTATTTAAATTTCTGAAGATCAAAGCCGGAAAACAAAAAGTCGGTAGAGACTTGAACAATATTGAAGAATACATTTGTTACAGATCTATCTGAAGATCACGCTGGAATAAAAAGGTTTAAAACCCGCTTAAATTTATGAACGCATCATGGGAATGACAATGGACGGGAGACTAAAAGTGATACAAATGAAAACAACGTTTAAAGATTCAACATGACTTAATTAACAAAATCACTTATGTTAATATGTAATGATCGAAAGAAAAATTGGTTATTATAACCTGTTTCGCTACCGTTGCATCTATCTGATCTCAAGACCCTAGTAGTCAAACTATTTAATGACATTTGAATAATGAATAGAAAGAAGAAAATGCTTGTCAAGACAAATTGAAATGCTGTTATTTATTGTTTGTATTTTGAGCACAGAGTCAGAAATCCATTTTCCAACTCAATGTGCTTGAGTTAACGTGAAAGGAAGCTAGTCTTTACTTCTTATTGACGATTCAATTAGGATTTTGTCCAGTAAGCAAAATTAACATACTTTTAATCATCGTTAAAATTATATTTAAAATATGCTTTAAAATATCAAACTAAAAAGTCGCTATATGTTCAATAATTGACTTTATAATGCAATTTGAAATTTTCAAAGTCAGTGTATTAATTTATCGTAACTGTTTGATGTGATTTATAAACTTTTGAGATTTAACTCTTTATTTGGAAAGATGTCTATTGATATATGAATTTTTTTTTTATTTAATTACGTAAAAATATATTTTTCAATACTTTTTTACAAAATGACCTTTTCATAAATAACTTCAGTATTCAATGAGGGAAAACCCAAAGTTACTTTCAAATCCATTAATTATTTGAGTTGACAGATTTTTTTTTTAATTTCTATTTCTATTTACAAATTTTTTGCCAATTAAGCTTAAAATTGATTTTGTTTTTTGCGTGTGACGGTTGGTAAAGTGTAAAGAATAGTAAAGACAAATAACGCCATTTTCAAAGATTTAAAAAATACGTTTATCTCGGATTACGTTTCTTTATCTTTTTATGACATAAAGTTGATGAAAATTGATTAAACAATTTGATGTTATTCAATAGATTTTTTTCTTCTTCAAGGATGCGCAATTTTGTACGAAATCTATCGTTATGCTGACAGAAAAATGGAATACAATATTCAATCAAATATCTGGGAAGCAATAAAAATTGCTACAAAGTTAAAATAGAAAAATCAATAAAATCAATAAATGGAAGGCTGGTGATTGATAAAGAATGCTAAGAACATTTTATTAACACGTAAAATAATAAACTAATTTATTCGGATATTTTGGGGATATTGTGCTAATATGGGATATTGTGTTAATCAAATATAGATTGCTATGGTATATAACTAGGATATTGTGTTAATCAAATATAGATTGCTATGGCATATAACTACTTGCTTTATTTGTAAATATAAATTTATATTCCGCTTAGACAAATTATTATCAATATTTTTAATATGTATAGATGTTACTCACGTAAATATAACCCGAAATTCTCAACAACATCGGTGGGTTAAAACGGATTCAATAGGAAAGAATGCTGAATAACAGAACGCTGGGATTCAAATTAATCTAAAATGATATAATGTGTAATTTGTAATTTAACCTATTTTCGATAAATATTTTGTACTTAGGGAAGAAAATTGCAAGCAAACTGAAATTTATTTGTATATGTTATTTCTTCAATTGAATGAGGTGCGTTTCGTTAATAGACAGACACAATCAAATATCAAATCAGCAAATCCCATTTTATCGGTGAGGGGCTCTCATATGTACAAACTGCATTATGGATTTTTGAGGAACTTATGAATCCCAAATTAGAGGTCTCTGACTCGAGCGAAATTCTGCTTAACCGTAAAACATTCTTCTAACAGGGACCTCTGCCAAAGAAATATCGAGGAAAAACTTTAACTGTCATTATTAGCATATCGCCGACAAAAACAAAAACAAACATGTACAAATTCAGAATTCTGACCTCAAAAAAGGGTTAAAATTTATCAAATGCATATTAATCGATGGAAATATAGGGAAATAACAGGTAGGTGTGAAATCGTCGGACAAAGTTTACAAAAAACACAAAATTTAAACTCCCCCTATAACAAATTTTCTATCTGATCTTCCAACTCACACTCCATATATATATATATATATATATATATATATATATATACATTATATATATATGGGGGGCACACGCGTATGTGTGTATGTGTGTGTGAGAGAGAGAGAGAGAGATAACGAAATATATTCTTATATATCATAAACAATATTAAAAATTCTAAGCCTCCCTCGTTTGAGTGCATGTTTCATCGCACAAACATAACAAGTTAAATATATTCCACTTTGTCATAAATTTTTCCCCATATATATATATATATATATATATATGTGTGTGTGTGTGTGTATGTATGTATATATAAATAAAAAAGAAAAATAAGATATATAATCCGGTGTTCATATTGATATTTTTTTTTATTTTTACAAAAGAGTGCTTAATGTAAATTTACAGAGTATAAATATTATAAATTATCTGATTTAAAATATGTTTTTTCGCTACACAGTAATAACCATGTTTCAAAAATGGAAGCTAAAAATTTAAATTTAATTATCTTCAAGCGAATATTAGAATAACTTATTTTAAAATTTACTGAGTTTTAAACGCACATATAAATTCATAATTTACTGTTTCGAAGTATGCATAGAAATCCAATCATTCAGACAGGGGCGGTACGTGTTCATTTTTATTAACTATTCTTTTATCAATTATGAGTTACGTTTGAAAAAGAGGTTTAGTTTAGAGAGGGTAGGGGTGTATTTTTCAACGAATTCTGACATCCGATAAATGTATGTCGTCTAGGTTTTTTTTTTTTTTTTATTAACGGCAACAAGTTTTTCGACATTTTTTTCTTACTTGTATACTTAAAGATTCTTTTTAGGTGTGTTTGTGTTAGAATACGTTTTATTTAACTGCAATTTTAAAATATTTTTTATTCTTAATTATTAATAGACTATATTTCTTTTTAAAACAAGTAAATGAATTACTTACATTATTTAAAAGTATTTTTTCATATCAAATATAAGTATGTATATTACCAGCTCCCATTTTTTAATTTTCTTTTTAAATTTATTTTTAAATATTATTTAAGGAAATTTTTTGACAATGACGGCAAAAAATAGCTATTTCATTTGTCTGATTCAGTAAATTTTTATTTTTTATAAACTTATTAATATATAGTTTCTCATGTATGAGAAAGGACATGGGTCATCTAATGACCTACATATTCTAACTTTTCTTATTAATTTCCATTAATGTAGGTGTTTTATTTGATTCTTTTAAGTGTGTAGCGAAAAACCATATTTTCAATCAGTGAATTTATAATATTTATAATATATATATATATATATATATATATATATATATATATATATATATACAGAGTGAACCAAAAGTAAATGGACAGTAGGTTGAATAGTGTTTGTGTTAGGCTTATATTATAACTATGGTGCACATGTTATATTATATGAAATTTTATAACTTAATTTATTTAGATTTAATCTTTTTTCTTTTCAAATATTTCAGAGAACCCGTAATGTCAAATAATTTAAATACTGATGCAAAAAAATGGCTGTTAAGAAAGAACTGGAGGTCTCAAACATTTGGTAATCAAACCCCAACGAGACAAACCACTTCCTGTTTATCAAATATGAATTGTATTAATATGTAATCTCAAAATAAATGTCATAATTTACAGTCCACCTACTTAAACTTTACTTATATATATATATGTGTGTGTGTGTGTGTGTGTGTGTGTGTGTGTGTGTGTGTGTGTGTGTGTGTGTGTAAAGCGTGTGGCGCAGATAAATCCAAACAAAATTAATGGATAATAAAAACGGTGTTCTTATATAACAAATTAATTTGTACACAGTTAGGTATATACACAAGTACACGAATCAGTCGATTGACGACGGTGTCCCTGTCCATGTTGGCCATGTCGTCTCTGATAGCTGACTTGAGACGCTCCTGGGTTTTGCAGTGACTTCTCTTTCACAAAATAGTCGAAAGCATTTCAGTCTGGCGATGAGAGGTGGGCATAGGTTAGACGACAAGTGATAAATGGATGAAGTGGCCCCAGCCTCTTGAGCACATGAGGTTTATAATTCAATTCCTCCTTGAGAATACGCCCTATTGTTCGTCTGCTGGTGCCTATTTCCTTGGCGATTTTCCTCATGATTTTGCTGGTGGTTGTCAAGCATGACAACCTTGGCAACGAACTCGGGTATCCTAGTAGGGTTAGAGCGCTTCTAATGTGACCTATATGACTTTGCAAGGTCTTAGACTATTGGTTTTGCTGTCAATGATTTCTTTGATTTGTTGACCGGTGCGAAGGATCTCCACAACAGCAGGTCGACAATCGTATTCTGAAGATAGGTCGATTACTAAATACTCTGAACGTCAATGGGCAAGAGATATACTTTGTAATGGTACTCCCGAAAGCGTAACGTCACGACGTTATTGTAACGTGAAAATTCCGGATTTTTCTGCGACACGCTATATATCTATCTATCTATCTATCTATCTATATATATATATATATATATATATAGAGATAGAGAGAGAGAGAGAGAGAGAGCGAGCGAGCGAGATAGATAGATAGATAGATAGATACAGACAGACAGACAGACAGACAGATTTAAAAGGCCGGTTAATGACATTTTAAGCATAAAAAGCGGACAAAATTATAAAAATATTGTCAATAAAATTGATATTTATTACAAACCTTTTGAGTAAAACGATTTAAAATACGGAATTTAAACAACACAAGGACTGACTAAAATTAACGAAAATAACAAACAAATAAAAAATACAGATAAGTTCATTTTCTTCAGAAAGTTATTCATTCCTGCAGTTCACAGCTAATAACAAGCGTAATTTTTTTTCTCCTCGTGATGGCCATGGTGGCCGAATGTAGTCAAGGAATCTAATTAAAATAATAAAACAAAAAACAGGTATATAAGTGTGTCAGAAAATTTAAGTTACTCCTATATATATTTATTCTTCATAATCTGGTGATTTTTACCGTGGTTTGGTATATATACGTTGTTTTGAAAGCAATTACCGTTAAAGTGACATTCATTCTTTATTCTAGAGTTACACGTGAGTTTAATTTGTTCGGGTGGTTTGTTGATAACTTTCCTGTTGTGCTTTTTTATTATATGTTCTCGGTGCAACTGTAGCTGATTTTTACAGTGTTTTTATGAAATATTTTGTGTAAAGTGCTTGATTCCGGGAAGTGTTTGTTTAAGAGTTTGAACAATGTTTTACCTACGTTTTTTTTTTTTTTTCATTTTGCTGTACGGTTATATTTCTCTTTCTGTTGGACATTTTTGTGCTCTGTGGTGAATATGTTAATGTTGCTGGGAATCTACTATCTTTTAGTGCTGTCTCGTAGTCTTTCTTAGCTTCGTTAAATATTGTTTCATTGGAAGAATTGTCGGAAAACCTGCGGTAAATCGATTTTGGTATCGATACCAAAATCGATTAACGGCAAGCTTTCCGTACAACAAAAACAAACGTAGGTAAAATATTCTTCAAACTCTTAAACAAACACTTATATATAAATATTGCATACCTTAAACTATATATATATATATATATATATATATATATATATATATATATATATATATATTACTTCACAAGACTACGTAAAATTACCTTGCGGTGGTTCTGACAGCGACAGAAATGGGAAAAACACAATTGTTTTTACACAAAATCAATTTGAAAACACGATTAAGAGGCATTGCCGTTGCGAGAATGAAATGGGGACAACTCATATCGAGTTATACTTATAAAACACCAGGTTGTTTGTGTGTGTGTCTGTTCAATTATATATGGGATCGGATTTCCTACATTTTTCAACCGATTTCAACAAAACTTCACGTTTCTTATTGTCTTGCACACTTTTTTCTTTATTTTTACATTCAGAATGCTTTAAAAATTCCATTTACAAGACAATTGTTTATAATAAAATTCTATTCAATCGATAGACTCATAACGATTGAAAACAATGTTTTTGTTTGAGTTTGGGTTTGACCAATTCGTAAAAAAAAAAAAAAAAAATCTAATTAAGACATGCGTGTCCGTCAACCTTAAACAATAATCTTTGTCAATTTTATTTTTCAGTCTTTATGATGGTCGATACTTGATCTATCTCTTACTGTTACATCCCCGGTCTCTACTGCTATATATATATATATATATATATATATATATATATATATATATATATATATATATATATATATATATATAAATTGTATGGATATGAGTATGGATAATTATTATTTCCATTCATTTCTGTTGTATACTCAATTCCGGGCCCCAACTAGGGACCTGAGCTAAAAAAAATGCCATCACGACATTTTCCAAATAACATTTTTGTAAAAAAAGTAAATTAAAAAATAAATAAAAATAAAGAACCTAAGATCACACAAATTTTAAATAAAGTTCTTCCTAAGGTTTGTGCTTTACCTCTGAGAAAAACCTTTTTTAAGGCATGGTCTATCTAAGATTCCTTCACTGAAAACATCAGGACTTTTTCCAATCAAACCGAGGGATCTAACTACAAATGTATTTTTGGATATCCTCACGTGCCACATTTTCTTAAATTTCCACTTCAAGATCATTGTATTTTAATAATTTTTGGCAATCTTCAAATATACATTAGAGTCTGCAGGCATTGCCATGTCAATAAGTACATTCTGTTTTTGTGGTCTTTGACTACTTGGTCATGAGATTTGATTGTTTTGTCTGTGTGTATTTGTTGTGGATTCCGGGATGAAATCCGGTCTCAAATAAATGACAAACGCAGGAATGAAATATAGCAAATAAATGTATTGACGTAATAATACAATTGGTAATACGATTAGTAGATCCAGAAATGCGGTTAGTAGCAATAATAATATATATACAGTCTGGGAAATTCTGTATCGAAGTAGGACTTCCTTCTGAGTTTACGTGCTCGCAACTGTGACTCCTACAAAGCGGTTACCTCACACTCTCACTCTCTCACACTCTCACTGTATCACTCCCGGGTATTCACCGGCAGCAGTACAAGTAGACACTGAGCGAGTCCACTTGTATAAAATAGGATGGACCCCTTAACAGTATTGTAAAGTCCCACAAAATTGTTACAGGTCTTATCACTGTTACCGGGTCTGTGTGGTATTCAAACCAGTTTCTGCCAGTTTCATTCTCGTAAAATTTGCAGATTTTCCAATGCATATATTGGCCCATTCTGTCATGTTGAGTTTTCCATTCGCTGGATGATAATACCGTGCAACCTGATACAAGATGGTCAATTCTTTCTGGATAGTTATCACAGAATCATCATTTCGGGTTACCACATTTTTCAGTATGTGGGCTTGTAATTTCTAGTTAGTTATTATTATTATTATTATTATTATTATTATTATTATTATTCGTAGTAGTAGTAGTATAAAAAGAATTCCTTTTAACTTCCATCTGTTTTATAATACGATGGCCGTTCATAATCGATGATCAAGGGAAAGCGATGTATGCGATTTAACAAAATAACTTAATTGGACAAATGATATATGATATAGGCTGCGCTCGTTAAAAGTAATTTTTGATATTTCCTGGAGAGACTATGCACCAATGATGTTGATTTGTTATTGAGTTCCTTTCTTTATCACTCCCAAAGCTTCAGCTACAACAGGAAGAATTCTAGTTTTTAAGTGCCACATTTTTTTCTATTTCAATCTCGAAAACTTTGCTGAGATTTTCAAAATCCTTCACAGACATGTATTTGTCACTTGATACGCTCATGGGAATCAGTGTGCAAACTTTCTTTTATCTCTTTGATATTAATATCTGGGCGATTTGCTTGTATTGTTCGCTCTGTGTTGAAAGAACCATCCACTGCCTCAATTTTAGATTCAGGATGATTTTCATACCCATTGCAGCTTTTTTATCCCGTGTAGCGTTGACAGATATTCCAATTTAGATATGAACTTATCCTTTCATTGACGGTTTTTTTTCTCATTGGCTGTTAGTATTGGGCATCCTGAAATAATATGATCAACAGTTTCAATGTATTTTTTACAGAACCTACATTGTGGATCAGTACTATTACGCAAAATATTAGCTAGTTATAATTATTATTAATCGCAATATCATTATTATTATTATTATTATTATTATTGAGAGGAGTTGTAATGTACTAGGAAGAGAAAGGAAAGAGACGTGGGTAGCAAAATGATGCTACCTTAAATAACACAGTACAGTGGGCGGCACAGGAACAAAAATTCCCACGGATTTTACTATACGTCGAGTGTTACCAACTGCACACAGTTCACTAATGGTTTTCCCATCGCTTTTGATGACAGAAACCCGGATCTAGTTACAGAGAGGCCCATATCTGAATATGCCAAGCTGTTGGGCTTCTAACGGGGAAAACCCGGGTGCAACAGCTTTTGACAGACATGACCGCATTTGTAGTGACGCGCGTGTTTTATATATCGAACTAAATTCTGTTCTCCAGCAAGGTTTCGATATTTTTTCTTCTTTTTTGGGGGTCAGTTACTATGTTCCAAAAGTTCTCGATTAAAGATTTTTTTCTTACCTTTCTTAAGCAGATGGTTTGTATTAATCTTTTTTCTAATGTTTTAATACAAGTCCTGTTCTCGTTCATACAATTTCTTTGTACAGACAAATGCCTAAAGTCTGTTCAATTCCCAATGAATCACAGAAGCTAACTCGAATATAAAAGCAGGTCACTAATATAATTGTTCCTCTCAAGAATTCCGACTTAAAACAATTTGTTGATTTCCATGCCTTTTAGACGGTTTTCTTATGATTCTGTCTCTTTCTCCTTACAAGTGTGACTTGCTCTTTTAATAGAGGTTTATTGGGATTAATCCTCATATTCCCTGGCACAATTCATTCTTTCATTATTTTATTCTATTTTTATTTTTATGATGTTCTTATTGAGGGCGTAAAACTACTACAAAGTATTGTCTTTCTTTATTCTACTGCACAGTAAAGTGGATGTCTAATTCAACCACAATTTCTTTTTCGTAACTTCCGAATTCTCGGTGGAACTGGTTTATCGCCTTTTGCATCAACCGTTTTCACGTAAACCTCTGTGTTCTTCATTTTTTGTACTCTCTGTTATTATTTCTTTGAAACCATCATAATTAGTTTTTTTTGTTTCTGTTTGGCTAAAATGATTTTATTATTTCTCTTCCATTTGAATCAATCTTCAATACTGAAAAGGGATTTATATATTTCTTCTTTCTTTATATTTACTCGAGAAATATGAAACATTATACTCTATCGTTAAATTCTTTGTCTCCTGATCCAAAGATGTGTTTTTTCGTTTTATCATATTTACTTATATTCCAGGATTCTTTAGTTTGGTTAGTGATCTGGTGTTTATACCTTTTAATAAATGCCTTGTTATTTAATTATTTCCAGGGAAAAAACTGATTTTCTTAGTTTCCATCTTGTGAACTTCATCAAAATTAATTTTTATCATTATTATTTTAAAGATCATCATCATCAGCTATATTTAATAAACATAGCCAAGTATGACACAAGGATAATAAACATAGCTAAGTATGACACAAGGATAAAAGAGTAAAACGTTGTTACTGGGTATCTATTGCATTAATCGTGTAATTGCTTATTTGAAAATTTCAACAACCACAATCGATGGAACGCAAAATCCCCTCAGTTTGATATCTCTTCCTAGTTATCAGTAATGTTACAATTATATGGTATCTAGTGATGATTGAACAGACGTTACGTTCTTAAAATTAAAATGAAATTCTTTTAATTTTCTTCCCATTTTTGCCTGTCTTGTTTTTTCATCTTATTTTATCGTCGTGTAATGTCGTTTTATAAGAAATGAATCAAGGGGGAAAGTGAAGACCATTCTCATGAGTTTCAATATCTACCCCATTATAAGTTTACTTGAAAAAAGAGATGAATACTTGGCTCGTCTGTTTGGTCAGGATTCTAAATAACTTTCTATGGAACTTGAATAACATAAAAAGAAAGGCCAAACAAATAACATGTAAAATATAACATTTCTTTCTTCTGTCTTACAAATTGACTCTGGAAACCCAAGAGCCATTATGGCATTGTCTTCGAGCCTGAAGAAATTTCCAGAGTTTAAAATGATCAATTTGCTACTATTTAAAAATGAGAGAAAATCAACTACAATTACCACAGGAATGTATCCGTTTAGACGTGTGGATAGTCCAATATAGACATAAAAAACGCATGATTTTTTATAGTCTTGGAGTTTATCCCCTTGTTAAATAATCTCTGATGGGTTATCTTTCTTAATTTTATTGTGTTTTAATCAATGTATGCGCGTTTTATACTGTATATTCTTTCCCCCATGAATTAGGATTATTCATCTTTCTATTCTTTACATGACAAGTTCAAAATGAATTTCCAAACTCAAAATGAGAAAACCCTTAATTTAACACAATAGTGTTTATTGATATAACCATAGAAATTTAAGACATCGTTCAAATTTAATACAGATGGAAGTATCCTTTTGCTTTTTGCTATGACTTTTGTTATGTGTTGATAATTGTAACAAATGAAAAAAAATGATTTACCAAAACACAGAGCTAAATCACAAACAAATATTTAATTTACTAAAACGCAGCATAAAATATACACAAGATAACCAATTGTGGCCTACAAAACAGAAAACACAGAGTTACTGGCGAAGTGTTACGAGGGAGAAGGAAAGGGAATCAAATATCTTTATCACTTTAGGGCTAGTGAAGTAATCTAAATTCTATATTTGGAAATCCACAAAGGTGTGTAAATAAATATTAATTTTTTGTTTGGTCAATGAATATTAGTCAAAATTCTATTTACCAAATTTGTTCCATGAAATTCTCTTTTGGATATTTGTAGGTCGGCAACTTTTTATAGAGATTCTTTCGGCTGGATAAAATAATCCTCGAATCAAAAAGCCGGAGTTGATACTGTCAGAAATTTATTTTCAACAACTGACAACCCTTTTCCAAAATCCCATTTTTATAGGGGCTAACACCTAATTTGCATATTTCTAGATGTTTCTCGAATCATCTAGATTCTTCTCGAATATACTGGAATGATCTAGAATCTTCCAAACGTTCTATTTCAAATTTCTCTATTTTATATCTACTTTATGAAAGAAAACTTTTTTGTATTAACAGGTAGGACGCAGTAGAATCCCTTACTATAAATTTTAACCTTATTGAGACTTTTTTTATTATAGAAATGCATCCTCGTAACACTCTATTAAATAGCATTGGCGTTGTTTCCTTAAAGAAATTTTCAATGATACCTTCCAATTTGCCCAATCGAAAATTCTTTTTTGTTGTCTCTGATGGAGTTTCTGCATAGAGGATCCCACCAATATTTTCAGCCACTTTTCTTTTGATAAATGCTTTTATAACTGACCAAACGTTTTCTACTGGATTAAGCATAGGATTTTACGGTGTCATTTGGAGGTAATGATGGCGCTCAAATTCTGGCTCGGGTAAAACTCTTTCAATGTTGGAGTGGCATACGGCATTGCTAATGTCAATAACTGTTGGTGGCTTATAGATTTTATAATCATTCCGCAAGCATTCCTTTATCCAATTTCCAGCCGCTTCCTTATTGTAGGAATCTCGATGAATTTCATGATGTATTAACCCCTTGGGAACAATACATTCAATTAGATGATTATTTACACCCCTTAAAAGCCGCTGAAAATGTACTGCATCTTTCTTCTCCCAGTGATCGACTTTGAGTTCTCTTAATATGCAGGTTGAAATTTGTTTCGTCCATAAATAGAATAGGGGAATTGTCAGCTTGATAAGCCATCAGCCTTTCGGCAAATTCCCGTCTCTTTTCTTTATTGGTGGTACTATTTCTCGTTTCAGACTTAAATCTTTTATCTTTGATAGGGTACATTAAGCCATTCACTTGATACAACGTTTCGGCCGTTGTACGCTCCGGCCTTCTTCAGGTGGTTGTAATTGCAGAGGGAAAATTAGAAGGAGATAACTGACATCCATCAAACATGGCACGTGGAACTAGAACAGTCTACCCCAGTGATCGAAATAAAGGGTTCAGTTGGAAATATATATATATATATATATATGACAGCGCGAGTTGATTTTGTTTTAAATAAACAGAATGAGCGAATACTACAGAAGTCCTCTGCAATAAATGAACAGAATGTGTGTGTGTGTGTGTGTGTGGAGGCACGGTGGAGTAATGGATAGCGGCTTGGATTGAGGAATCGGAGAGCCGAGTTCGAATTCCACTCGCATCCATTACATTAGCTTACGTGCTAATAACCTTGGGAAAGGTGTGAAGTCTCTTCTACTTTTTTCAGCTATTGGTAAATAGCAGGACAGTCTAGGTTCCATAGCCTTGGATGGCAACTGGTCTGAAATCAAAACCTGTGGATGGTCGTTTAGAGACCTTGTGGCACGTAGTGAACCAAGTCTCTGTAGTTGGCACTTCAATATATATATATATATATATGACATTGTGGACAAGTGAATGCTATTCACTAAAAAATATATTTAATGTGCTAAGCAGGTGGAACAAACCCTATTTATTTAGAAGTTGCAAAATATCAGTTGCTAGAACGTCCGAAAAAATATTATTCTTATTATTAGTACATAAATGTGATTTGAATCTGCATCTTTGTTTTGTAGTGTTTATTTTGTTTTGTTTTGACTTTGGGTTTTCTCATTGTGACTTTGGAAATTTTCATTTTGTTATAGAAAATAACAAAAGATTAAGTAGCGTCTAAGAAAACAAAAATACAAAACTATCAATTAAAAGTCTTTCATATTGTGGACTTTGGGAAAGTCATGAATCAGTCTGTCCCAGCTGGACGGCTTCCGGCTATTGGTAAATAGCAGCGCCTTACAGTGCTGCAAAACACTCCCGCTAGGTGAAAGCAGTTCTAACAACAACAAAAAAGTTTCAAAGTTGCATTGGTCGTTTCGTATTGCTAAGCTACTAATAAATTGTAGAGCACCTAGAAAGAGACTATGACAGCGCGAGTTGATTTTGTTTTAAATAAACAGAATGAGCGAATACTACAGAAGTCCTCTGCAATAAATGAACAGAATACAGCGGACAATGAATAAAGTGTCGCCATTCTATATTTTTAATTTTGCGCATGCGCCTTGATTGTTTTTCACTTTATCGATTGCGCAACAAAGGTCAATTGGGCACGGTCTGTGAGCAAAAAATCACCATGACGCAATTCTCTTCGCCATAAATTTCGAAACGGCCTGCTATACTGTTTGGCATTCACGCCGAAATCTTCAAAATGAACATTTCAGATTATTTGGGAGTCAATATGAGGACAGAGTTATTACGAAGGTGTTTGAAATGATCACTAGTGATGGCGACATTATGTTTCCATTCATCTTCCCATAAGGCCTTAGACTCAACATGGAGGCCTACATCAAGTACCTTGAGGAAGTAGTGCTACACTAGGTCAAGAGTGTGGCTGCTAGAAGACCCTATGTCTAGCAACAGAACTATACAACATAACACACAAGCAGCTGAACCCAGTCATCTCTGTCAGACAACTTCTGCAACCAAATTACCCCTTAAATCTGTCCACCTAACTCCTCAATACTGAAACCTCCTTGTTTATTATGTGTGGGCGCAATTGATCGAGAGACCAACAAAACTCCTTGTAAGACCAAAGATAAACTGAAGGCAAGGATTATGGCAGCATTCACCAACATAAACAAGAAAGCCGTCCAGAAAAGTTGCAGTAGATTCCAAAGTCGTCTGGAAGCCATAGTTGAAGTCAATGGTGATTTTATTGAACAAATTTACTCTTTAATATTTCAAGATAGTTTTGTTTTATTTTTGATAAATATATCTGTTTAAATGAAGTGTCAATGATATTTTCATTTTTGCCACATTTAGACGACAATTTATCCATCAGCTACGATATATTCCCTGACGTTTGCAAGTGAGTAATTGCGTATGTGGTGGCACTCAGATAGAATCCCCCAATACACATACATTTGAAACTCATCGTAAAGATACAAATTATCATTAAACAGACATTGATTTTCATTTCATATCAACAAGAAAAAGCATTACTGTAAATCAGTTGGTGAATATTTTCCGTGAACTGCAAAATCGTATTACCTTTTGTATTGCTAATGATGGGGGACATGTGGAAACGTAAATAAAATTTCAATAAAACCTTAAAAATATATATATTTACTTCTTTCTAATGCTTTTTACAAATTATTTCTATCGCAAATACAAATATTTTAAAGTGCACACGAACTTTATGGACACCCTCTATATAGATATGGATATAAATATAGATCTAGATATTAGATATACCTGACTGTGTTAATAATAGAAAATCTGCCAGGAATGGTGAAATGTTGTAAGAGTTAGAGCATAAATTTACTGTAGACGACGTTGCGATCAAGGGACACTCTACAAATTTTTGTCTTAGTGATTTTTTTTTCCTTTGAAAAGAGTAGCATTTATGTCAAAATTGTGGTCAGTCTCCAACGCATTTGATGTATTGTTTTGTAAAATGTCTCATTTATGTTCATTTATTTGACTTAAAAAATATGATTTAAAATATGAATTTCCCTATGATAATGATATATGTGATTCGGATACATACTACATTCTCTAATGAATATTCCTTCGTCGAAAATATTAGATTTCTTTAGCCTGCTCTGCGATAGAAGCTCTTCAAAATAAGATTCACATGCATTATCTGTTCAATTTTGTCTTCATGCTAATAATATTATGGCAACTTCTCTATAATCATTCGTTTGATATACCGAACGAGGCAAAAGTCGTGCACTATATGGTTTAATTAGTTCATTATGTTGTAAATGTCTAATTTGGTTTGATAGGTCCCGTTGAGTGTCTACTGAGATCACCAAACCTCACACACTTGGATTTCTTTCTGTGAGACTATTTGAAATTAGTTTATCAGACACTCCCAAGAAATATTGAGGAACTTAAAGAAAGAATTAAATATGAATGCTGTAAAATGACAGAAGAAACTCTCCAACATGTTAGTGAATCCTGGAGACACAGAATTGAAATGTGTTTTGAAAAAGAAGGAGGACATTTTGAACAGCATATATAAGAATTAAATACCTAGAAGATAAAGTTTCACGTGTAATTATACCTTTAGGAAATTACCCCTGTGGAAAGCGATTTTTGCCTGCATTGAGTTCAACTCCTGCTACCTGTCCATCTATGATAATCAACATGATAGAAATACACTACTGCAGTTTTTTTTTTACTTATTACGGAACATTCTACCTTAGTTTGCGTTTCAAACATTCTTTTAATTGCGTCTAGCTGCTCTACGATTATAAACCCAGGTAAATCTGAAACCCTACCTCCATATTTCAATTGATTTAGAGGTGTCCAACCTCGTAAGACGCTTTAAAGCAGACACTGGCCCATTCACTTTCTCTTGGATAATACCTTTTGTGATTATGTAAATTGTGTCAGCAAATGTATGATTATTAAGTTTGTAATACATGTATATATTTACACATGACATGTTTTTCAACTGGCTCACTCTCTCTCGCGCGCACACGTGCGTTCTATATACACACATATGTGTTTGTGTGTAAAAAGTAAGGCTTTATGTATATATATATATATATATATATGTGTGTGTGTGTGTGTGTGTGTGTGTGTATACAGTGCTGTTCGATAAAAGTGACTCAATTTTCGTCTATTGTTTGGGGGGGTCAAACTAATTTTTTAATCTTACTAATATAAAGACCCCTTCCCGACCACTTAGGAAAACGTTTATTCACCCTAAGGTATTCTATTGATAATTATACATTTGGATATAAATGAGATTCAGGAAAAAACTCTGTGCAAAAAAGTGACTCAGATATCGCCTTCTAATGATTAAACTGTTAAATTTAAGGAGGTTTTGACAAAATATTGAAAACTATTTTACAATACACTCAGAACAATATTCTAGAAAATTCTAGAAAAGTTTAAATTAAATTCTAGAAAGCCTCATACAGTATAAAAACAGTTTGAAATAGCCACTCAGAACCACTTAAGGCATCTATTATTGCCCTCTCAAAAGCAGGCAAGTCTACAAGAGAAATTGCAGCAATTGCTATAACCTCGCAATCAACTCACTCTCGAGCGATTAGGGCACATAATGATGCCACTCCTGCTCCAAAGAAGGAAAGGAGGGGATGAAAGACAAAGATTGATGATAGAACTGGCAGGGTAATCAAGAGAGAAGTTGCGAAGAATAGGACTATAACTAGCCAAGAAATTGCAGCCAGTCTAAGCGAAGAGCAAGGTGTTAGTCTTACCTCTTCAACAGTCCGTCGGTGGCTGTTAGAACAAGGCTACAAATCTTGCACACGAAGGTTTAAGCCACTAATAAGCAATGCCAACAAAGTCAAGAGACTTGAATGGGCTCACTATTACAAAAATTTCACCGTAGAAGACTGGAAGAATGTTCTCTTCTCCGATGAAACGAAAGTTGATCTAAATTCAAAGGATAAGCGATCTAAAATCCGAAGAAGTTTTGAAAGCTCTTTGAATTTAGCAATAAGTACTGTCAAGCATCCGTTCAGTATAATGTTCTGGGGATGCTTTTCTTTTCAGGGAACTGGAACCTATCAGGAGCGAGCAGTACAAGAGAATTTTAGAGTCTTGTCTGCTCCCTTCTGCTGAAAGGGTGCAAATCTACCCCACCAAGCTCATTTTTATGCAGGATAATGCTCCCTGTCACAAATCAAAATTGATGAAGGTATACTTTGATGAGAAGCAGGTGAGTGTTATGACATGGCCGCCCCAATCTCCTGACCTCAACCCCATAGAAAGCTTTTCGGTTATGTTTCTATTGATTACTAGTTGCGGGAAAAAGTGAGTCACTTTTTTTGCACAGAGTTTTTCCCTAAATCTCGTTTATATCCAAAATTATAATTATTAATAGAATACCTTAGGGTGAGTAAACTTTTTACTAGGTGGTCGGGAAGGGGTCTTTATATTAGTAAGATTAAAAATTAGTTTGATTAAATTTGTGTTTGTGTGTGCGGAAAGTTTTCTACTCTATCGGAATGTGGAGGATAATTTGACATGAAGAACGAGACGATAATAGTAATAATAATGACCACAGTAAGGGCAAAATAAACAAGAATAGTACATGAGTGTTTATGTGGATATAAATTTGTTAAGGTTCAGTAAGTAACCAATGCACAATAATTTTTATTTGAGCGCCCGTGTGAGGGATGTGCGTGTAGGGATAGCGATTTATTGCTTTAATAAAATGATAATAATAATGTTTCCCTTAGTAAAATCGTCTGGACTTATGTGTGTGCTGGTGTGTGTCTGTAAGACTTTGTTTAGGAGTGGTCTGTACTTTTGAATAAATATATTTTATTTATTTATTTGTGTTTCGTCTGAGCAAAGATAAAATGGGTTAACATGGAATGTCGGGGAATTATTTGTTGTAGATAAGGCTAAATGCCTATTGAGTGCTATCTGTTTTGTGCCAGGCTTTCGCATTTCTTGGCGATTAATTGTCATTCTGTTTTTGAGGCTCAGTTTGGTTTTCCTGATGTAATCTTCATCACATAGTATAGACTTGATTATACCTGTGCTGATCTAAATACATGCATCGGGTTTTAGAGTGCCCACATTTTTTGACATTTGGTGTCGGGTTTATGATCGGTCATTTGGTGTAGGTGAGAAGTTTTTTTGCAGGTATTTTGGTTGTCTTTCGTTTTTGATTATTTTATGTGCTTCGAGTGCTTTTTTAAATTCTGGGATTTTGTCACAATAATGGAGAGCATGTTCTTGTGGGTAATGTTGGATGCTTCTGTATTTCTTGGGTTTTGTGTTGAGATATAGGATAGAATTTTGGACGTACTTGATTTAATTTTTATTTTATTTTATTTTTTTGTTTTTTTCGTAATTTTTGAAGATATATATATTTGGCATTTTCTATTCCGTTATCTATTAATAATGATGGGTAGTGTGTTTCGAGTAGTATTTCTTCTCATTCTTGGAGTTTTTTATTCCTCGTTCCATAATTTCAAACAACTGACCAAGTTCTTCTCGCTAGGTTTAATGGAAAATTCGTTTTCGCGTGTTTTGGATGGTTTGAGGTGAATTGCAGGAATTGTTTAGAAACGGTTTCTGGTGGATGTCTATTTCAATATTTGTGTCTTTTTTATGATTAGAATGTCCGAGAATGAGAATTCGATTAGACTGTATTCCATTGTGAATTGGATATTATTATCGATGCTGTTTTTCCCATATATACAGAAGTATAAAAGTATATATATATATATATATATATATATATATATATATATATATATAAATGTGTATATATGAATTTTTCAATCATTTATTTACCCCATACACACACACACACACACACATATATATATATATATATATATATATATATTTATATTTATATATATATATGAAAGAAAATTTGTTTTAAGGTGTGCTATATTTATGGGATAAAGTGCTCAATATCAGAGATACAGCATATGTAAAATAAAGTGAACATTGAAGTCAACACTCAGAGGCGACAGTCTGTTTCATGCCAGACGCAATCTTCTACCATGAAATAGCCTGCTGCCTCTGAGTGTTGACTTCAATGTTCACTTTTATATATATATATATATATATATATATATATATATATATAGAGAGAGAGAGAGAGAGAGAGAGAGAGAGAGAGCGAGAGAGAAAGAGAAAGAAGGAGAGAGAGTCGGCAGCATCACGGTTTCCCATACTCATGTGTCAGATTCTCACACAGCGATTCATGTGGCTGTATAATCCAATGATATTTAATGCAAACACAGCTACAACTAAAGTTATGTACCGGCCTGACACGTTGACTTTGAAGATGCCTTGGTGCCTTCCCGCTGTTTTCAATTCCTCATTGTTGTTTTGCTTTCAGTGGGATGAGCTAAGCTTGTAACATAGATCAACAGCCCACTACTGTAATCTGTCTCACTTTCTCTCACTATGCGTCGCCTCTCTACCCCTCGCTCTCTCTCTCTCTCTCTCTCTCTCTCTCTATATATATATATATATATATATATATATATATATATATATATATATATATATAACGCACAGTTAGTGTTGGTAGTAATAAAACAACAGCGCAGGACACAAATAACAGCTTGATGTTGACTTGATAGTAATCTTTGCAATAGTCAGAACTGTCCTCCTGAATTGGTTCCAGTTCTCTCTGAACTCTACAATAAATGCTTTGGCGTTTCTTGCTTTCCTTCTTGCTGGAAGTCCTCTTCTGTATTCTAGTCTTTAAGAGCTGTCAAGCAACCCAAATATATTTCTAGCTATCAGCCTATTAGTCTTCTTCTACTTTTTGGTAAAGTGCTGGAATCTCTAATTAACTAAGAATTGTTTAAACATCTCACTTCACAGAGTCTTTCTTTTGTTTCTCAATGTCAACTGCCGACATGTTAGGGTTATTGTGAATCTTGGGCTGTTGCTTTGATTATATCGAAGACGTTTGACAAAGTTTGTCATGCTGGTGTTCTTCCCAAGTTAAAAGCTATTGGCATTTCTGGACGTACTTTTGATCTGAACCAATCTTTCTTATGAAATCGCAAAAATAAAAGTTGTATCTAAGCAGTCATTCTTTAATATCTTTTTGTATTAATTCTGGTATCTTTATCTATGGAGCTATGTTTTACCTAATTTTCATCATTGACCTGCCTGGTGTCATCAGTTCTCAAGTCGTTATTTAGGATGATGACACAAATGGAAAGACTTATGGATCCGATAAGCAGATCTCAAAGATGACCTACAATTTGTTGTTAATCGGGGCAAGAAGTGGCTGGGTGATTTTAACATCTTCAAAACGAAATTATTTCTTTTAATCATCTGAGATATTTTTTTTTTTTTTGCCTTTCACCAGCAGAGTAAGCTTATTATCTTGATTGGATTGAAAAAATAAAAAGTTAATATATATATATATATATATATATATATATATATATATATATATATATATATATAATACTTCATCACCGTTCGATGCAGCCCCTGAGTTTCCTGCACGTTGACTGACGATTGCTATGTGCATTACATTATATCGAAATTATATATATATATATATATATATATATATATATATATATATATATATATATATATATATATATATATATATATATATATATATATATATATATATATATATATATATATATATATATATATATATATATATATATATATATATAAATTCATAAACCTTTTACCTATATGGGAAACAGTCTATTTCGGCGAAATAGACGTTACTTCGAAATAGACTATTCGCCATATGAGGTAAGGGAATTTGTTTGAGTCTTAATTATATTGCTCCAAATAATCAAAATACATCGGATTTTTACCTTACTTTATATATATATATATATATATATATATATATGTGTGTGTGTGTGTGTGTGTGTGTGTGTGTGTGTAAAGTGAACATTGAAGTCATTGAGGCGACATGCTGTTTCATGCAATCATCAGGCCGCCTGACGGTTGCGTCTAGCATCAAACAGCCTGTCGCCTCTGAATGTTGGAATCATACGCTCTATCTCTGATATTGAGCACTTTATCTCATTAATATGTTAGACCTTAAAACTATAAATTCTTCATATATATATATATATATATATATATATATATATATATATATGAATTTGTAATGTGTAATGTCTGGTTCTGGAAAGACCATATTTCCTGACTCCTTCCATGACGACCGTAACTGTACTAATCTTTGTCATATGCTACTTCTTTCCATTTTCAGCTGCATCTTTTCCTTTAGCATTCACTATTCACACTCCTTGTGCTCGATATGTTGTCATTTCTTCCTGCTAAACGTCCTGACAATTCCATCACGTCTAATATTATTTTGGCTCCTTTTTTTACCTTTGCTGGACATTTTGACTCTCTTTTAGTATTATCCCTTGTTCTTTCCTTTAATCTTGATGCGCTAATAACCTGTTTTTCTTTAGATGTTATTATAATTCCCATCTTTCACACGCGTCCTTTATAGCCAGCATTTTACATTAATTGCCTGCTTTATATCTTACGAAATGGTAATGTTTCATTGAGTATC
This sequence comes from Acanthosepion pharaonis, assembly GCA_903632075.3. Taxonomy (NCBI): domain Eukaryota; kingdom Metazoa; phylum Mollusca; class Cephalopoda; order Sepiida; family Sepiidae; genus Acanthosepion; species Acanthosepion pharaonis. Next base: position 789,873 of record CAHIKZ030004269.1, read on the forward strand.
TCTCTATTGTTACTAAATGCTTTCCAGGCAATCCTTATACAACGTTGGATGTCATTTTTGTGATGTTCATCTAATATTATCTTCCACTCTAAGCCGTTGTATTTCTGGGCCATTTTTATATCAATGCAATCATTTATTATTAAAGTTCAAAACGTCTAATCTAATTCGTAGAAATAATTCAGTACCTCAAAAATTTACTTTATGTAAAATTAATATTTTTCATGAATGTCCTTTGGGAAATCTCCAACACTAACAATCAACAAGCAATATTAAAATATTAATTAAAATTAAAAAAGTTAGTGCAATTTGTTCACATATAGATCAACACACACACACACACAAACAAACACACACACACACACACACACATATATATATATATATATATATATATATATATATATATATATATATATATATATTCTCAGAAAGAGACGGAAAGTACTTTGGTAAAAAGTGACTTTCAATGATTTTACACGAAGTAGAGTATATATATATATATATATATATATATATATACTAGCAGTAGAGCCCGGCGTTGCCCAGGGATGTAACAGTAAGAGATAGATCGACCATCATAAAGACTGAAAAATAAAATTGACAAAGATTATTGTTTAAGGGTGACGGACACGCATGTCTTAATTAGTTTTTTTTGTTTTTTTGTTTTTTTTATGAATTGGTCAAACCCAAACTCAAACAAAAACATTGTTTTCAATCGTTATGAGTCTATCGATTGAGTAGAATTTTATTATAAACAATTGTCTTGTAAATGGAATTTTTAAAGCATTCTGAATGTAAAAATAAAGAAAAAAGTGTGCAAAACAATAAGAAACATTACCTGTCAAAACAAAGTGAAGTTTTGTTGAAATCGGGTGAAAAATGTAGGAAATCCGATCCCATATATAAACGAACACACACACACACACACAAACAAACAACCTGGGTTTATAAGTATAACTCGATATAAGTTGTCTCCCTTTCATTCTTGCGACAGAATCGTGTTTTATCGTTTAAATTATCATAATTAGCCAGGTATTATTACCCTTCCTAGGTATCACCACATGTGGGGAAAACTATGTAGGTCGTAACTGGTTTATTAGGATGTATTTATTTTACTTTTGCTCTACTTAGCCTATTGAGCACTCTTCGTTTTAACTTATAACTCGCTGTCGTATTTGTTCTTTGTACCAGAAATTTAAGATACTGGAGATTTCGCCAGTCATATATCGAAAGATGCATGAACGCCTAAACCTGTATCAAGCATGGCACATAACAGGAATCATATATATATATATATATATTATAAATATAGTTCCTTTTATATTGTCTGATAATAACATTAATACGTTATCATTGAAAGACGAAAAGAAATCACCATATTGATACATGTTTAAATCCAATCTAAGCTTTCGGCTAACATAAGTCATTGTCAAAGATGACAATTACATCTCAATATATCAAAAAATATACGGATGAAACAATGATGATAGTTTGTTTTTGTTGCATGAAAAATTTCAAAGCAACGACAAACCTGTGTATATACAGCTCTTGACGTCACACATGACCACGCGAGAGTGAAAACGAGAATTATTAGGTATGGGAAGCCGTTGAGGTAAAATGGGACGGTTTTTTTGTGAAGCAGAGACAAGGAATAATCTGAAGAAAAGTTAATAATAAGCACACCAACCAATATTAAATAAAACCACCTTGCCATTCCATAATCGGAAACAGCGTGATTATAAGGAGAGTTTTAAACAGGCTCTATATACATTTACTAAGGGATTATTCAAGTAAGAAAAACTGGTTGTTTCTTAAAATAGAGAAATAAACTTTGGAAGTGCACTTTCGTAAAACCCATCCCATCAGTCGATGTTTCTCTAAGCAATTTTATTGGACTCAGTTACCGCATCAACCCGGATTAAGATTCGACATTTCGCTGAAGTGGAAATGGAAGATTTCGATCCGGAATTTTAGAGCTAAAAGCGCACAGAGTATCAAAGGTTTGTTATCTAAGAAAAATGCCTCCCGGTTCTACCACTTCTCCGAAAGCTTTTGTGGGGTGCGTATATCAAGAAAATCATTGCAAAGGATTGGAGCTTCCAAGAAGGAATGCGCGCTAGAAAAGGTGGACTGCTAAGCCCGAGATCAATTTAACTGATTTACGGTTTAACGTGAAAAATCCTTCTCAGTCTTCTTGAAAGATGAATGACAAATTCAAATTCCGCAGTACATCTGCACAGAAAATGGAATTTCTCCAAATTCAAACCATTGATGTGAGAAAGCGGAGAAACTGCTAAAAGAAGAAATTGTCCTTTGCTTTGAGTTTAATAACGCCTATGAGTTTATCAAACATGAGTTTATGAATTAATTCGAAACGAGTGACGTTCAAAAGTGTTGAAAAAATCATATTTATATATTTTACATGTACCTGTTGTATGTGTATTTTTTTTATTCAAAATGGCCGAGAAATAGGAAGGCCGTGTGTAGAGAGTGTATCTTAGGAACAGAAGACTACGTAGAGGAAAACAAAGAAGAGATTTATTAAATACTCATACATAGGACGGAAAAAACTTGATCAATCAAATATGGCTACTAGCAGTAGTAGAGAAGAGCAGAGCATACGGTGAGTCCCAATCTACAACGGTACCGTTATTTGATCGTCGAGTACAGATTATATTCGGGGTCAAATGTTTATGACCATCCAACATATTTTTAACAAAAACGAACAAAAATTTTAATAGCACTAAGATAAATCAAATTTAGTAAAAGTAGACTGTTAATTTCAATGTAAACTTGAATTTTATGACCACCTTTTGCTTTTATAACCTCTTGAATACGACAAGCCATGCTGGCTATGAAACTTCTGATACCAGCCATCTTTGATAGTGTCCACAAAACATTTGTCATTATTGGTCTACAAATATATTCTTCATGTAATACCACTAGTTTTTTAATAAATTTGATGTCTGGTTTATTGCCAAGCAATTCTAACGTCGTAATCTTGACCTTCAAAAAATAGTCTTGCACATTCTGTCCGTTGTGGCATGTTGCTCCGTTATTCATAAATGTTTTGCAACTTTGTACTTCCTTATGAATCTCTATTTTACCTTGCAACAATGAAGATTCCATTTGTACAAAAAAAATCTGTTTTTTTTTTTCAGTTCGTTCTCTCGAGCCTCAACAATCATTCCACGGCAAGACCTGTCTCTCTGCTTCCGATCACTGCCTCAACTAAACTACACTTTTAGTTATAACCTCACATATTCATTATCCGATTGAGGCTATATCAATATGTCGATGATGGCATACCATTCAAATGAATTACGGGTAATTTAATTTAAAAGTGATATCATTGGTTCGTGTATATCAACATTGTTTCATTTCTCAAAAGGTATCTTTCCATGTCCATAGTTTGCTGTTAAATTCAACATCGGCTACTCCCTAAAGAACTTTCTCCAACCTCTCAACCAGCATAATCAAACAAATCCCACACTCTATCAACTGCAGATTACCCGACTTGTCGACGAAGCCTAAAAGGTGTATGAGATGACACAAACAGTTTTGTTAACAGAAAAATATCCAAACGGAAATAGAAACATCATATGCATCAACTCATCATAAGAATTTAAAGACACATATATATAAAATATTAATCAATCTATTCGACAAAATCATCCCTAAGAGCTACTGCAAAAATATTAAACATGAGTACCCTAAAACCCAGATACACTTGTAAAGTAAAAATTTAATAAATGGTAAAAAAAGCAACGGAACCAAAAAGTCTCTACCACCTGTAACTGGAGAAACAAGTAGGAACCCTACGAAAATGCAACTGACTACAAAAGAAAAGTAATACACCAAGCTATAGTAAGATCCAAAGGAAAGTCAGAAAAAAAAAAAAATATATATATATATATATGTTTGTGTGTGTATTTGCGTGAGTGAGTGTGCATGTATGTCTGTGTGTGAGTGTGTGTGTGTGTAACAGAGAAGTTACTGACACAAAACTGCATTTAACATAAAATATGGGCAGAGAGCACAACTTTCTGAAAACACACAGAAATCAAAACATACGAAAAATAACGTAGAAAATCAGAAAACCCATCTTGAAAGAGAATCTCAAAGCATGCAACTTTTGCCTAGAGGAGAAATTAGTCACCTTCCCAAAGAAATGATCATTTTCAAACAATGAAACGCAACCAAATTGCTTCTACGCTACTTACAATAAGATCATGATACAAAAGACTCAATAAAAAACCCATAGCCTAAATGTAACAGGCTTTTTTTAAAAAAATAACACTATTTGGAACCGAAGAATATATACAAAAGAAATAGACGAATGAAAAATATAAATAAAAATCAACAAATTTCAAATAAGAAATAATAAGAAAAGCATAACTACAAATAACCTAAACTCATTAACAGTAAAACAGAAGAACTTGGAAGATTCTGTTTCCATTTTCCATCTAATTACATTTATGGTTTGAAGATCTCTTGAATCCTGAAAATAGAAAGTATGTTCCAATAACTTGGACCGATTTTAAATGTGAATTAATTATAAGCATCTAATGATTTCTTTTCTTTTTCTTTCAGATTTGGCGGACATTTGGGCGATATTATTTTTCATACCTAATTCCTTGACTTAAATAAGATGATCCAATAGAGAAATAAATAAATTTTCACCGATAACACTGATTTATTTGCTTAGCTGCATTTACTACTGACTTTGATCCATCTTAATGAAACATCCTTCATATATAATGCGTCTTAATGAAACACCCTTCATATATAATCCATCTTAATGAAACACCCTTCATATATAATCCGTCTTAATGAAACATCCTTCATATATAATCCATCTTAATGAAACATCCTTCATATATAATCCGTCTTAATGAAACATCCTTTAATATACATGATGTATTGTTAATTCCTGTGTACACACTGTTTCCGAGATATAATTAAGGAATTTTGAATGGTTGTGCTTTGAATTAGTATATATTTTATATGACATGTCCTTTCAATTAGAGCTTTTTTCTATTCAATTAACTCGTTGCTTATCTGCATAGACATTGTGGTTCTCAGTACATATTTCTAATTGACTGAATATCATTTCCGTGTAGGTCAAGGTTTCCTCAAATTTCGCTAAAACTTTCTTATCGCATTTTATCGAATGTTCCTGTGTAACCTACAAAACATATGTGTAGATATTTCTCCCTTCTACTCATCATTCTGATAAGATACTGTTAATATTCTGATGATAAAAAAATGGAATTTCGTTTTCCAGGACATTGTTTTTTACCATATGCATGAGTCTGATTCTCCAACGTATTCTCATCATTATTTATGTAGTTAATCAAACTGATTGTCTAATCGAGTTCATATTCATCTGCACGTAGCTTCTTAGTGATATAAACATTGATCGACTTACTTCTTCTAGTATTTCCCTGTAGTCATCTCTCCTTCCGTCACCTTATCAGTCCCGCAATCGTTTAAGGCTGTTCTACTAAAATAGCATCCTTTACTTTTGCCTTGTTCCTCTTCAACTTGGCAAGTACTGACTTAACCAGAGATTTTAATATTATGAACGTTTCTATATTGTTATGTATTGTCACTATATCTTCCCTGTTTACATGGAAGATCTCTTCGTGTGGCCATCTGCTGTGCACATTCTTTTTCAATTATGATTGTTCTCTAATTTTTCTGTATCCCAACGAACCTATTTTCAGTCATGCTTTTTTATTTTATCTTGTATGAATACCTGCCACGTCTGTGTCCTGTAGTTTTTCATCACTGTATATTTCTCATTGAGCCATTCATTTTTTGCTTGCTTGCAATTACTCCGGATACATCTTAAGTCCGGTAACATTTCTTGACATTAGCTGCTGTCTCTCGATCACAAGTTCGAAAATTTCATCTGCCATTCCCTTTTTGTTTCTTATCTTTTTTTTTTAACTTGCTCATCTTTTGCTCTTTTTCTTATGATGGCTGACTTTCTTTCCTGATCTATTCCAAAGTTTCCAATTTGCTTTAAAACTCGGGTGTATAGGTTTACTAGCAAACGTTATTGGTTCGTAGTGTATTGAATTGCAGTCGAAGTATTGCTCTGAATTTCAGATGAAAGGCAAAAGTGGATTTATACTACTTGGCATCCATGATGAAACGTCACTTGTTGAGTTTAAGATAAGCAAGGAAAATACTGCGTGATTTTTGAGACTCACTTGTAAAAGGCGCCCAACATTTCATCACAAGTGAAAAGAATGTGAATCTCGAATACGCTGTAGAGGATTGATCCTGAGTTCGAAGGAAGTGGCTGCTCCGTTAGTAATTGGCATAACAAGAGTTGATTTCGATGTTCAGATTTGATAGTCAAAGATGACCTCAAAGGTAAAAGATGGTAGAAGAAATGTGACATTGTGCTAAAGGCGGCTTTCTCATTATAGAAAGCGCATATCAGAAGAAAAGGTATGTACGAAATAGAGAAACATCAAACGAAGGACATCTACATGATGTGAGATCAGATGAACTCTTAAAGATCATCTTTCTTGAGTGATAAGAGAATACAGTTCATAGGAAAAACTGTCCGTTTTTATAACATCTTCGAAAATTGTAAATATTCCATAAACAAAAGAATTGCTGATGAAATCTCAGTACTATACCCCGGATATTCTTGGCATTGCTATAAAGATCTTGTAAAAGTGATAATGAAGTTTCCCCTACAAATCCTGTAAAAAGAAAATTCATGAAGGACGGAAAAACATTTCATGACTTCTTTCTAAAATGATATCATTGGACGACAAGGAAAAGTTATTATATTTAGAGAAGGTTAAGATGAATTAAAGATCCGTGGAAGGATTGAAACAATTACGATAACCTACTTATTATTGATTCAATGATAAAACTCTCCAATCTTTCCAATCCAAACCGCTTTCTTCGGAGCTTCTAAGTCAAGAAAGAAAATGCATAATTAACTTTGATAAAAACTATATTAATCATAATTTTAAGTGGAGCTCTCAAATTGCATACCAGTATTAGTCATGTATATTAAATTCTTCATATTCTCGGATCGACGCCATTGGATCCTTATATTCTGCAATATTGCTGAATAAAGCAATATTAAGGCATCCGTAGCAAAATACTGGATGTGTAGTAAGTATATGCAGTTCTTGTTGATTTATTGCATTACGTTTTATTTATTTATGATATTAGAAAGAAAGATTTTCTTGACAAAAGGATAATCAACGGATTCACAAATGGTGTCATTGCACATGATAGAATGTAGAAATGTGCTTACATAAGAATAAACTATAAACAAATAATTTTGGAAAAGCGTAGAAATAAACAATCTTCAAACACAGATCTACAAATTTAAATAAAATTTAGTATTGAGTATTTGTTTTGAAAGAAATGAATTACAAAAATCCTTGCGAAACAAATTCACACAAAAATATTTTGTTTTCTTTCATTATAATACAAATTGAATATGTTGCGTTACTATGAGAGAAAAAAACAGAATGTGTTTACATAAGGAGAGCATCACATATTTATGTTGTTTTATGAATGGGTGTAATTTCTAGCGGTAGCAGTTCGCAGACAGGAAGGCATTATTATAACGACAGCTAACATTTTGTTTAAAAAACTCTGTTCGTATCTTTCAAATTTTTTTAATTTACTTTAAAATCAGTAGGCTTTATAAGAAGTTAATCATTTAAAATATATGAAAAGGATGAGCAATTAATTCTACAAAAGATTTGAAAATTCATCTTGTCCACAACAACGAACAACCGACCCTGCTTAAGGGTTTACGAAAAAACTCCAAAATGAATACTAACTTAATAAGAGGAATTTTTATAAAAAATAGATAAACACAAAGAAGCTAAAATTAGTTTACTAAACTCAGACGTTTATTGGTTCGTTGTCCGAATTTTTAAAGATCTATTTTTTAAGAGTAAATATTGTTGATCATTTTCTGGTGCGAGCTTTCAAATTTCGGAGCAGAAAAGGATATGGTTTAATGAAATGCCAAAGGTCTTCAGCGTGTTGGGATAAAATCGCTGATTGTTTAATAAATGTGAATGTGGAAATTCAAATCGTTGTGCACAAAAAATGAGTCAACTTCTGTGTGAACCAGATTTTGCACAGAATAGATATTTTTAAGGATTTCGTGATATTATTTAAATATATTGAATTTTTCTACAATTTTTAACATATTTATTAAGCTCAGTGTGGTACGGCACTTAATCATAACAGAGGAAAGGCAGGGGTGATAATCTTCCAAATAAGGAGAGACTGCTTTCTCGCCATAGAAATTCGGATTGAAAATTCCGATTTTAAATTGGGCTTAAATACTGACCAGTAGATACAACAGAAATAATACAACTACTTCAGCCAACAAGTTGACCTCAAAAATTTGTTCTGCTCGGCTTTAGCTTTGCTATCTCAACATCTTCGGTAAAAATAGAAAAAGGTTTTTTTGGAGTTTTTTTTATTTACGTACGTTGAAATATATAAAGAGACACGCGAAGTAATGTCTTCAAGGATAGTAAGTTGAATTGTAAAAGGATGTGCCTTGGATTGTAATGGCACAGAATGTGAAATCGAAGAGTAAAGTTCAAATTCCAGTCGGGTTGGTTACATTCACTTATTCGCGAATGCCCTTCAGAAACTTCCCTCCCCACCTGCTACGGGTTAAATAGCAAGACAGACTGGGCCCTATAGCCTTGGTTGACATTCAGCCTACCGCAAATGTAAATGGCAACCTACTGCAGGAAAATATTCTACCTAGTTAGTCATGAATCACACAAGCGATTATCCTGTATAGCACTTAACTAACTGAAAGTAAATTTCGATAACATATTTTTCGCATTTTCTTGACGTTTTCGCCTTATTACTTCTATCGAGTTGAGGTACGGTGCAAATTAATATGAAAAACGAATAAAAAACGATTGTTTAACTGAAATTATTAGTTCAAAATTAATTAGTTAGTTTTAGTTCAATTCACAAGTAAATACTTTTTTAGCTTTGATTTTTAGCGCATTGTTTACGAACTTTTGTTTCGTTTTCTTCTGATGCATATTAAGAGCGAAAGTTATTAAAAATTGTTTAGTATTTTTCTTGCTTTCTTTTTTTTTATCTCGACAGTGATGATAACTGACTGTAGCGAGTTACGAGAACTGGGGACAAAGTCTCGTGTGTTTTAACGAAAGAAAACTTTTCTCTTTCTCTGCATGACATTAATGGAAACGTTAACCAATTTTACAAATCTCAGTACCATTGATCCCTGATGCGGATGCCCTTGACTGTCAAAATTCATTTTCGCAGGCATTAGTTTCATAGTGTGAACAAATCTACACTAGGATTCTATATCCAAGTATTTTTGGAAAAAAGACATATATGTGACTTCTTTTATATTACGGATCTTTGTTGTTCTTCATTCTAAAAAGTATAAATAAAGAAATAATAATCCGAGTAATGTGTAGAAAAATAAGAATGAGAAAACAGTTGGAAATTGTTCTTTTTATGTTCTTTATGGAAATGATATTACAATGCGCATGCGTATATACTTCCAGTTTTTATATTTTTTTAAATTTATAAATATGTCGTTAATATTTTCGTTCTGTACCTTCCATTATTCGTTCCGATGTGTATATGTTACACCTTCATTCTCAATTTACGATTACGCATGGGAACTACAATAATAATAATAATAATCAGAACATTTTTTTATACTTAAATGATGATAGCAAAAACAGTGACTTTGGAAGAAATATGAGTGCGTCATATAGTGAGGCTTCAGTTCACATAATATCAAAATTAGTGTATATAAATATCAAATTATTTTTTTAATTAAATATTTAAGATAGATATATGTCATGAAGCCTGACGTCCAACGTTATCATCTAACCCCACTGATCACACACCCTCTACCAAACTAGACTAAAAATGGAATTAGGTTTCTGTAGAATTTAATATAATTTAGGCTCTGCTTCACATATTCGTTCGCATAAATCTAGCGCAAAGCTATGTGATATCCATGGCATGCATATGAAGAAAATATATAGGGTATCCTACACTTATGGGCTAAAGTGCTCAATATCAGTGATAGAGCGTATCTAAATATAAAAGTGGACATTGATGTCATCACTCAGAAGTGACAGTCTGCTTCATGATAAGCGCAATCTTCATCGCTTGATGATTGCGTTTAGCATGGAACAGACTGTCACCAATCGAGGATGACTTATGTTACATATGTATATATAAAAGAATGCACCTTGGTTTCGTTGTCAACAATGATAAAACAGACCTGAATATATCCGACATTAAAACCACTTTTATTTCAACACGGCCGATACAGACTTATACAGCAGCACTAAAAGTGCTACCGTCATAAATGTGTCACCCGAGGCGGAATATTATCCCTCGATCTACACTATTGGTCTTTTTCTTTTTACATTTCAATTCTTTGTTAGATCAAAAGAATTTTTATAATCCTCTTGTTATGTATCTGTCTATATTTCTGAGATGAGGTATTATGTACACTAGTGTCCTCATCTTTGTTCCTATATTTATTACAACGTTTTGGCCGTTGTAAGCTCCGGCCTTCTTCAGGTGGTTAGAATGTCGAACTTAACCCTTTATTTTGCTCAATGAACACATGGAACAGTGGATAAAGGCGTGAGTTAGATCCAGTGACAGGACCCAAAGAGTGTTCGTTCAATACCCGCTTAAGGCAGTGGAGAAGGGGAATTAACAGGAGATAACTGATAACTGACATCCATTAGACATGGCACGTGGAAGAAGAACAGTCTACCCCAGTGAGCGAAATAAAGTTTCAGTTAGACATTTCAACCACCTGAAGAAGGCCGGGGCGTACAACGGCCGAAACGTTGTAATAAATATGGCGACAAAGACGAGGACAATAGTCCGTTTAATGTAAATAGTGTCCTCCTGTTATTCATGCAACTATTTTTGTTCTTTTTTGGTTTTTTGTTTCATATGGAGATGTTTGTAATGATCTGTTCTCGATGTGAACGGGATACGACATTTTGAACGGTGTAATATTTAGCAAGCTTGTTTCACTAGAACAGTTACGACTGAGTAGTAAGTTCACTGGGTACCCTCTACTTTTGGCCTTGTGCCACATCTAATCTACGCTTGAAAAATCACTATAAAACATATTCCTGATTCCTTAAACCATAACATTTCTCTTTTATTGTATCACTGCTGACCCCTTTGATTTGACATACCAAAAAGAGCACCTCCCGACGTAACTCAAATACCAAGCATTTATAACATTCAATGATCTCATACATGTAATAAAATGATACGCATTGTAGATGATAAATCAGTTTTACAACATTATGACAAGAATTACGCAAACATATGAATATATTTAGGAAACACCATGAAATTTCCACAATTTTTGTTAATTGATTCAAAATAGTTACCGTTTGAAAATAATTTGACATCCCCAGGATGTTTTTAAGCATAACCGCAAGAAAAATAATTTCGCCGGATAATTTTCCTAAAGTAAATACATTAAATAAGTAATATCTGCACACAAAAAAACTAATCTGTTTCCGTAAAGACAGGATTGTTGCAAAAATCAAATATGTGTAAGTTGTTGCTTGGGGTAACGATTCGGCTCCTCATGATATTAGACTATTAAAGTATATTAAATATTTATCTAAACTTTAACAAGTTTTGTTGTCTTTCTTGATTTCCATTGGCCATTTTTGGTTTCCTATTTTGGACTTCATCGTCCAATCAGACGTTAAATAACAATGCTATAATCATTATTTGATTTGGCCCTCATTTATTTGTGGAAAAGAAAAAGAAAACATTTGTGGCAAAATTTCAACAGAAAAGGATTAAGGAAACAAAATATATTTGATAAAATATTTAACATCAAAATCAGTTTATGATTATTAATAGGTAAATGGAGCTAAATATTATAGCTTTGGTAGCCGAATTGGTTAAGATGTCGTTCATGAAAGACGGCCTTCTAAGGAAAGATATGCGAGTTAAATTTGGCGGCTAAGATGATCGCTTACAAAAATTACGATGAACATAGAGATATAGAAAAGTTAATTAAAATAATTGAAGAAATTAAATTGAAAATGTTAAATTCCTTATCGAAAAAGATGACGAATAAAAGGCGAAAGCAAAGAGGAAGAAACAGAAGTTGAAGCAAAAACGGAAATAAGAGTAAAGAAGAAGAACGGAATATAGTAAATGAAATTATAAAAGAAAATAACTAAATAGAGGTTGAAATAGAAGTTAAAAAGAAAGAAGTTGACTCTAAAGAAAAAAGTAGAGAAAGGTGAAGTAAAATATGCAAGAGTCGTGGTGATAGACAGTAAGAGAAGAAAGAGAAAGGTAAGATGGTAAATTAAAAGAGGAGAATATAGAAGAGAAAAGAGAAAGAGTAGATGTTACGTAGTCTAGAAGAGAAGAAGAAGAAAGGGGTAAAGCAGATACAAATATTTATTGTTAAAAAAGAACGGAATTGTAATAAACAAAGAAAAAGAAGAAAACAATTGTTAAAAAAAAGAAAAATCAATGCAAAAGAAATTAACGATTTCAGAAACAAAAGGACAAAATTATTTGATGATTCTACTTCGCTCCACCCAGCTAAGGACCCTCCCGATTTTTCTTGAGTTGAAGTTTCTGAAAAGCCAGAGGGCTGCTGCTAAGTAATAGAACACAACATAAAGAAACCCCATCTTTAGAATCAATTATTTTAATTTTCATGATGAACTTCCACATTCCAGCCTGTCCTCATTTGAAATCCTCCATCTTTATTTTGTTTTACCTTTTTTCGTTACGTCGATTTATGTTTGTTGTGAATATCCAACAACGAGTGGCGAATGGGATGTAGTTTATTTGCTCGTTTTTAATTTCATTATACACAACTTGGTTTATTAAATCAGCCCCGAGCATTATTTTCTTAATAATTCTTCATCGATATTCCCTTTAGAAATTTTTAAGGATCGATATTATTATTCGCATATTCTGCATTTTTGAGAAGATAAAATAAAAACGTTAATATTTTCTGAAACATGATTTTTTTTTAAATATTGAAAGTCATGAATATTTTTTAATTATTAGCCAACATAACTGTTGCTTTGGATGCAATAATTTTCCGAATAAATCTAGAATAAATAGAACGTGAATTTCCGTAAGTTACAAGAAGTCTGTACATTCGGGTGTTAATTAAATAATACTTTTATAGAAATAAAAATATGTATTTTCCTTCGTTTCTTTATTCTCTGATTTTTTTAAATATATATTTTATTTTCGGACATCTAATGCATGCAGAATTACATACATACATACATATTTTTATATATATATATATATATATATATATATATATATATATATATATATATATATATATATACGAATGGAAATGTAATTAGGTATAGACAACAAAAAAGTGCTTAATACAAAATACAAAATCGAATATGTAGAACAAGGATATTTAAGAAAAGCTAAAAAAGCCAACCAACATGGCAACCCGTGTTTCGATCGTGAGATTTCCTCAGGTAAATGGAAGCAATACATGCATACATATATATATATATATATATATATATATATATATATATATATATATATATATATATATATATATATATCCATGTATTCATATTGTAACAATATTTTATACGAAAATCATTTCGATATATAGATATATGTATGGCCTAACGATTGCGTTCAAATATGAAACAGACTGTCGGTTCTGAATATTGACCTCAGTGTACATTTATATACATATATTCAGCCGGTTTTCGGTCCTATCTAGAGTCAACGATGTCTAGCCACACTGTCTTGCTTTGATTGCGAAACATTTTCCTACTAATAAACCTCTAAGCAAGATTTTCAATAAAAATAGGATAAAATTAAGGTATAGATGTACTGATAATCTAGAAAAAATTATAAAAAAGATAAAAATAAAATTTTAAATAAATGCTTAGACCTAAATAAAATTAATAGTAATTCCAAAAGGAAAATCAATAATTTTGATAATAAATTATGCAATTGTCGAAATGCCATAAAGTGTCCATTAGAAAATAAACTTTCTTAGTTATTTTAGCTACTGAAAACCTAGATGTTGAGAAATTTTATATTGGAAGCACAAAAACTCTTTTAAATTATGATGGTAGCAGTAATTCCTAACGTAACCGAACATACCTATTATCTAAATCTATTTGGTTTTTAAAAGAAATCAATAACTCCCCCTAGAGAAAAATGAAACATATTTTTAAAAAAATGAGAATTTGTGAGACCTTAAATGACCTATTCCTCTTGTGTCTACATGAAAAGCCAAAAAAATAATGATCTATTAAATCAGCGTAATGAACTAACTGTAATATGTAGACATTCTAAAATACTTGCGTTAAAATCGTTAATGGTTTATTACATAAAAATCTATGTATAACAATTATATATCCATTATTTTATTACATATTATGGTACATGTAATATTGATTTAATTCACTGATGTTTTAATTTTCAATATCGCCATGATATCATGACCTGACCTCCTGAGTGGGGGGGGGATCTTTCTCTCTCTCTCTCTCTCTCTCTCTCTCTCTCTCTCTCTCTCTCTCTATCTATCTATCTATCTATCTCTCTTATAGTTTGTGACTATTTATCATCTCTCCGTTAAGTTTATGTCTTCGGACACTGCGTGGTCAGGAGCGGCTCCATCAAAGGACAGAGTTGCAACTGATGAAAATCATACTGAGAGGTGCCCAGCTACCCGAGGCCCTCGCTATCTCATTGCACCAAGGAGTGGGATCTGTGCAATTGCCATCGCAATCGACTGTTGCGGAAGCTCGGGCAATTTTTATTCCTACCCCAGGTTTACGCGCCTGGCTCCCCACATTATACCCACCTTGTGTCACAATGCGTGGTCGAGTAAATACCAAATTACTATAAAGTAGAGCTGAGGTTTTTTAATCTCAGAATTTCTGGGAGAATTGAGCTCCAATTCCGCAGTTATTTATATAGATTCCATTATATAGGTTTTACTATTATTATGTTTCTCTAACTCTTCAAATGTTGAATGTATAACTAATTCTAATTTCTATTTTACCATCTTTATCCTATATTAATTTTATCTTGTAAATGGTCCCGTTCTGTAACCCATGAAATAAAAAAAATGTTTGTACGGAAAATAAGGATCTACGTACATCAAATCGTCTTTAAATTAAGTGGCAGCAGAAGAATTATCCTTGAACTTTAAGGTAAGCTTAAACATTAATTCAATACTTAAATGCAGCAATCAATTTTGAGTTCTTCTTTACTTTATTGATGCCTATCGACCCTACTCCTCGCTATTGGGATGATGGCTAAACCAAGAGTCCTCCATAGGAGTTAGCTTAAATACCGCCCGAGAAGGTGGCACATAATCTGGCAACCCTGAATCTGAGCTCAACGAAAATCGTTCCCTACGCCCAACTTTTCTAGGGCATTTGAATGAGTTATGAATCATTGAATTTGGACCAGTGGGAGCGGAGGAGTTCCTTCGGGACACACACGCACAAACACACACACAGACACTGCCCTTTATATATAAAATGAGAACATGAATGACGTACCCAGACTTGAGGATTGCAATTATCAGTAAGATAAAAGTGTGATCTAGTAGAGAAAAACCCACTTCAGATTCGTAATCAACATGAAAAATTTGACAAAGAAAATGAATCTTTCAATTCTGATGATTAACGAAAGTTACATTTTTAACCAGTGTAAACACAGAATACCGTCGTGGAACAATCCAAGAAATTTCTCACGAAATGGGAATAAGTTCATGTTCAGTGAATTTTAAAGACGGATTGTGCATACAGTGAGAGTCGGCGAAATTCCCCTTGTTAATTCCGCCCACATAATCCAAAAATTTCGTGGTCAAGAACAACACACTACGTGTTCGAAATGTCAATATTGGTCTTCCCCATTGTGAAAATCACACTGAAAGCGAAACGATTTCAATCGCGAGAAGAAATTATGTGAAAAATATCGCAGTGGCTGAACCGTTGAGAGGAGGGTTTGAACTCCCAAGGGAAGTAATTTGAAAATGATTAAATACATTTTATGAAATATAAAAAATTGATTTTTTTTTTTTTTTGATGTCTAAAGGTCGAAAACTTTCTGAATGGACCTGAGGTCAACATTGTCTGCATTAAATTGGCTGTCGTTCCTCTGTGTCGACCGCAGATACGACTTTTTATTTTACATCCGTTTACCCCTGATATTCACCATTTATAGCCATACATAACAGCATCCCTAAAATATATATATATATATATATATATATATATATATATATATATATATATAGGCAGCATTTTTCTTTAGTAATTTGATGGTTTTTAGGGTTTTGTTGCTGAAAATGATGAAAGTGGACATTTTTCAAATATTTATTTATTTCTAACGGTTTTATCTAATACATTAGCCATTTTGAATATGTACCATGTAAAAGACATGTAAGTTTATTGTAGACAGTGTAAACGTTACTGAAATATAAATATAATTAATTTTACTAAGGGTTGTTTTCCTGTTTTTTATAAGTGCTTCCATTAATTTTAGATGTTTATTTTATTGTTGTATGTTCGTATCACATTTGTATTCTCAATCCATATATCTATCTATATATCTATATATTTCATTTTATTCAGCGCATTTTACGGTTGTGCTTCAGGGAGTCACTCAAGACAGAAAAGTGCAACGGTTTGACGGTTCCTTTTGCAACTCTATGTGGTGGATTTGTTATTGAAGTTACATTCTTCTAGGCTTTGACTAAATAAACTTTGACCTACAAGGCAACAGGTGTTCTGAATTCAGTGTTTCTTCTCCGAGACAGCTTGCAATTCATGGCTATAGGACCAAATCAGCATTGCTATTTTCTGAAGATTATTAACACTTACATGGAATTTGAACATCCTCAATACGAGCCGCAAACCATTTTTACACTATGTCTTTCTCTTTCTCCCCTTCCTCTCTATCTATATATATATAAAGAGAGAGGGAGACAGACAGACAGATAGGCATACAGACAAAGAGAGCGATGCAAAATGGATGTAGAAAATTATATATATATATATATATATATATATATATATATATATATATATATATATATATATTAATAAAAGCAGACCGCTTTAGGTTTCCATGTAATAAATTATTTCACCACATATAAAGGTTCTATGAATCATCAGACTTTACTTTGGAAGTAAAGTCTGATGATCCGCAGTCCTTTTAAAAGGGCTGTGGTGAAATAATTTATTACATGGAGCCTTAAAGTGGTCTGTTTTCATTTAAATTATTGGCTCTGGATTTACATTGAGCTCTCTGGATTTTATCCTCCTTAGGTTTACCCATAAGGATTACCTAGTTTTTCATAAAAAAAAAAATATATATATATATATTTCTACATACAACGTGTGAAAGTATGTGAAATACACTGACCTCGTCAGTCGACATCCAGAGAAGATAACACAGTTTCAGTGGCTAAGGCGGTACTGACACCCCTGGGGCCACCATCATCTTTTGTCACCGGACAGAGTATTCTTTTTGTTTTAAATTTCAGTTGCTTCCGATTTCGTTTTACAACTGCAACTGAGATTTTAAGTTTTGTGTTAAAATGCACAACGCGCTCATAGCGACCGATATTAATGATATACAATGGAGGGTTACCAGATTTGTTTCACGTCCGAAGTGGCGTTGTGTTGCGAGCATGGTTTTATTTAACTATTTATTTTGGATCTTCACCAGATCCAATTCGATGCCTGTTGAGCTGTGATCAGGAGATGTTGTGAAGCACGCTTCAGGTTCCGGCCATATTTACCCAACTTCAAAAGGAAGGAAACTATTGACCGTCCAAGGAATCCATGGTACCCGACCTCAGTAGGCAGCACATGACACGCCCATCCCTTTTCCACGCAGTCGAAATTGCAGCGATTCGTAGCAGTTTTTCTTTCGCTCGTTCGCCTCCTCTCGTGGAAACGTTAATTCTGCTAGGAGGACACCCTTCTGTGAATCAGACCGCGCCACAATAATGCGTACCATAGATTGCAGAAGTTTTACAAATACCACCCTCCAATCACGGCCCCACATAGTAATTTCCTGTTGGTGGTGATATTTGGGTCTTTTTCACAGGGAGTTTTCCTTCCTTGTGAAAACGGATCTTGACTATGGCATGCAGAGAGCACGTGACGTAAAGTGCCGAGATCACTTTTACATAATGCGCATACATCAGTGACAATGTACCCCCGTAGCTTAAGGTTGGTTGCATTTGGTAAAAGATCATAAGCTGATCAAAGGAGAAATAATATTGCCAATGGCTCAATCGCAATCGGGGTATTCCAATATCAGTGCATTGTTTTGACTGAGAAACAGTAGTAGCTGTTCGCTGCTCTTCCCCTAAATTCCTGATTTCATCAATCACCATGTCTCGATTACCCTTTAGGCCCTGTGTTGTAGAGTAGTTTTCACAGTGGAGGCTTGTATTTCACTAAGTCGGTCCTAAATTAGGTTCGACGTACAAAACGTTAGGAACTTGCAATAATAGTTAATGACGCAGCCATCTAGTTGTGGGGTTCATACTTTAATGTCCGACATCGACTGACTCACATAACTCACTGAGCTCCACTGGCGACTGCTACTACTTCTACTTATCTGTGGGAGAGTCTATTTACAATAGAATAGGTACGTTCCGGTATAACACCCTGTTTGAAGAAAAACTGGTTGCTCGTGATGTCCAGGCCAGCTAGATTGGTTTTGGCCACCCCCATAATCTCCTTGGTTCGCAGGCTGGATTCTGCTTCTTGGGTGGCTTCTACTGGGGACCATTTGGTGCGACTTTTGATACCTGGCCATAACCTGCGGACGAAATCATCGACCGAGTCTCTCATCATTATCATCAACCCACGTATAACCCAATTAGCACGCCGATTTAATTTTCTTTTCTATCTACGTAACGTGACAAAAATATATTTGATTCTTCTGTTAGAAGTACTCACAATCTTTGTGATAGGCAAGAAATTCTAATATGCCATCATTTCTATAATGATAGAGAAAATCATAATAAATATACACGCTAAATTCAAAGAAAGGTATCAACTTCACTTTCAGTTACGATGGCAATATAATACAGAGCTGCATTGTTAATTTTTCAATTTGTCTTTAAAAAAAAACTGGTTATTTGTAGCCGCAAGCGGCATGCATCGCATCTTATTAATTGGTAAAATCATGTATAGCTAAAGTTACAAGCTAGGGGCTGTATCAAATGAGTCTCACAGTTATTAACCTAAAGAGTAAGGCTTATTAAGTTGCCACACCTATTCCATCATATACTAATCATCACCCACACAGAGCAGTGCTTTATGAAACGTCAAATCCACTAAGACGTGAGATAATTATATACCACCGATTTACCGATATAAAATTGCCACGAAGACTATAAATTTAATTCTTTTGGACACTTCTTCCTCCCTGATCAAGAACTGCTTTATAAGAGCAATTTTGATACAGTATATAAACTTATCACCAAACTGTATATTACTTATCAAAGTCCGTGTAATATTTTACTCTAAGACAGCTAAGTTGAACTCACTTTTCATAAATTAGATGTCATTAATTCTGGCAATATTTATCATACATTTATCAGAATATTTAATATGAGAAACGTTTCTCTAATTTCGGTTTCGAAGATTCTTAATGATTTATGAGGTTAGGAGATTTACCGAATTAGTGGGGCGGAAACGTATTCTTGAAATATTATGATATGACCTAATTTGGCCCGGAGAAATGACCCCAAAGATTTCGAGAAACGTGGGATAATTGGAGGCCCATTTATTTTTCTGTCTGTGTATGATTTATATGATGTTAGTTATATTTACATTTTACCTATGTTTACATACATATGTATGTGTGTGTAAGAGATAGAAAGTAAATATATATTTATCTGAGGTAATTTGCATCTTTTTACAAGATGTTAAGGGGGGGGGATCACTGATATTACGATAAAGAAAATCGATGCCGTTCTGCTTTCTTTAAATAATCGCATGACAGATCTTATAACGGAATATATAAATATTTCCTGATAAGCCATTATCAAGGGATATATATATATTCTGGTTTCGTTAGAATAATATACAAACGTGGCTTAACCAACTGCATGAGCCTGTGTTATGGGAGTCAAAAAGAATTCTTTGACGGCTACCTGCACTGTACAGGTTGTATAATCTAAATTCCAACTTAACCAATGTCTCTTACAAAAATCCAACAGTTTTTTTTAGTTCATTAAAACTACCCCAAAAGTGGTGGTATGTACTTTGTTCCTTGTCAAATAAACGTATATTTATGACTGAAATATACGTAATCTTTTTCTACAATGTACAAGTAACTTCTAGACTTAACCTGACGGTGAAAATAAGAGAATGTGATTAAGTAACACAACAATCGTACCGTTAAAAGTCATTGCCCGCTCTGTTTGCTCTATGTCCAAGTACACAATGTCTGACCCAGGGATTGAACTCACAATTACTAATGTCATCAACAACAACTGAGTAGTATTAAAATAAATAACTAAATACCCCTAGACATAGGCAGTAGAAAAAGAACAGACGACATCGTAGATTAAATAAAGTGTTCAGTTCGAAATTCCCTGTATGTTAACCGGATCAATATATACCTGTTGAAGGCAAGAAAACACAACAGCCAAAATGTTTCGATAACAACAAAGATGAGGATAAGAGTCTGAATGTCAGTGGCGCAAATAATGGAAATGGATTTACTTATCTGTTTAAATGCTAAAATTCCATCATCTTGTGCAACTTGTAGTGGCTTTTATTTCCACCAACTCCCTTTTTCATGAGGGTTGACTGCACAACATATTCACCAACGTATGTACTAAGATATTTAGCCACCCCCCCACGAGGGCGTCATGCGGCACAAGGCCTTTTTAATGTGGGCATTCCTGAGCCAACGTATGTACTAAGAAGCCACAACCAGGTATTATTATTATTGTCTTCTTCTTACTTTGTCTTATGTTATATACACATTCACTTCCAAGTCCCAAGAAGAAATCTAAGGTCAGAAATGGCTTCATAACATTTTCCACTGATCATTTTTGTAAAAAAAACTATGATTACTCATTTTACCTAAGATAAATCTCTTCATAAATGTAAGCTGTATTCATGAGTACAATCTTTTAGATTTCTTTAAGTCATTGGTGACCGGATATCTCATTATAGAGTATATCTCTCGCCTTTTAAAATTAATCCAGGGGCTCCGACAACTGAATTTATTTATGTCCTCATGTGCCACATTTTTAGATTTCCACTTCAAGTTCCTTGTATTTTCATAGTGTTTTAAAGATTCCCAAAGGTTCATTTCAATTTGTAGGAATTGCCATGTCAATAACAAAACACAGTCTGTTTCTATGCTCTTTGCTCAAAATTCCTGAGCGACTAGCTTTGATTGATTGTTCTTCGTGTGTTTATTGCAATGTCCCATAAAATTGTTACAAAGTAGCCGGGTTTGGTTGATATTCATACGAGTTTCTTGCAGTTTCCTTGCCGTAAAAGTAGCAGATACTTCAGGACAGATATGTGTCCATTCTATCATGCCGTGTCTTATATTTAGTGGATGCTAACACCAAGCAACCTGATGTAAGATGGTCAATTTTTTCCGGATATTTATCACAGAAACTGTATTTCGGGTTAACACTATTTTTCACTAGGTATGCTTGTTAATTTCTATCTAGCAAGCATTGGTCGTGTGTATCAAGTATAAAACCTTCGGTTTTAGCTTTTAACCCTGCACTATGTAACAACTGATCGATACGGAATTTTTCTGCATCAGCTTATTTGGTACAGGCAGAGTATTAACCATGAAAAGGCTTATCTTACTATCGTTTCTGCATTTGCTACATTGCACTTTCTTTACTTTGCAGTTCTTTGTTGGGTTGCTTTATTGCTTTCATGTTCTTTGGCACATATTTTTCATCTAATCTTCTTTAGTTTCCAGGTCTCTTTGAAGCTCGATTGTTGTGACTTTGCAAGACAGTTCTAGTCGAACTAAGCCTTGGCCTCCTTCTGATCTGGACACGGAGACGATCAACAGCCTTAAGATGATGCAATCGGTGACAAGTGACAATCGTTTTGACATCCAGTCGCTTAATGCTGGCTATGGTCCAGTTAAGAATACTGCAACT
Source organism: Acanthosepion pharaonis (assembly GCA_903632075.3). Classification (NCBI taxonomy): domain Eukaryota; kingdom Metazoa; phylum Mollusca; class Cephalopoda; order Sepiida; family Sepiidae; genus Acanthosepion; species Acanthosepion pharaonis. The sequence goes on from CAHIKZ030004269.1 coordinate 812,104, forward strand.
ATATTGAAACACGGGGATAGCTAAAATGTTTATGGATGAGATTCTGTTTGATTTTTTGTGATTTAGGTATAAAGTAGTTTCCACTGTTCCATGCTATAATTAAGGAAATTTAATATCACCGAAAAGATTTTGTACATTTGTTTAAGCATTTCACCCCTAGCAAGGCGGGAAGCCACTAGCACGCAAGGGGTTATAGAGGATTTGGAGCGAGAGCAGATAGGAATGATAGAGGAGAGGATGAGGAGAAGCATAGTGGATAGATCAAGGCAACTGGAAATGTCGATTGACATTACATTTGAATAGTTGGAGATTAAAGCTATCAGGGAAACAGGAGTAGGGAAGGGAGTTCCACAGGCGTGAGGTGCGAGACATGGAGCTATTGCAGTAGAAGAGGCGGCTACATTTAACGGTTTCAACAGTGAAAGGGTGAGAGCGAGGTGCCAGTCCCGTAGGACGCTGGTGAAGTCTGGGAACAAGCGAAAGCAGCTCAACGGAGCAATTACCATGAAAGTATTTGTAAAAAAGACAGAGAGAGGCGACGGCGCGTCTGTGAGAGAGCGACAGCAGACGAGATGCCAGATCAGGGCCAATTATATTGCATATCCGTCTCTGGATTTTATCAAGAAACCCGAGGCAAACAGTAGGGACTCCAGATCATATATGACAGCAATACTCCATACAAGGGTGAATGATTGATTTGTAGATTTGAAGGATCGATTCAGGGGAGAAAAATTTCCTGGCGCGGCACAAGGAGCCAACTTTCCTTGCCGTGGACGAAGCAATTGACTCAATGTATTTGTTCCATCTCAGGTCAGTAGACAAGGTGAGACCGAGTAGCCGCAGAGAGGTGCTTTCGGGAAGTTGAGCGTCAGACATTCTAAGTGGGGGGCAGGGAAGGATCACTGTGGTGATTAATAGAAAGAAGTTTTGTTTTGAAGGCGTTAAAGTTAACCAATCAATTACTGCCCCAGTTCACCAAAAAAAGTCCAAGAGTGTGGTACACTATCAAAGACTTTACGGTAATCTATCCAAGCTGTGCTGAGATTTCGACCTTTTTTCCTGCAATTTTCCAGGGTCTTTTTATTCATCAATAGTTGATCTTTGCAACCATATGAATCTCTTCAAAATCCCTTCTGTTCCAAGGGAAGGATGATGTTTTCATCGAGAAAAAAGTAAGTACACTTCGTCAGAACAGACATGATCAATGTATATGTGGTGGACTCATGTTATTTACCTATATTTTTTTTAATCATCTGTTTTACCAGTTTTTGGTGGGTGATATATATAATGAAAGTTTTTGGTGGGGGGATATATGTAATGAAAGTTTTTGGTGGGATGATATATGTAATGAAAGTTTTTGGTGGGGGATATATGTAATGAAAGTTTTGGTGGGGGGGATATATGTAATGAAAGTTTTTGGTGGGGGATATATGTAACGAAAGTTTTTGGTGGGGGATATATGTATATGTAATGAAAGTTTTGGTGGGGGTTATATGTAATGAAAGTATTTTTTGGGGGGATATATGTAATGAAAGTTTTGGTGGGGGATATATGTAATGAAAGTTTTGGTGGGGGGATATATGTAATGAAAGTTTTGGTGGGGGGATAATATGGGGGATAATGAAAGTTTTTGGTGGGGGATATATGTAATGAAAGTTTTGGTGGGGGGATATGTAATGATTTTTAATGGAAAGTTGAAAGTTTTGGGGGGATATATGTAATGAAAGTTTTTGGGGGGGGGATATATGTAATGAAAGTTTTTGGTGAAAGGGGGATATATGTAATGAAAGTTTTTGGTGGGGGTTATTTTGAAAGTTTTGGGGGGATATATGTAATGAAAGTTTTGGTGGGGGATATATGTAATGAAAGTTTTTGAAAGTTTTGGGGGGTATATGTAATGAAAGTTTTGAAAGTTTTTGGGGATATATGTAATGAAAGTTTTTGGTGGGGGATATATGTAATGAAAAGTTTTTGGTGGGGGATATATGTAATGAAAGTTTTTGGTGGGGATATATGTAATGAAAGTTTTTGGTGGGGATATATGTAATGAAAGTTTTGGTTTTTGGGGGGGATATATCTAATGAAAGTTTTTTTGGTGAAAGTTATATGGGGATAATGAAAGTTTTTTGGTGGGGGATATATGTAATGAAAAGTTTTGGTGGGGGGAAGTTTATGGGGGATAATGAAAGTTTTGGTGGGGATATATGTAATGAAAGTTTTGGTGGGGATATATGTAATGAAAGTTTTGGTGGGGGTATATATAATGAAAGTTTTGGTGGGGGGGGATATATGTAATGAAAGTTTTGGTGGGGGATATATGTAATGAAAGTTTTTTGGGGATATATATAACGAAAGGGGATATATGTAATGAAAGTTTTTGGGGGATATATATGTAATGAAAGTTTTGGTGGGGGATATATGTAATGAAAGTTTTTGGTGGGGGGATATATGTAACGAAAGTTTTTGGTGGGGATATATGTAATGAAAGTTTTTTGGGGGGGAAAGTTTTTTAGTGGGGGGATATGTAATGAAAGTTTTGGTGGGGATATATATGTAAGTTTTGGTGGGGAAAATATTTTGGTGGGGGATATATTTTAATGAAAGTTTTTGGTGGGGATATATGTAATGAAAGTTTTGGTGGGGGGATTATATATATAATGAAAAGTTTTTTTGGTGGGGATATATATAATGAAAGTTTTGGTGGGGGTATATATGTAATGAAAGTTTTGGTGGGGGGATATATACAATGAAATGGGGGTATACGTAATGAAAGTTTTGGTGGGATTTTGGTGGGGGATATATATGTTTTTAATGGGGTATAATATTGTTTTGGTGGGAAAGTTTTGGTGGGGGTATATATATGAATTTTTTGGTGGGGATATATGTAATGAAAGTTTTGGTGGGGGGGGTATATGTAATGAAATTTTTTGGTGGGGGATATATGTAATGAAAGTTTTTTTAAAGTTTTTGGGGGGGGTATATGTAATGTTTTTTGGTGGGGATAATAAAAAGTTTTTGGTGGGGGGTAATATATGTAATATGAAAGTTTTGGTGGGGATATATGTAATGAAAGTTTTTGGTGGGGATATATACGTAATGAAATTTTTTTGGGGGGATATATGTAATGAAAGTTTTTGGTGGGGGTGGGATATATGTAATGAAAGTTTTTGGTGGGGGATATATGTAATGAAAGTGGGGATATATTTGGTTTTTGGTGGGATATATGTAATGAAAGTTTTGGTGGGGATATATGTAATGAGGATTTTTGGTGGGGATATAATGAAAAGTTTTTGGTATATATGTAATGAAAGTTTTTGGTGGGGGATATATATGTAATGAAAGTATATTTTTTTTGGGGGGATATATGTAATGAAGTTTTTGGTGGGGGATATATAATAGTTTTTTGGTGGGGGTAATGAAAGTTTTTGGTGGGGGGATAGATTTGTAATGAAAAAAGTTTTTTGGTGGGGGATATATGTAATGAAAGTTTTGGTGGGGGGGATATATGTTTTTAATGAAAGTTTTGAATTTTGGTTTTGGGGGATATATGTAATGAAAGTTTTTGGTGGGGGTATATGTAACGAAAAGTTTTGCTGGGGATATATGCACGAAAGGGGGCATATAATGAAATTTTTGGTGGGGGGGGGTATATGTAATGAAAGTTTTGGGGGGGATATATGTAATGAAAGTTTTTTGGGGGTGGATTTTTTGGTATATATACAATGAAAGTTTTTGGTGGGATATATATGTAATGAAAGTTTTGTAATGAAAGTTTTGGGGGGTATATATAATGAAAGTTTTTTTTGGTGGGGGATATATGTAATGAAAGTTTTTGGTGGGGGATATATGTAATGAAATTGGGGGTATATGTAATTGGTTTTGGTGGGGATATATGTAATGAAAGTTTTTGGTGGGGGATATATATGTAATGAAAGTTTTTGGTGGGGATATATATGTTTTGGTGGGGATATAGTTTTGGTGGGGGATATATGTAATGAAAGTTTTGGTGGGGGATATATGTAATGAAAGTTTTGGTGGGGATATATGTAATGAAAGTTTTTTTGTAAAAGTTTTTTGGGGGGTTTTTAATTGGGGATATATGGGGGTGAAATTTTTTGGTGGATATATGTAATGAAAGTTTTTGGTGGGGATATATGTAATGAAAAGTTTTGGTGGGGGTATATAATGAAAGTTTTTGGTGGGGTAGTTTTTATGTAATGAAAGTTTTTGGGGGGGTATATATTAGAAAGTTTTATGGGGATATATGAAAGTTTTGGTGGGGGATATATGTAATGAAAGTTTTTGGTTTTGGGGGATATATGTAATGAAATATATTTTTTTTGGGGGGATATATGTAATGAAAGTTTTTGGTGGGGGATATATGTAATGAAAGTTTTGCTGGGGATATATATAATGAAAGTTTTTGTGGGGATATATGTAATGAAAGTTTTGGTGGGGGGTATATGTAATGAAAGTTTTTTGGTGAAAGTTTTTTGGGGGTATGAAATGTAATGAAAGTTTTTGGTGGGGGATATATGTAATGAAAGATTTTTTGGTGGGGGTATATGAAATGGATATATATAATGAAAGTTTTTGCTGGGGATATTTATATGAAAGTTTTGGTGGGGATATATGTAATGAAGTTTTGGTGGGGGGTATATTTTTGGTTTTTGGGGGATATATAATGAAAGTTTTTGGTGAAAGGGGGGTATATGTAATGAAAGTTTTGGTGGGGGATATATGTAATGAAAGTTTTTAGTGGGGGATATATGTGGCACCTTGCATTATTAGAAATATTCCTAGAAATATGATTTAATTTTTTTCTTACTCAGTTTATTAAACAGGTTGTTAATTTTTTTAAAAAACGGAAAATAACTGAGTTGAAAATAATTCACTAAGAGTGTACTAGACGATCCTAAGGAAAGAAGAAGGAAAGAAAGGAAAAAGGAAGGAAGGAAGAAAAGAAAGAAAGAGAAATGTATGACGCATGACCCAATTGAGGGTGGAGATAGGAGTCAGAAAGAGATTTAGGTCAGCGTCTTGGCCGAAAAAAAGTCATTTTGATAAGAATGTCGGTCGGAGCACTTGGCCTACTTTTGCGTGGAAAGACTCATTGGACAAAGGGAAATTTCTTTTTGTAGAACAATTTTTAATCAGAGAAAAGTGTCTTTGGGTTGAGGGGAGGACTGGTGGAACGATATACAGACCTGTTAAGAATTGGACACCCACGTTAATAAAGTAGAGACATTTCAATGTAGATAATTAAGATTTTCGACTATCAGGTAAAACAAAGAGGTAAAAAAGAGGGACAATTGCTTTTGGCTCACAGAGGGCGCCAAGAAGGCGGAAAAGATCCTTTCTAAAGTCAAGACTAATTAGCAGCGGGCTGTTGACAAAGTCCAGGTGAGAGAAAGCCAAAGATTGTCATTTTGCGTACGTGCAAAAAGGGAAAAATTGGATTTTGGTTTTTTTTTAAACAAGAACGATGTAACCACGCCCGCAAACAGAGGGGAGAGGATGTTCGATCAATAACAATTGGTCGAATACGATCACGTGACCTGCGGAAGAAAAGGGAAAGAAATGTTTGATCAATAACAATTGGTCGAATACGATCACGTGACCTGCGGAAGAAAAGGGAAAGAAATGCCCGATCAGGAACCATTGGTTAAAGCGGTCACCTGACATACGAGAGACTAAGAGAGATGGATGTGCGCCGCCCCACCAAAGGCACTATGAGGAAGTAGGGGCGAAAACAATAGCGATAATGGAGAAGACAGAATTAATGCAGTTTTTGGAATTATCGAGAAAACCCTGACGCCGACAGACCCACCCCAGTTTGTTGCGGCGTCAATAAAAGCAGGACCCCAGTCGACAGAAATCAGTTGGAGTGGAGTTGCAGTTAGAGTTCATCCCCGGACGGCAGCGAGAAAAGAACCCTCAGACAAGAAGAACTTCCAGCCCAAGTAGACGAAGAAGAAGATTGCCTGAAAGCCTGAGAAGAATTGGAGCTGCAGACAAGCCGAAAGTCGATGAGAAGTTAAAGTTCATCCCCGGACGGCAGCGAGAAAAGAACCCTCAGACAAGAAGAACTTCCAGCCCAAGTAGAAGAAGAAGAAGAAATACAACTCAAGTCGGAGAGAAGAATCAACTGCGAATGATCGATAGAAATTAGCCCCAGTGTCGAACTGAACCACACTCCGACATACATACATGATTCTAGAAAGTAGGTAATTCGACATTTTCCTATTGTGTGATAGAAGCTTGGTGCCATAGTCCACAGAGCGGGTCGGGAATTGAGAACAATTTTGTTTTTTATGTAACGGACTTTAAGATATAAAAGGTTGTTACCCTTTTTATCAGCAATTTTGTTTGGTGTCGTGAGTTTTATTTTATTTGTGTTTTGCCACCCCGTCGGACTCAACTTGTATCGGCCCCGATCCCTGCTGGTCCTGTCTGTCTAAGATCTAAACACAGCGTGGGTAGACAGACCGGAGATCGGTATAGTTGCTTTAGTGACCAGGTATTGGAAGCGAGTCGGGAAAGGCGAGGCTGGTGATCATCTGACCAAAGGGTTGGAGCGGCACGCTTGGACCCAGGAGGAGCGACCAGGAGGAGCGACGTCACCGTTGGCGCTGTAACCAAAGGATCCGACACTGGGCCAGGTGTAACCGTCACATATGTAATGAAAGTTTTTGGTGGGGATATATGTTATGAAAGTTTTTGGTGGGGGGTATATGTAATGAAAGTTTTTGGTGGGGGTATATGTAATGTAAGTTTTTAGTGGGGGATATATGTAATGAAAGTTTTTGGTGGGTGGGGTATATGTAATGAATGTTTTTGGTGGGGGGGGTATATGTAATGAAAGTTTTTGGTGGGGGTATATGTAATGAAAGTTTTTGGTGGGGGATATATATAATGAAAGTTTTTGGTGGGGGGTATATGTAATGTAAGTTTTAGTGGGGGATATATGTAATGAAAGTTTTTGGTGGGGGGTATATGTAATGAATATTTTTTGGTGGGGGGTATATGTAATGAAAGTTTTAATTGGTGGGTATATGTAATGAAAGTTTTTGGTGGGGAGGTATATGTAATGAAAGTTTTTGGTGGGGGATATATGTAATGAAAGTTTTTGGTGGGGGGTATATGTAATGAAAGTTTTTGGTGGTGGGTATATGTAATGAAAGTTTTTGGTGGGGGGTATATGTAATGAAAGTTTTAGTGGGGGATATATGTAATGAAAGTTTTTTGGGGGGATATATGTAATGAAAGTTTTTGGTGGAGGGTATAGTAATGAAAGTTTTTGGTGGGGGATATATGTAATGAAAGTTTTTGGTGGGGGGTATATGTAATGAAAGTTTTTGGTGGGGGATATATGTAATGAAAGTTTTTGGTGGGGATATATGTAATGAAAGTTTTTTGTTGGTGGGTATATGTAATGAAAGATTTTTGGTGGGGGGGTATATGTAATGAAAGTTTTTGGTGGGGGATATATGTAATGAAAGTTTTTGGTGGGGGTATATGTAATGAAAGTTTTTTTGGTGGGGTATATGTAATGCCTTCAGTAATCCATTCTGGAATTTCACTGGCATTGATAAAGTTTGTGCATGAGTTTAATACATTAATGAGAAATGATAGAACGATAAGTTGCTCACCTTGTCATTTTGTGGTGATATCCATTTTTGTAATTTTTAAAGTTTTCCTAACATTATTCTCGGTCAATTTCCATGTAAAACCTATTGAAATCCGATTGGAATATTTTATTTTGTCGATAAAACCTACAACGCTTTTCATATTGTCTTGTTTTCTGTGCCTTTAATTGCAGTTTAACTATTTCCTTCATAAAAGGAATTGCATTTAATGTTTTAATTTTATATTTCCGCTTGAGCTTCCAACCTTTCCGTGTTGAAACATTTGAATATCTTCTTCTTCTTCTTCTTCTTCTTCTTCTTCTTCTTCTTCTTCTTCTTCTTCTTCTTCTTCTTCTTCTCCTCCTCCTCCTTCTTTTTTATTGTTATTATTATTAGTAGTAGTAGTATTCTTGTTGTTGTTATGTGATAAATTGTCTCGAGATGTTCACTTACGCTGCAGGATGGACTGCGGTAAAGTTATTATTATCATTATTATTATTTATGGATCTTTAAGAATTCATATTAGCTATCACTAAAGAGAAAGTGATGTATTTCGCAAAATCTTCTTGGCATTTTAATAAATAATTCTTTAAATATTGTTTAATAGCATTTCCAATTTTTGCAGTATTTACAAGGAACACAGTTACAATTTTTTTTTATTCCAAATCATTATTTCTATCTTACTATTTGGAAAATATTCTGGATATAAAACTATAGGCACAAATATTCCAGCTTCAAAAGAGATCTTATCAATTAGAGTAGAATTTCTGAATCTATATTTATGTTGATGTTTGTAATTCTCGAACATTCACTTGATACACGTTAAATATTGTTTCAAGAGAAAGCAAAGGAATTTGATTTTTTTTCTTCGAAAATGAACAGATATTATTTTTGTAAGGTGATTCCTGGCTCTCGTTTTCAAATCACACCCAATGAAGTCATTCAGCTTAAATATCGTATGACAATATCATACTCGGAACAAAACATAATCTACCCAAATAAAATTTGCTTTTTCGCATGTCATTTTTTCCACATTCGATTTGCAAGTTTTCCACTTGGCGTCAAAACATTGGATGAAGAGACATCGTTTTTTGTCTGTTTGTTTTGTTTTTTTTTTACTGCTGAAAATGATTTCTGATGATTTCGTTCCTTGCCTCGTCTCTATCAAAAACAAAAAGAAAACTACAGTAAATAGAAGATCCATTTTGTTGGTGGTGGGAATGTGTTTTGGATGATTCAAATTATATACAACTCATTGAACGTTGATATTTTGTTCATAGAAAAGGCATGCATCTCTTTTGCAATTTCGAAACATTTCTTTTTCACACATAAGCTCAGTAATACAGAAACAGGGGCATAGCCAATATTTCAGATATTTTGGGTATTCATATACATGTGTATAAATATTTTGTTTAAGATTTGCTACATGTGTCAGGGAGGAAAGAATGTTCAGTAGTGGAGACAGAGGGTTTAGGGATATAAACAGTGTAGACAGAGGAATCAACGCTGCATCATAAGATCACTTGGAGCGTGACACATGACTGCGACAATACAAAAACCTTGTTACCATACAATTCTGATTATTATACATTACTACATCTCTTTCTCTCTGTATATATATATATATATATATATATATATATATATATATAGCTAGGAACCTAAAGAGCTAGGGAAATGTATCTAGGTTTCACTTACGCGAATCGATCCGTGTACGTGAAACGTACTTAAGTTTGCCTGGCTCTTTAGGTTCGTAGTTAGATTCGCTCTATTTTGTGTATTGAGCACTTTGCTTTGTTATTTTTACTTTACTCGTGTCTGAGGTTTTTTTTCTTTGGACTCTGAGCTTGGATTCTAGTCGATTGTTTCCGTCTGAATTACATGTTCTTAGTTCTTTCTTTTTTTATTCCTTATTTTTCCTTGGGAATTGGTTAGGGTTAGGGTTACAGGCCAAAACACGTAAGGTTTTTCCGGACGAGTATATACTTATATTGATATGATTATATATATATATATATATATATATATATATATATATATATATATATATATATATATATATATATATGTGTGTGTGTGTGTGTGTGTGTGTGTACTGGTTATTTATGATATATGTTGATCTATATGTACACGAATAAAAACAGTAAAAATTACTTTCTTAATTATAAAAACGAATATTCTAACAAATGATGATGATTTCCTAATCAAATACATATCCACAAATCAGGTTGTTGATAAAGAATATCCTTAAGGATTTTTTAAAAAAAATAATATACGCAACCAACTTGTAATAAACAAAAATAAAGACTCCAGTAAATTATTCTATTGTAATGACATGCAGCCTAATACTAAAGAAGGGAAAAAGAATATTAAAATTATAATATACTTCTAGTTAAATGTTATTGATTCTAATATTTAGATCTATGATTTATGATAAAATATTCAAAATGACTAATCTAATTCTTAGAAATTCAACAGTTCAAAATTGCGCCATATTTAAAAGTAATATCTTTTCTGAATTCTCGTTCCCTTTGTTATTTTAAAACACTAAATAATCAATAAGCAACAATGAATTCATTCATTGGCCACACATGAACCACCCTCTCGCGTAGTCTTATTTGTCTTTTCTTAAAATTTAGTGTAATTTTCGGATATATACATGTGTGTGTGTATATGTTAAATAAAATAGAATCATTTAAGCTTTTAATATACATGACATTATATAATTTAATGTATATCAAATTGACCAAACTTTCTACTAATAAATTGGTCAATATTTCACTTGGTCAATAATTATTCGATCAGATATAAATATTGAACACTTCATATATATATATATATATATATATATATATGTGTGTGTGTACTTATATATGTATATAAATTGGTTACATAAGACAACACCAAGCGCCGACAGTCATGTTTCAGGACTGAACGCAAACTTCAGACCAATTGTGATGTCTTTTGGCTCGACTGTTTATACATGCTGGTTAATTTGAGATATAACCGTTAATGCCCACGCAGTAACCGTTAGGATAATACAAGAGACCTTACTATCCATAATGCAACATAAATCAGCACATTTTCATACACAGACAGGCTGATGATTCTTTCAAGCATAAAACACACTGTTGGCGCTAAGTGTGGAACATTTAATGTTATTTATTATTAACAATGATCTCTCCCCCCCCTCTCTCTCTCTCTCTCTCTCTCTCTCTCTCTCTCTCTCTCTCTCTTAATATCAACTACGTTAATACAATGAACGCTTTCCCTCAAAACGTTATCTTCTGTAAATAACCTGGCGGACCGTCTTTTCTTTTAAATAAAATCTTTCATATTGCTCTGTCTCTCTCTGTGTCTATCCATTAGTATCAAAAACTTTGTGGGATTTTGCAGAAATTAGACAAAATCTGATGGCACCTCATTTCAAAAGGATTTATATATACAAGTAATAAAAATGAATTTTATAGACAACTAGTTTTATAGACAATCAGTACAAACTTTTAGAGTTTATTTTAACATAATTGTATGAATCTGTCTTTCTTGTGAGCCGAGGTAACTGTAATTTTCTCGTTGATAAATGAAGCATTTCATTGCAGCCAAATGTCACAGTTTTCAATACTGAAGTTCAATGACTGCAAGAAATGTTTTCCTTTTAATAGATTGACGCAACATCTTCCTATCATATATTTGGCTCTCTTTTATACAACAATAAACATAGTAAATATAAATTCGTTATTGATTTCATGAGGCATCAGTTAATTCCCAGTGTACAAAATGAAAATGTATTTCGAAAAAAAAAAACAACAAAACACAAACGATTAATCTGTTTCTCTTTTATATTTGTTTAACTGTAATTAAAGTCTTCTTCCTGTGTATTTCGAACAAAATAATCTCAGTGACAAGCAAGCTTTATTTAAAATGCACTTTCGCTTATTTGCTATAAATATTAAATAAGTATTAAGGAAGAGATAGAAATCAGAGTGAGCGCAGAGAGAAAGAGGAAATCCAAAGTTGGAGAATGTAATTGTATTTTAATAAAAAGAATTTTATAAGGAACAAAAATTGTGTGAAAGGCACAGATTTTTTTTTTTTTTTTTTGCCCTTTTCTTTTTAGAAGACATGTCAAACCTTTATTCTTCTTTGGATCAAATATTAACCCTTTTATTCTTTTTAAATTAAGAAGAATGTCCTGTTTATTTCAATCTATTCAAGAAACTATAGAAGCATCTCCAACAATTCCGACATGATATAGAGACTAGATTTTGATTTTTCTTTTCACGTCTAAAGAATAAAATCAAAGTTATCATTAATACGCATTCGTAATAAACAAACTTATCAATAATTCGCATTCGTGATAATCAAATTTATCAATAATCCGGATTCGCAATATTGCATGTAAGTGCACATTAACAATGTCATTCAAACCGGAAGAATCGATAATAAACACTGTTCTTCACTCCGTTCCGGGAGTTATCACGTCGATTTATTAATCTCCTAACACTCTTAAAAATGAATCCTATGGACGCTCATCAATTGCCAATTGGACCCCTAAGAATGGGGTACAGAATTGATCGGTAAATTTCCACCCGGTAACTGTACTTAACTTGAAGTTTCTTTTGGTACTACTACCCGAACATCTGCTCTCAGAACTTGCTGGTTGCTGTTATTTCAGCAGATATTGAAGCCATTTGAAAATCATTGTCCTTGAGATCAAATCATAATAAATTCTCGGTTTGAATGATCTTAAAGCTTAAAGGACTCCGAAAAGGAAATCGGTGAGATGAATTATGATGCTGACTGGGAGAGTTTGTTCTCTCTTAGCAGTTACGATCTTGAGAAAGATTCCTGATTCTATGTCACTTTCCCAATAATAAAGGAAAGGAAGCTGTGACGTGTCAGGATCAATTATTTCCTGAAATTATGAAAAATAATCTTAGAATTATCAAGGAAACAATAGTTCCAAATTTCTTCATAAATTTACCAAATTAATTAAATTTTAAAATTCATTCAAAAACATACCTTCTCAACAAAAATCATGAAATTTAAATACTAATAATTTAAACACTAATAATTTTAATCAAAATTCTTGTGGCTACTAAAATATTTAAAATATTTGTAGTCAACGAGAAAACCTCTCCAGTATATTTTTTTAGTTTATGCACAGCTTATATCTATTAAAGAAAAGAGTAATCCCCGAAAATCAATGGTGATCAACGTTCGGAAGAAACATGAGACTTAAGAAGGAAGCGGGTTATCTTGTTGAAATGGAAAAAAACACTAAAATATGACAAATCTGAACAAACAATTGTATCTGAAAAGAATCGCCTTTATTTTGCAAATTTAAACATTATAAAATATCTGTCCAAATTCCTGAGATGAGGAGTTACCATTATTCGAATGTATGCAGTATTCTGCAGATTAAATAAAGTTTTCAGTTCGGAATTACAATAACAATAAAAAAAAATGAGAGCAATAGTTCGCATGTAATTTATAAAATATTTTATTATGTAAATGAAATGTTTTGACTCCCATTATTAGAACTTAAATTCAGAAAATCTTCTTGCTGTTTTGGTTGCATTATAAATTATACTTTATTTTCTGGAAGTTATGGTAGATATTTTGCCAAAAAGGCCCAAGGCAAGTTCAAAAAGATTCGTGACAATTTTACTAACCCATTTGTCCGTGAGAGTCCTTTCCTATTTTGTGTGCATTCTAAAACATTTTATTGCCGTGTATGAAACATTTTCATCCAAATCATAATCATAATCATCGATAACTGAGAAAATTTACACCTATAGACTCTTATTTATTTATTTATTGATGTCTTGAGATTCGGATATCGCCTACATCGACCAAGGATTTAAATCTCTCTCAATAATTGAAAATCATCTTTCCTTAATAGTGGTCTGCAAGCAGCTCAAACAATCCTCCTTCATGGAAATTCCTCGTCTTCAAAAGTTGAGCAAATTAAGTCTAAATCGAAAAAAATGTCATGTACAAAACTTCAAAATTCTATCAGTTATTTCCCTTGCTAAATGTTTTCTTTTATTATCGATCAGAGTGAGGATATTATCTATTTGTCGAATAATTCTAATACTTCTCTGATTTTCAAAACTACTAGACAGGCTATACAGTAAACTGAAAAGAACATAAAAGTCAAAACAAAAAAGGTGAAGATAGTCGTCTGAATAATTTATGGAACCATGACGACATTATAACATCAGACATTCTGACGATACATAATTCTGCCTACCAAGAGACGCACGAAATCAATCGAACTTGACGATATGCAGATCGATAGAACTGAAAGTCACTTGGCGTCCTCATAGACCACCAGAAAAGCTTGCATCCAAACACTGAAATTGATTTGCGTCAATACAATTTCAGGGGCTAGTTCGATAACGTTCAGGTTTAGTGTTTCGAATTAGGGCCAATCGAATGGTAAGAGCTTGGATGTTCAATCATGACTAACAAGCCAAATCTAGGTTAATATAAAATCCATTAATTGATTCTCTTTCTATCAAAATCATCCATAATCTCTCATCTATGTATCCTCATCTCTATACTTTGATCGGGGTCATCGATTTTCGCCTGTTTGTATTGGAATCATTAATCAAATTCTAAACGTAGCCTTTTCTTTCGAATCTTAAAAGATGAATTTTTTTTCTGTTTTTATGAGGTGCAAACCGTTTCCTTTATTGAAACTTGTGACAATCTTCCAAAAGTAAAGAAGAAAAACAATGAATTATCGGTTAAGTTCTTCATGATTGGGTGCCTTTGTCTAGAATTTGAACGAAAGCAATGACCTTCTACATGTTCCTAATCGTCATTTCACCTGGAATATTGCGATAAACATGAAGATTTTTGGCGAGGGAAACAGACATTCATAAATATTTGAGATAGATATTAACAAAAGAAAGAAAGAAAGAAAGAAAGAAAGAAAGAAAGAAAGAAAGAAAGACGAATATCATGGGAGAAAGAAAGAAAGAAAGAAAGAAAGAAAGAAAGAAAGAAAGAACAACAAGAGATAAGGAGAAAAGCAAACATGAGGAACGTTACAAAGAAAGATCAGTATCATATAACGATTGAAAGAATGAGAATCAAAGAGAGAAAAAAAGAAAAAGAGATTTGTGGCTAGGAAAACAGATATTCATTAATATTTGAGATGGATATTAACACATGAAAGGAAGAAAGAAAGAAAGACGAATAACATGGGAAAAAGAAAGAAGGAAAGAACGAACGAAAGACGAATATCATGGGAGAAAGAAAGAAAGAACAGTATGAGATAAGGAGAAAAGCAAACATGAGGAACCAAAGAAAGATCAGCATCAGATAACGATTGAAAGAATGACGATCAAAGAAAGAAAGAAAGAAAGAAAGAAAGAAAGAAAGAAAGAAAGAAAGAAAGAAAGAACAGATAAAGAACAGTATCAGATAAAAGGAAGAAACAAAGAAAATAGAAATGCATGAGAGAAAAAAAGAAAGAAAAATGAAGACAAAATGATAAGCAAACTAAGAAAGAAAAAAGTAGGTTTTTAAATTTACCTGCTAAACTTGTAGAAATATTTAATATCGAATTTTCTATGTTGATCGAAGTCACAGACAAGTAAATTTGACTCGCAGACCAATATCCAATGTTGGGATCCCTAAACGAGAAAGAAATTCAACCAAACTGAGATAGATAAACATGAGCTATTTATGCTCACAATGATATCAAAAAGAGCCATACAAATGCAGAACGATGTATATGTGTTTTTATAGATTATTCAGAATCGTTTAATAAAGTTCGTCACAAAGAACTACTAGAACACTTAGGTAAGTTTCATCAATTTGGGACGGATATTAGAATAAGCCAGAAGCTATATTGGCAGCACAACGCCTGCGTACGTATAGAAAATGAATTGCCTACATAAAGAAAAATAAAAATAAGACAAGAATGTGTCTTCTCACCGAACATATAGATCCTTTACTGGGAAACGATCTTGAGAGAATTAGAAGTTCGACCAGGAATCATTATTGATGTTCGCAGCATTAATAAATTTAGATATACAAATAACAGTGTCGATAGCAGACACAAAAAGGTAACTACAGAAACTGTTAGAGTAGCAAATGCAGGCAAAAGAAAAGAGTCAACCTTAATACAAAACATATGGTCATCAGGAAAAGGAAAACCTAGATGCAAACTACGAATGTAAGGCGCCAAAATCAGGCCAGTAGTAAATGCAAATATCTAGGAAGCGTTTTAATACAGGACGAGAAATGTGCCATCGAAATCCGGAAGTGCATTGGAATAGCGAAAGATGCCTCCCAAAAGCTAAGCAAAGAATTAAAAATCAAGAAATCTTCTGTTAGAAACAAAAGGAGGAATTCTGAACTGTTATATTATATCGATAATCTCATATGGTAATGTTGAAAAATCACCTCACAGATGAAGAAAAACTTCAAGCAACCGAAATGCGGTTCTACAGAAGGATACTGAGAATACTATAGAGAGGAAAGAGGGTTTGAAGAATTTGATACTCCTTTTGACAGACTGAAGGCAAGAGAGACACAGGAAAACTATTTAAACAGTTTCTTTAAATGGTTGCAGAAAAAAAGGATTAGGAGAGATAGCAAAAAGATAAACAATGCTAAGATCTAAAAGGAGAGGAAATTGCGAAGAACAAAGATCACCCACGCACTGCAGGAAGAAGAAGAAGAAGAAGAAGAAGAAGAAGAAGAAGAAGAAGAAGAGATAAAGAAATATGAACAGACTGGAAAAAAGCACCATAGATAGAGAGATAGATATTAATAGAATGTGATAGATTGATAGATCGACAGATATGGAGAGACTGTGGCAGATAGATAGATAGATAGATGATCTACAATGATAGGCTAACACATTTATTTCGATGATTTATTCAATAATGCATTAATGTGTTTAGTCCTCATTCGATATTCTACTAATGTCAACTTCTAACATTCTAACAATGCTTGGTAAATATTTCTGCTGCCTTTATATTGGGTAAAAGCGAGCTCAACTAAGAAGCCATTCCTGTGATTTAGTAATTCGATTCTCCCTATCTGTCTATATTTCTGAGATAAGGTATTATGTACACTATTTACATTATTCGGACTATTGTCCTCATCTTTGTCGCCATGTTTATCACAACGTTTCGGCCATTGTACGCTCTGGCCTTCTTCAGGTGGTTGGAATGTCGAACTTAACCCTTTATTTCGCTCACTGAGGTAGACTGTTCTACTTCCGCGTGCCATGGACACATGGCTTAGTGGATAAAGGCGTTAGTTAGATCCAGTGACAGGACCCAAAGAATGTGAGTTCAATACCTGGTTAAGGAAGTGGAGAACTTTCAGAAGGGAATTAGCAGGAGATAACTGACGTCCATTAGACATGGCACGTGGAACTAGAACAGTCTACCGCAATTTAGCGAAATAAAGGGTTCAGTTCGACATTCCAACCACCTGAAAAAGGCAGGAGCGTATAACGGCCGAAACGTTGTGATAAACATGGCGACAAAGATGAGGACAATAGTCCGAATAATGTAATAGTGTCGATTCTGACTGTGCCCACCTTTTTGGCCTTTTATGTTCAACTTAGTAGATATTTCTATTGCCTGATCAATATGAACAGACCTATATATATCATAGTCACTTAAGGATTTGTGTAAATGGTTATAAGCAGAGGAATCACAAAAGATTGGTATAAGTACAATGATTATGTCAGCATTTATTATGCAATAAAAATTGGTATTAAGTAACCAATATTTTATTGTGTAAGTTCTATTTTACCGATTTGCATTAAAAATGTAGATGACATGTTTGGGGTGTGGGTTGTTGTGATTCATTAATGCAAAGAACGACATTATTTTTATTTAGGAATAAATCTATATTATACAGAGATACATATATTTGATTTATGACAAATACTTCTTCTCATATGTGCCGTGTCCCTGCAGTGCGTGGGTGATCTTTGTTCTTCACAATTTCCTCTCCTTTGAAGATCTTAGCATCGTTTGTCTTTTTGCTATCTTCCCTAATCCTGTTTTTTTTTCTGCAACCATTTAAAGAAACTGTTTAAGTCGATTTCCTCTGTCTCTCTTGCCTTCAGTCTGTCCAAATGAGTGTCAAATTCTTCAAACCCTCCTTCCTCACTATGTACCACAGACACTTCAATTGTATTTTTCTGATTCTCATTATGCGTGTTTCTGCTTGCATTTTATTATTTTAAATGTTAATATTGGCTCGTTAACATTTTCTAACCTTCATCATTTTTTCAAACTTCGATTCTCTTCATTTTTTTTATTTTTCCAATCAAGTAGGTAAGAATAATGTTTTTATTTTATTATTTTTTTATTCTTATATAAATTTCTTATGAGGAATGCAAAGCTAATACTGCATTAGTATCTTGCGTCATTACATTGATTTGGTGTGTTTGAAATCTTTCTTCACGGGGTCGAGAATAAATGGATTGGGAGACTGTAAAGGACTATTTTCTTACATAAATAGTTTCCTGGTTGAAATCTGTACCGCTTAATTTATTCAGCTATAAGGGACAATGTGTTAATAAGATATATGTTCGTGTAGTCTATATCCCTAAAAATTAAAAACCTTAACAGAGACAAATACTAGAAACTAAGTCAGACATGTCACGTATATTGCTTATATAAATATAATTATATCTTGAATGCTTATTAACATCGCCTGGATTTATACTAATTGTATTTGCATTATAAAATCTGACATATAAGCGTTTTCCAAAAGGCACATGTGCTCCTCAGAGATGCATTGTTGCTTTTTATGTCCTATCCCTTTTTTTCGCGCGTAACGCTTTCAAAAAGAGGATTTCCAAATTGGTGTGGGGCGAAAACTCATCATACCAACAATTTTACAGTTGAAATAGGTAAATGCATCCAGCGCTTGTACTCCAAGAGTTTCTTTTCTCGCACTTCGCACCTGTGGAACTCCCTTCCAATTTACTTCCTTTCCTGTTAACTAAAATCCTCAAAACTTTAAATCCAACATCAATTACCATCTTCTGTCTTCTTGAATCCCGTTCGTCTTATCTTCTTTTCTCAATCCCCTATACTCAATCTTTTCTTTCACTCCCTGGAACCAGCTGCGTGCTAAAGGCATATCTACCTTACTTAGGAATAAAAGATTCTTTTAATTATCAACTAAATGTATCACTGAATAATCTTCTTTTTTTACGTATTCCTTTTGAATAATATATTTGAAAATAATTACTGTGACGCAAACATATTTTCTGTGTAATGCGCATTGCATATTGAGAAACGGTTGCAAAATTATGCTTAAAACTCGAAGATCCTGACACGATTTCAGTCTTCATTTGTCGTCTTTTACACTTCAGCAATTTCGACCAGCCATTTGCCAACCCTCAAAATGTTGACCCTGAAGGCAAGGGCGGAAAATCAAACAATCTTGATCTGAGCTCGATTTCATAGCGCGAATTGATTAACAAGGACTACTGCCGTGTTTACCGCAAAGATAATTAAATCTGGCTCGATTTAGCGCTGAAGCCGGAAAGTGATTTGGAAAGGACATTGTTAAAGTTCTGAAACGTAGAAGCTGCTGCTGCTGCTGGTGGTGGTGGTCAGAATGATGAAGAGGCATAGATGCTTTACATTGATTTTGATAGCAGCGCGATAATAATCCTGCCGAAAGGGAAACAGAGAAAAAAAACAAGGAAATATCGATTCTCCCTTCATGCTTGTGGTCTTTTGTTTAAAAGTTTGATGAACACAATAAATAATAAATTTCTTCACGCTTTTAATCGTCATTTTAACAGTAATATTAATACGATAAAATTGATGATCAGCTTATTTTCATAGAAAGGGAATGTCACAAATAATTGATACAGGTACTAATATTAGAAAGAAAGAAAGAAAGAAAGAAAGAAAGAAAGAAAGAAAGAAAAGAACAACATGAAATAAGGAGAATGGGAAACATAATTAACATTACAAAGAAAGAAAGATCAAATAACGAGAGAAAGATAACCAAAGAAAGAAAATAAGACAGGACGAAAAAAGAACAATATCAGTTAAAAAAGGAAAGAAAGAAAACGCAAAAACATGCGAGACAGAAAGAAAGACAAACAGTATGAGAGGAAAAAAGAAAGAAACAAACAAACATTGAAAGAAAGAACAGTATAAGATAAGGAGAAAAAACATGAGCAACGTTAGAAAAGAAAGAAAGAAAGAAAGAAAGAAAGAAAGAAAGAAAGAAAGAACAGTATCAGATATCGAGACAAAGAAAAGTAAGCAAAGAAGGATGGGAAAAATCAGAAAGGAAAATGAACAGCATCAGATAACAAAAAAAAAAAAAGAAACGTTGTAAGAAAGAACATTATCAAAGAAAGAAAGAAAGAAAGAAAGAAAGAACAACGAGGAAAAAAGAGAGAAAGAAAGATGAGCAGCAAAAGAAAGAAAAAATAAAATATGGCAGATGGGTAAATAGACTGTCATTGAAATCTTTGTTCTGTTCAGATTTTAAATAAGTTCTTTTCTTGATCTCTGAAAGATCAACGTTCGAGTAGAACAAATGTGATGAGGCTTGCAACACCAGAACAACTCCAGAATGTGTTTGGGGAATTTTAGAAATACATTAACCTTTGCATTCAAATGTCGACTGCGTACTGAAAGTTAATATTCCTCAAACAAAATCTGTTGTATCTTGAATAAATTTGATTTCTATTTATATCTTATGCTGAATAGAATTTTTAAACGAAAATACAAGCAAGTGAAAGATTTTATTAAAGAAGAGATCGACGCATCGAATAAAAAATAAAGAAGAAAATGGATGGATTTTAAAAAGATGCAAAGTTAATGGAATTTTAAATAAATTGACAAAATAAAAGAATAACGATTCATTTTGATCAGGTTTCGCAATAGATATGGTCATTGATAAGTAATAGGAGATTAAGGAATTGTTCACAATATCAGAAAAAGGATGTATTGAAACGAGGAAGAGTGAGAGAATAAAAAACGGTTTGAAAATTAAAGACAGTGAAGGAAGATGAGGTAGATGCATTGATGACTGGAAGTTGGAAGAAAAATAAAGAAAGAAAGAAAGAAAGAAAAAGAAAGAAAAAGAAAGAAAGAAAGAAAGAAAGAAAGAAAGAAAGAATGTTAGGGTGATGCTGATCAAAATGGAGAATATGTGAATGAAAAACCGGCGAAAGGAACGGAGAAGGGAAAAGAGGAAAGAGAAAAGAGAAGAAAGGGAGAAGAGAATAGAGGAATAAAGAGAGTAACGAAAAGAGAAAGAAAAGAAAAGAAAGAAAGAAGCGTTGGTGTTGGTGATACTAAATAGATAAAAAAAAAAGCATGAGTAGACCAATGTGAATGAAGCTGAAGCCGATATACAAGAAAAAAAAAAAGACTTGAAAGCTTAATAATTAGGGACAATGCATGTAGTTGAAAATTGTAAGTGAACAGAAATAAACATATGCTTGGTGTCAGGCCTATCGTTGAGATAAGGGCTGAAAATCGAAGGGCGGGCCGAAAGAGTCATATGCTGTCGATATAGCATCGGCTTTCCAGAAAGTTAATTGCTGACAAGAACAACATCAAAAGAACAGATTTGGGGCGGTGAACGAAGGAAAGCAACTTTTGGCCTTGTGCCATTTTTCTTTCGCCTATCATATTTCTGCTTCTTGTGATTTTTTAAAAACTGCTTCTCATAGAAGCTTTCAAACGGTAACTGACAGCGTGCTGATTTACGAGGAATTACAAGCGTAGGAAATTGCAGATGTCAAAATTCACCATTTGCACAAAGACACATACATACATGCGTACATACATACACGAATATATGCTTGTGTGTGTGCGTCTGTGTTTGTAGGGGTCTGTATAAGCGCGCATACTATAGAGTGATGATTAAAACCGCCCAACCTGAGAATTACAATTGGCGACACCAAAAGTAAACAAGTGAAATTTTCAAAGTTCTAGGAAGTACTTTAATAGAGCATGAAAAATGCGACAACATAATCCGAAGCTACATTGGGATAGCGAAAAATGCCTTCAGAAAGTTAAGCAAAGTATTAAGAAACAGGGTAATTTAATAGATTCCCCAAAAACCTTCAAGATACGCAAAGATCTTGCATGAGATGCGTGTAACAAACTTCACAAGATTTGGCGCGCCAATATTCCATCCTTCTTAAAAGCCCAAATTTTCCACAGATTGATTGAACCAGTTCTACTGTATCGACCAGAAACTTGAATATTATCTGATCGTCTTAAAAGAAGACTGGATGGAACATATGCAAATCTACTTAGAAAAATCCAGAACATCAGCTGGTGATCCTATGCAATGCTTAACACAATTTATGGAGAACTGAGATCAATCACTCTTTAGTTCAAACAAAAACGATTACTGTTTGTCGCCATTGCCACCGAGCGGACAAGGAAATCGTCTCATCCTTACTCCTATGGCGTCCTTCTCACGAAAATTGATTTTTCCAGACACCATAGTTCGGGTCTCAGGGTTGGACATTGGGGATATGGGGAGAGCAATACAGGACCAAACAGTGTGGAAAGGGATTGTTAATGGAGTTCCAAGCAACCACAGGGAGGTCGAATAATTATGATGATGAAGGAACTTTCATTGAAAACAATAGTACTAAACTGTTATGTAATATCGGGGTTCTTATATGGCATTGAACGCTAGACTATTTCGTCAAAGATGGAAGAGACTTGAAGCACGAAGTATCGTTCTTTTGAAGGATGATGGGATTGAAAACAAGAGCAACGACGAAGTTTTAGAGAAAATGGAAATAAAAAAGACACATATACGTGTTATCAGAAAAAAAAAAATTGAAATTTTTTTAAAGTAGATTATCAGGGAAGAAGGTTTGGGATATTAGACACTCACAAGATATACTGAAAGCAAGAGAGATGGAAACAGCGAATAACCTACCTAACAATCTTGTGTAAATGTCCATGAATTGATGTAAATGTTGAGATTACTAAGTGTATATGCGTCTGTTACCTTCATCATTAAATGTAAATGTTTTCTGAAGCAATGTCACTTGCTATGTTACTTTAGACATTTCCAACGCTCAGGTGGTATTCCTTCCATCAGGTATTCCCGGTCAACACAGGACATCATCTACTACGAGATATAAAAAAATATCTTCAATTTCATAAATGGAATGTCCAATTCGTCTGATATCCATTATCATGCCACAATTCGAACTTTGATAATTCCTATCTCTTTGCCATGTACAGCCACAAAAATATTAGAGAAAAAATGATTTGGGTTTGGGTCTTTCGTTGACATAATGCTATGCCACCTTTACATACTGATATCCTCTGACTTTTTGTATATCATTATCTGTACACTACAGTTCAATATTTGAGGACACCACTGGTAATTTTTTAAAAATTGGTAGTTGTTTTGTACTTTAAATAAAAAAAAAATGATTTTACATTTTTAAAAAAGTGAGACTTTTATTAGAAATTTTATTATGAAAAAAAGGAAAGAATTTTATGATTCACTTTTGCTCTCGTCAAAATATCCTCCTTTAGCTTTGATTACTGCAGCACAAAATGTTCCATTCATTGCAAAAGTTTCTCAAAGTATAAGTCTGATAATTGATTCCATTCTTTTTTCAGTTACCCTAAAGAGCTCTTTTCCATTTTCTTTATTAGAAATTTTATTATGACAAAAAGAAAAAAAAAGCATTTTATGATTCAATTTTGCTCTCAACAAAATCTCCTCCTTTAGCCTTTATTACTGCAGCACAAATTTTTGCCATTCATTGAAAAAGTTTCTCAAAGTTGATAATTGATTCCATTCTTTTTTTTAATCATTCTAAGAGCTATTTTCCTTTTTTCTTTTTTCATTCTTCAGTCAAGTTCATCCCATGCTAATTCTGGTGGTGGCTTTAAACTTTTGAATTGTAATGTATATTTGTATGTATGAATAACTACAAAACGAAAACTGATCTTAGCCGACGAATTTCATCGTCTGATGGTAAATTTAAGGATTTTATTTTGTGACAAGTATTTATATACAAGAGCAAAAGCCTATTGAAAATGAACGTCCATAATGTAAGTTAAAATTAAATGAGTGTTTCTGGAAACAGTTCGGTACATCTGCTCACGATTGGAACCAGTCTGCGTTATTATTCACAGTATCCAAAAGAAAGCTACTAACCTTTGCATACCCGAATTAACCGTTAACCCCCCACCACCTAGCCTCTCACCATATTCTATCGTTATTATTATCGTTATTACTATTGCTAATATTCCTTACTTCCATCATGTTTCACCATTTCATAGCTAGAACCCGCCATAACATGTTCAGGGTGACAATCATCCTCCAGCTTCTACCCAGAATTGTTTCTTTGTGGAACAATCTCCCGAGAGGGTGGTTTCCTGATAACTACAATCATGGTCTCTTCAAACCTTCTCTCTTACAATACTCTTGTTCATTAATCCTCTACCATGATTGGCTCTTGGGCCTTGTATTGGATGAACTAACAAAAAACAAATCATCACCAACCGGAAGCATATTCAGTGTAAACAAATCAAAACAAAAATTCTTACAATCTAAAAATATTACCTGGCTTTAAATAACCTGAAAATGGTTGATAAGCTGTAGAAAATAAATTAATCAATCAGTCGGGACTGAATCCGAACATTAGTAACAGTCAGGGTCTTTTTTATGTCTTACACTTATTTTGAATATAAATGGTGTTTTCTTGTTTTGGTTTTGCTTAATGTCATTACTCTTACATTACTGTCAAGGTTCTTGGCTGAACGACTGAATGTATCACTTGCATTTTAATCAGTCTCTCTCTCTCTCTCTCTCTCTCTATATATATATATATATATATATATAATATTAGATATAAATGTGTAATTGCATTTATGTTTGGATTAGTTAATGAATTGATTTGAAAGAAAATTTTATACCATTATGAAAACTTTGATAACATGAATATTTTATTTAACATAATAAAAGATATAATCTTATCGATTAGACATTGACAGATTAATCTCTATATGATGGTGTAGTCTAATACAAGATTCATTAATGTGGATGATGATCACACCTTAGTTGAAAAGGGACATTTGTTAATATCCACTGAATACTCGTCGGTTTCATGATCAAAAGAGGATATACAATTACATAAATGTCCAAAAAATACACATGCTCAAACGATATTTTGGGCAAATGTAGGCTGTTGAGGCTCTTGGATATTGTAATTCCTAATTTTATCGTAAATTGTATTATTTATGCTAATAGAATATGCTATAGATACTTTTATATATGTATGTAATTATGCTGTTCGTAAGACGCAAAAACTGCCACGATATATATATATATTGTTAAGGGGTCCACCCCTTTGTATACAAGTATACTCGCCTAGTGTGTACTTGTACTGTTGACGGGGAATAACGGGAAGTGTATGATACAGTGAGATAGTGAGAGAGTGAAAGAGAGAGATAACCGCTTTGTAGGAGTCACAGTTGCGTGCAACTCAGAAGGAAGTCCTACTTCGATACTGAATTTCCCAGACTGTATATATATTATTATTGCTACTAACCGCATTTCTGGATCTACTAACCGTATTACCAATTGTATTATTACGTCAATACATTTATTTGTTATATTTCATTCCTGCGTTTGTCATTCATTTGAGACCGGATTTCATCCCGACATCCACAACATATATATATATATATATATATATATATATATATATATATATATATACAGGATGTGATGGGTAAATTTTCGCCATTTTATATTTATTTAATTTCGCGCATGCGCGTTGATTGTTTTTGATTTTGTTCACTGTACAGTAAAGTAGGGTCAATTGGGCACCGTCTATGAGAAAAGGAACACCATGACGCAGTTCACTCCACTAGAAATTTGGAAACGGCATGCTGCACTGCTTGGCATTCGCTCTTGAAGCTCCAATACGAACATTTCAGAAGGTTTGGGTGAGAACAACGCAGAGGATTCACAATGAGTTGAATGAGTCTAATGGTGATTACGAAGATACTGCAGCTCGGAAAACTCACTTTGGGTTTAGTTCACTTTGAACATTTTGATTAGAAAAGATCTCCTAAATTTGTTGGTAAGACTCACACTCAACACAGTGGCCTACATCAAGTGCATTGTGGAGGTAGTGCACTACTGGTTCAAAAAGGTGTCTACTGCATGACCCTGTCTGAGAACGGGACTCTGCACCATGTCACACAAACAGGAGAATCAAGTCATGGATGTCAGACAATTTCAGCGATCACATCACCCCTCTGGCCACCAAACTCCCCAGGCCGCAACCACCTTGATTATTATGTGTGGGACACAGTTGAACAAGAGACCAACAAATCTCCTTGTAAAATCAAAAGTTAACTGAAGGCAAGAATTATAGCAGCATTCACCAAATTAAAAAAGGAGACCGGCCAGCAGAGCTGCAGGAGATTCCGAAGTTGTGTGGAGGTCATAGTTGAAGCCAATGGCGATGTTACTGAATAAATTTACTCTTTAGCATTTCAAGATATTTTTTGCGCAATTTTGTTAAATATATCTGTTAAAATGAGATGTCAGTATTATTTTCATTTTTACGTAATTTAGACAATTTATCTATCGTACCATGTATATTGATATTTAACACAAATCGTCGGGTCATATGTATTTTTTGCATTTATTTTACGTTATATCTTAAATATAGCATACCTTACAACGTTATTTTACCATATATATATATATATATATATATATATATATATATATATATATGTATGTATGTATAGAGAGAGAGAGAGAGAGAGAGAAATAAAGTGATAAAGATATAAGCATTAATGGACAAAAGCTAAGAAAACCAATGATAAAGTGGGAAGAATTTTCGTGCTGTGTGTTTAGTCCTTTATATCTTCATTGGATTAAAATGATGTTTATGTTGGTGTGATTACACATATCCGAAGGGGAGGAGATAAATATTCAGACGAATACGAGACGGCACAAAGATTTTCTCAACCTGACCCATTCCCCAACAACTTTCAAATTAGAAATCATTTGATCGCTGTGATTTAAAATTTTAACTTGCAATATTTATTATTAATAAATTATTATTATTATTATTATTATTATTATTATTATTATTATTATTATTATATTTAAATGGCCGACATTTACTAAATTATACGGTATTTAACATCTGCTGATTATGTATGTCTGTGTCTTCTGAGATCTGATATTTTTTATATAAAAATATTTATTTTTAATAAATAATCTTATTTATGTATTCGTTAACTGATTAGAATACAATCCACACAACGCTTTATCACGTTTTCTGCACCTTCGCCATGTTCCCGTCAAAATTCTCACATGAGTCAGCATTATTTTTCTTGTACTGACATTCACCCAACAAAATGTCGTCGTTTTTTTTTTAGTTTTTTTTTTTTTGCTCTCACTTCTGTCACTTTCTTTCTGATAATGCAATTCTTCAAAGCATGAAAATCCTTAATTCGAAATGGATCGATTCTTGAATGCAGAATATTTCCACTTGATGTCTTTAGTGTCATTTTAATGCAGAAAGATACGTGAAATATGATTTTAGTCTGCATCTATCATTCAACAAATATATTTTCTTTCCTCCATTTTGTATTTTGTTTAAATTTATTGCTTTTTCATTTTAGAACAGACAGGAAGCACTTGGCGTGAATGATATATCGAGAATATAATGTGTGAATACATTTTGATCATTACTTTTGTATCCATATAACAGTTGGCTCGTTGTTAACATTGCAAATGGGAATAAACTACTCTCTTTGATCGCCTGGACAGAAGAAATGCTGTGGGAAAGTGGTTGGCTTATATTCCCATTAACTTACTTTTTCTCTAAGTACTGTCTTATGACCGTAATGAGATATATTATATTTATACAGAAATCTGGAGAAGCTAAATCGTGCAGAAATAAATGGATTCATGCCTTTTCTGACAGCATAACGATAAGTAGACGCAATCATAGGCAGATAGATTTCGGATATTTTCTGTACAGTTCACCGAAACGACACTCCCCTCATATTCCTATAGATATAGATCTAATACATAATTCCATAGGCACATAAGGGGGATGAATAATTAACGGCTTCTCCGAGAAAGGATGGAAAATATGTTTAGTTATTTCGACAGATTTTGACCAAAGGGTAAGACAAATATTTTTCAGTGCCCTCTCCATTCATATAAATTTCGCATAGATGATGTACGCTGATAAAATCAATATATATATATATATATTTCCTCTGTTGGAGGTGTGATAAAAACTATTACGTCTTTACTCAAGGGCATAAAAATTAGTTCTCATAATCAGTGCCTCAAGTTATTAGCTACATCTGGTTTTATTGATGTATAAAACAAATACTTATTGGAAACTAAAAGTTTCTAAACAGCATCTATCAGCGTAGTTAAGGTGAAAGCCGATTCGTTCTGCACCAATATGCAAATGGTATCACCTGACTTTGAAGACGTTCGGTGACAATCCTGAACGATTCCGATACAGATCTTATAAGCGCAAATTGAAAATTCCGCTTTGAAAATTTTTGTCCTTTATCAGGAGAGAATTTATACAAAGAGTTTATTTGTTAAGCTATGACATTTTTAGGCGTTGTGACCACAAGAAAGTATCGAAAACTACAAAATGCCGAAAGAAAAATCAAAACACTTTAAGAAAAACGATTTATAATCAACAATGTTCCATCACATTCGTCATAGAAAAGTAAAGAATCTCTGAATAAAAACGAGTTTCGCCGTTCCTGGATATGACGATAAACTACATCCGGTAGCAAAAGCTCTGACCGGGAGGTGTTGGGGAGCGTTGAACAAGCTTTTAATTGCTGGTATTCCCAGCTCCATTCTAGCCCGGGGTAGTAGCACCTGTTATGGCCCCAGCTAGGGGTAAATAGTTAGTTCTCAATCCGGGGTCAATACACTATGAAATTATAGAAATTTTGAAAAAAAATATTACCAGCAATACATTTTTGAAAAAAGGAACATTATTAGTAATATATCTGAATGTCGACAAAAACCCTCTTTCCAAAAATACGTCAATTAAGCCTGACCTACAAACTGTCTTCTCACAATGAATTTATATTCTATTCATATGAATCTATACTAAGAATCTTGTTGTTATAAAATAACCCATTGAGGTGTTGATATGCCGTAAAACAAAATAAACCAAATCGAGTCTTAAACACATTCGTTTGGAGAAGTTACTAGTTTGTTAGTCGGAACATAACACATCCGGTTGAAAACTTATTATACATTCTAAAAACGAAGAACTACATCTGCTAAAGGTAATTTACCAGGAAAGATAACTTTGGGAATTGTATTCTGGTTGCCATGCAACCTGTTACATGTAAAAAAAAATTCAACTGTGTCTGAATCAATGGATAAAGATTTGTAAAACATTGATTTAGAACATAAAATATATTTTCCACATTAATCTTATTTTTATAAATTTGTTTCAATAATAAAAGGATCGTATTTTTCTTCAAAAAATTATCTTTCTGATCCTATCTTACGTTTGCTGATTATAATCTCTTAAATTACAACTTAAGGCTTCTTGGAATTTCCCCAATAGAAATGTACGCCTGTATTTATATGACATAGATAGATAGATAGATAGATAGATAGATAGATAGATAGATAGATAGATAGATAAAAAAAACTGTCATAGATAGATAGATAGATAGATAATAAAAAACTGCCATAGATAGATAGATAGATAGATAGATAGATAGATAGATAGATAGATAGATAAAAAAACTGTCATAGATATATAGATAGATAGATAGATAGATTAAAAAAAACTGTCATAGATAGATAGATAGATAGATAGATATTAAAATTTATTGTGTGTATAAGACTCAACACTACATGGTGACTGTTAGATTTCACGCCCCAATGCGATTTCAGACCAAGACTTTACGCTTCTTCAGACTAAAGAATCACATTGAAGCATGAGTCTCGCTATGCAATAGTGTTTGTTTTGTTCTCACTGCTTGTATCTACATATATATATATGTGTGTGTGTGTTTGTGTGTGTGTGTGTGTGTGATAAAAAATGTAGTTTTAAGTCATGCTACACTTATGCCTAAAACTGCTCAATATCAGTGCTAAAGCGTATGTAAATATAAAAGCGGACTCTAAGACCTAAACGAAGCGGCGACAGTCTGAACGCTTCAACGCAATCTTCAGGACATGTGTTTTGTCTTGACTATTTATGAATGCTGATCACCGGATAATTATATGTTTGTAAAATATATTGTATTGTCCTGACGGTTATTGCGTGAACTGAAAGAGTTTAATGTCCCATATATATTTAGAAAGTCTTGTTCCGTTCACGTATTTACTGTTTATAAAAGATGATTAAAAAACATAAACAAATTACACCAAAAATATCAAAAACAACAAATAGATCCTTGTTTTGTTCTTGCGCCTTCTCCTGAGCCTGAGGGAGACAAAAGATCATATCTATGGTTCCTCTACCGGATCGAAAACCGCACTGGGTCTCTGGTAATGCCGATTCTAAGACAAATTCTTTACGCTTATTCACGATGATACGAGCAAGGATATTGCCAGAAACCGAAAGAAGAGATATTCCTCTCTGGTTGTCACATTCACACCCGTTCCCTTTGCGCTTATACAAATGGACAATTGAAGCATCTCTATATTGCTGTGACATTTCTTCCTTTTCCCACACAATGTTGAAAAAAATTCACAAATTTTGCGTATGAAAAGATTGGTGCCACATTTGTATATTTCAGCTGGAATTCCATCTTCGCTGTGGGCTTTTCCATTCGAAAGCTGTTTGATGGCTTTTTTGAGCTCGAAAGTTGAAGGGTTAGCAGAAAAGCTTTGTACAACAGGTCTCTGAGGAAGATTGTTTATTACTTCAGCATCAACAGACGAATCCTGATTTAGGACCGTGGAGAAGTGTTCTGCCCAGTGTTTGATAATGTGGCTTTTGACTGTCAAAAGAGTGTTATCTGACAAAAAGAGTGGTGATAGACTTTTGTCTGTCAAAAGAGTGTTATCTGACAAAAATAATGGTGATAGACTTTTGGAAATGGGGCCCAAAACACCCTTCAAGTTTTGGTAGAATGATTTGAAGTAACATCTGTCAGCAGCCTCCTGCAAAGCTTTAGCCTTTGCTGTCCACCAGCACCTCCTTCATCTCTCTCAATGTTGCTTGAGACGTTCCCATTGGCTGAATTAAAGGCCCGTTTCTTTGATAGGCATGCTTTGTCTACTATCCAGACCTGATGATATTTATGCATGTTTTTTAAGGCGAGATTTAATTTCATGATCTTTTGAATCAAACCATCTTGATATCTTCGCTGAACATATCCGAGTCATACAGTTTTGTAAAGCAGACCATGTCAACTCAACATCATTACCTACATCAAGAAATGAAAGTTTTGAGTCACACAATGTTTGGAAAGAGTTTAATATTTCCCTGTCTTTCAGTTTTGTTATATCTAACTTCTTTGGCAGTTTTGATCAATTGTTTCGAACAGGCTTCTTCAAATGCATTGCCGTATGTGAGAAAACAATTTTAACATCTGATCAACATTGACTGATTGCTAGTGATCGCTTCAGGTTTATGTCGTGGCGATCACGACCACGAACAATGATCTAGGATATCACCATTTAATTTTGAAACTATCCGAGAAGCAAGCGAAGCGAGAGTCAGAAATACCAACTGGAAGTAATTCCAGTCGTGACACAAGATTGTTTCTGATATCAGATCCTACGCCAGATTCTCTTTTCGCAGATTCAGGTCGTCTTATCCAGAAGACATTCCATAGACGCACACACACACACACAGATATATATATATATATATATATATATATATATATATATATATATATATATATATATATATATATAATTCGTAGACAGTACTGTTTCACAGCTCCTGGGACTAGACAACCGAATGCCCGGATCGAAACCCAACCGATTTGGTGTCAGTCAGAGCTTCTACCACTTAGCCATCTTCATTCGACACACGCATTCGAACGGATCAGCCAAATCTAGCATATTGTTATTACAAACGTAAACAAACGCGAAGCAAAGTGCTCTATTCATATTACTGAAGAGCTTCGATTTACGCAGTTGATATATATATATATATATATATATATATATATATATATATATATATATATATATATATATATATATATATATATATATATTAGTGTAGACACGCCAATTCTTCTTTTCATCCTAAACATTAGGTATTATATCAAGTGGAAATCCGGTGTCTATTTCAAACACGGTTATCAACTAAAAATAATGTTTGAGATAATAAAACTTTCGGTTGAAAAGTACAACCATTAACACGATTTTGCTTCCTGTGGGTTTTGGACATGAAATCAAAGCGGATACGAGCTTTCAAGAAACTGCCAACAAGTGTATGTGTGCATTCATTAAAAGGGAACACAGAACCTTGCTGAAATGTGATGCGCTCTGGCCTAACGGTAGAAAGATCACCGGATCAAATAATGGTTTCTCTTACAAAGTGCGTGCTGGAGCGCTGGTTTCCTTTTGTAATGGGAGACGTCATATACACTATTTTGTATTATTCGCTTACTTTTGTCATACCAGATTTTGAATTATGCCACTTTGTGTCGTCCACAGGTCTTGAAAGATCTTTCAACTACCTGATGAATATTCTTAAAGGTTCTCAAATTTAAATGCATTGACAAACCAATGACATCATTGCTCTTGTATATAAACACGTGCAACAAACTTTTGCCTTGATAAAGTCCCCGAGAGTATTAAATGCATTCTTTGAATAATTTTTGTTCTTGTTTCTTGTATCGTTTTATTCGGTTTATATATATATATATATATATATATATATATATATATATATATGAAACAAAGATAAATCAGAGTAGAGATTAACTAAAAAGCATTAACTATTTATTATGATATGTATATATATATTTATTTCCTTCCGTTTGTGTGTGTTTTTCAAGTGTTGAAACTAGGAAAGATATCCCCTACACACACACACAAACGGAAGGAAATAAATTTCCTTTTCTATATTCGCTATATATAAAATTGTCCGTCTGATGTCTCATTCCAAACACTGTGAAAAACTGCGATTGCTCTAAATAAAAGAATACATATCGACATTTATGAGAGTCCCTCTTTGATAGCGCATCTGCAATTAATAACAAGGGAATGAGAACAAATTTCTGTCATCAGCCTCTGTAATTAATTGCTTTGCGTCGAACAAATTGACCAAATAAAGACATTAATTAAATTCCTATGTAAATTAGCGAAGTTGACTCTCTACTCATTAATTTGTTTGGGACAAGATGCATTTTTCTACTTGTTATCAGATTCAAAAGATCAATTTTCAATGACAGCATCTTTGTGCAATGTGTCGCTACTTGTACACACACATACGCTCACACTCATATCCCAACATATATATATATATATATATATATATATATATATATATATATATATATATATATATATATATATATATATATATGTGCGTGTGTATACAATATATATATACTCATTCTAGTCGGCCATGCATGTTGTCTCCTACACAAGAAAGAAAAGTAAAACAAAGACATGAAGAGGAATGGAATGAAAAGACAAAGAAAGAAAGCAAATAATGGCCGATAGAATTCAAATTCAAAATAAAAAAAATTCAAGCGAATAAGAAAACAATCAAACTAGGAATGCAAATAGTTAAGAAGACAATGTTTCAATTTAGAATCTCTATTATTAGAGTTATTTCCTTTCTCATTCATTTTAAATTTTATATTCTTCATTATTTTTTTTATTCCAATTTTTTCTAATCCATATTTTTTCCTCTTTTCTTCTAAATTTACTTCCGTTCAGCCATTTTTGTTTCATCTTCTTTCAAAATGTTCTTTTTCATTCATATTTTATTTTATTCTTTTTACTTTTTTATTCGAGGTTTCTTTTTCTTTAAGTCTTTTTTCTTCTCTTAAAATCTGCTTTGCCATTAATTTTCTATCCCTTTTACAGATTTTTTCTCAATGTCCAACTTTTTCTACTCTGATTCACTTTTCTTTTAATCCAGTTCTGCTTATTTGCTTTCAAAGTCCAACATTTTCGCTTGTGTTTTATTATCTCACACAATGTTTCCTTTATTGTATTAGCTTTATTTATTTTCACTTTGTTCTTTTGTTTTTTTTTCTTCAGATTTATCTTTTATTTCCTTTCCTTTCAAGTTCTTATTTCTCATTCGTACTTTCTATCTACTTCTCCCTTCCATATTTTCGTCTTTTTCAGTAATTCTTGGCTTTCTGCTTTTTTATCGCTTCATTATAATTCCCGTATTTTCTTCTATTTTCCTTCGCTGTTCTTTTTTACAATTAACCCGTCATTTTTATTCATTTTTTTCGACCAATCATAATAATTTTACTCCTTCTCATTATACGAAATTTTTAGAGTTGCCTCGTTTTCTTCTAATTTCTTTTTTCACATTTTTACTCCCAATTTCTACATTCTTCTTTCATCTTCCATTTTCTCAACTTCTCTATCTTCTAATTTCTTCTTCATCTTCTTTTTTTTACCAACTCTACCTTCTTCTTTCTTCTTCCTTTTCGTTTTGTCTCACCATCTCTATCTTTTAAATTCTTCTTCCTTTTCTTTTTTTCTCACAATTTCTACTTTCTTATTCCCCTCTATTATTTTTACCGTCACTATATTCTTCGTTTTGAACACCGCCTTTGTCTACTTCTTCCTCTTTCCGTTACTATTTTTCTTACCATCTCTTGTTTCTTCTTCTCTTTCTTTTTCCTCACCATCTCTTCCTTCTTTCCTTTTCATGTTTCTCACTATCTCTACATTCTACTTCCTTTACCTTTCCTTTTTTCTCACTATACGTTCCTCTTTCTTCTTTCTTTTCATTTTTTATCATCATTTTTACCTTCTTCTTTATTCTTCCCTTTTTTTATCATTGTCTCTATCTTCTACTATTTTCATTTTCTTATCATTTTTTCTCACACTCTCTATATTCTTATAATATCTTGTTCTCCATCTTTTTTTCTCGCAGCCACTATCTAACATTACTTTTTCTATTTCCTGTTCATTTTCATCTCTTTATTTTTCCTCATTTTTTTCCCTCTCGTTTTTTTTTGCTTCTATTCTCCTCATGCATAGCAAATCATTTGCCTTCTTTTCCCGGTGTTTATTCCATTCCCTATTTTCTCATTTAACTTGCTGCCATTTCATACATCATCTTTCATATCTTCGTTCTCCCAAGAATCTCAGATTTCAACTTCTTCGAGATTTCCGCTAGCACCATAGATAATCTTTCTGTGTTCACACAGAACGAAGGCAGTTCTCTTCCTCGTAGACTGATTGGGCTGTAAGCAGTTGTTCGAACCTGGAAAACAAACAATCGAACGTTTTAAATACAATCTCCCAAGAAAGACGACGGTTAGGCAATAAATCAAAGCCTGGCCAAAACTCGAACACAAAACAATATAAAACTATCATCTAAAAGGAATCAAGCAATATCATCGAATTATATTACTCGCATGATTTTATGGCAATTTTGAAAAAAAAAGATGGCGATTTCATTCGTCCAATAGCAGATTATTGTTTTTGCTGTTGTTGTTATTATTCTACAAATGCAACGAATATGAGAAATTACTCTTTCGTAATGATTTACATTAGAGATATAAATGGATGCAGTATTGTCGAGAAGGATTTCATT
>CAHIKZ030004269.1:852500-882500 GCA_903632075.3 Acanthosepion pharaonis
AATAAAAAGAAAAAAAAAGCAACTCTTTTGCATACGTTCACAATAACACAATGATGAGGAGAAGGCAAAAGTGGAAATTTTGTTCCATATAAAAATAAAAATAAAGAATCATCGTTTCACCAAGGGTCTATAACTGCCCCGTCACGTATTCTCTTATATCCCCTGATGAATGCGTAAAAAATAAAAATGCAATTTTTTTTTCATACAAAGGAAACAAAGTCTAGTGTGAAGATTAATTTTCAGATACGCAATTCAATAACGTTGTATTTGGTTAAGAAAATAAATATCCAAGGAAAAAAAAGAATTAGCACGAGAAAGGGAAGAAAGAAAGGAATGAAAGAAACAGTTTCGGAAATTATCATTCTCTGCAAAAGCCTAGCCATTCCATTTTGGGGAGTTTCTATTTAGTATACTATTAGCAGTGGACATGAAAAACGCTTTTATTCATTGGCATGTTGTTTGACACAAGTTTTTATGTTTTATATTACCAAAATTAAAATAATGATTAATAGATTAGAACATATTGACAATTATATATATATATATATATATATATATATATATATATATATATAGACGCACACACACACACACAAAACAGTTGAAACCTAACCTGAACATAATTATCTATGAAATCTCCACAAATATTCTATAGTTGATAACAGAAGCCACTGGCTTATACCAACGGCTTCCCATACTTAATACTTCTCGAATTCACTCTCGCGTGGTCATATGTGACGTCACGAGCTGCGGTGCGATTTTCGCTTCCACATCTCTTATACACGAGTTTTTTGTTGCTTGGAAATCTTTCATGCAACAAAAACAGACTATCATTATTGTTTTGTCCGTGTACTGTTTAATATTGTGAATATAATTTAATATATTGAAATGTAATTGTCATCGTTGATAATGGCTTATGTAAGCCGAAAGATTAGATATGATAAAAAAACATGTATCTTACTTACTTAAAATAAATAGACAAAACTTGTCTATATTATTTAATGAGACGTGCATCAATATATATATATATATATATATATATATATATATATATATATATATATATATATATATATATAAATAGATTAGAACATATAGACAATTATATATATATATATATATATATATATATATATATATATATATATATATATATATACATATCCAAGTATAGGATTGGTGTATACGGAATAAATTTCAATATCCCAAAAATAATGTTCATAAAAGAGTGTTGAATACAGAGTACAGCAAATAATTATTTATTCGAAAATTATAACATAAATATGTTATAAAATCACTACAAAAATAGCCATTTTCTTTCAATCAAAATGAAACAAATGGCTATTTTTTAGTTATTTATGTTATATTTTTCGAACAAAAAAAAATATATATATATATATATATATATATATATATATATATATATATATATAAAGACAAAGGTAAAAAAAGTTATCTTAGCTTCCCCTGAGGGATATTATCAAGGCAAAAGCAAATATTTTATTTACAATTTATAAGATATAAGTTAATCCAAACTAAAACATTTACGTCGTCAAGCGTAGATTGATTTAAAAACAACAGTTATTTTTATATATAGTGCTCAGTATTAAATATATTAAAATAATATTAAAAATAGAGCATTAATGATATTATATGAAAAGATTACTTAACTTTTAAATATCAATTTTTATCCCAACATCGATGTTTCTTAGTAAAATTCCCTGTCATATGGGTATTTCTAATTTTTCACAAATGGTAGATTTGTAAATGTGCATGATGAACTCTGACGAAAAAATCTTCTGGCACGACACAGTGACCCATACTTTCCCTGCAATAGATGCAGTTATTGATTCAATGCAGTTGTTTCACTTCAAATCAGTTGAAAACATGAGGACAAAAAGACGCTATGTAACGCTCTACTGGACAGGAAAGTTTCTATATGGATGTTAAATGAGAGCAATTTAGTTTTGGAGGCATTCAAATTTACAAGCCATTGCCTGCCCCAGTTAACCAATGATTGAAGGTCCTTCTCAAGAGCAGCGGTCAGGTTAATTTTGTCAGCTCTGAAGGATTTTATATTGAAACAGGATAAAACGGTAGCGTAATCTGTTACAAATTCATGACGTTCGT
This sequence comes from Acanthosepion pharaonis, assembly GCA_903632075.3. Taxonomy (NCBI): domain Eukaryota; kingdom Metazoa; phylum Mollusca; class Cephalopoda; order Sepiida; family Sepiidae; genus Acanthosepion; species Acanthosepion pharaonis. The sequence goes on from CAHIKZ030004269.1 coordinate 854,631, forward strand.
CTTCGAGTATAGAATTCAGAGGTTGGCAGTGAATATTTCGGAGACAGTAGGAAAGCGTAGTTCAGGTTCGCAGTGGATATCGAAGCAAAGTAGCAGAGTGTAGTTCTTCCTTCTGTCATGTTCGCCTGACAAGTTAGCTCTGGTCATTCGGGTAGGATAAACAAAAATGGCCGCCTTTATACACGACGGATACAATGTTCTTTGGTAGACTATAAAGGGAATTAAGTCATTTTGACTAACTCACTAGTTACTTATATATATACACACAAAACTGTAACATAATCTGCATAAATGCCTACTTGAGAACTGATAACACCAGAATGATTATTGATGAAGATCAGAAACAGTGTAGGACCAAGGGTAGAGTCATGGGGGCCACTCACGTTTGTGTAAAAGGATCTGGAAGTGATCTTCATTTCACGATTTGATAGAAATGATTGGATTAAATCAAACACTCGTCCAGTAATACTGTAGCCCTAAAGCTTATATAAAAGACCACCATGTCAAACCATGTGAAATGCCTTTCAGATATCTAAGGCCACAGCTCGAGCTTCGGCGTTATTATCTAGAACTTGATATGCAAATTCAGTGATGGCCGTAAGCACGTCAGGGATAGACCGAGCAAAAACGGAAGCCATACTGTTTGTCAGAAAGCAAAATTTCCACATTTGCCCTCTCCTCGTCATTGTGTTATTGTAAACGTATGCAAAAGAGTTTCTTTTGTTTTCTTTTTATTCTTTATGATTTTTCATTTCCACCTTTGGAAGTAAAGTCTGATGATCCAGAGCCCTTTAAAAGGGCTGCGGCGAAATAATTTATTACATGGAACCTTATTCAAACAAACATATATATATATATATATATATATATATATTGGATTGAGAAATCGGAGAGCTGAGTTTGAATAGCCTTGGGAAAGGTGTGAATCCTCTTCTTCTCCCTTCAGCTATGGGTAAATAACAAAAAAATTAAAATTAACAAGAAACTCTTTATTCTATTTAACAATACATTGCAGATCAATTTTAGATCAGCTAAGAATTTAACTTACTATTACGACATAGCGACTTGAGAACTGATGATCATCAGGAAGGTCATTTATGAAAATTAGAAACATCGATCAACATTAGATCTCTGGGGAATAACTGCATTTCTGCAAAAAGCTCAAATCAAATCACCAAAAAGATTAGAATCATGATGGCAATGGTAGAAAAAACGGTAAAAAATGTTCTAAACAGGAAGCAGGGAATAAACGTCTATTTGTTTTCAATAAACATGGGAGGAGTACTGACCGAATGATAAGCGAACCTATTAACCTTTTCACGGCACAGAAAGCTGGGCACTTTTATCGAGACATCATCTCCAAGAAGGTTGCCTAAGTCTCTAGACCTCTTCCAGACAAAGGGGAATTACTACATTTTAAAACTTCTCTCAAAGTTACCCCAAGAGTTGAAACCAAAATAATATTAACATTAAATTAGATCACGTAATCTAATTAAAGTTAATAAAAAATTAAAATTTCAATATACACCATTTTCACTTATAAAAACACGCATAAATAAACACATAAGCAAATTAATTACTGTTATTTCAGTTTCAATGTTAAATAACAGAAACCAATCAACACAATAAGAACAGAATAAAATTATCATCAAATATATATGAGACGATATTTTACTTATTGTTGTAGATAAAAAAATTTGAAAGAAAAATAATAGAAGAAAAAAATTGCCTCCAACGAATCAAATAAAACAGATAAAAAAGACAAAATAACGTTACACTATTTACATTATTCGGACTATTGTCCTCATCTTTGTTGCCATATCTATTACAACGATTCGGCCGTTGTACGCTCCGGCCTTCTTCAGGTGGTTGGAATGTCGAACTGAACCCTTTATTTCGTGTCCTTGAAGGTTCAGTTCGAAATTTAAATCAGCTGAAGGAGGCAGGAGCTTACAACTGCTGAAACGTTGTAAATATGGCAATGAAGATTAGGATAACAGTTCGAATAATTTAAATAATACAAGTAATCATAATGCCTCATCTCAGAGATATAGACAGATATTCAATTTCCTCGTTTATTTCAGAAAAAATTGAAGAGACGTTCACTGTATATGGCGAATGTCTGCTTATCTTTTGGAAACATAGATACTCTAAAAAAGAAAGGATTTTCGATCTCTAGCATCCAGAAAAGCGAAGACGTAAAGAATTGCAAGGTTTTCTTTCATAAAGATACATTAGTAATAACAAAACTTTCCAAACTGACATGGAAATAAGAGTGAAAGCCACATTAGAATTGAGTTTATGATAAGTCTTAAAGTTTATATTGTCCAGACCGTTTGCATAGCTCGGTTGAATTACACCGACTCTGGCAATCGATTGGTCAAATTCGACCCGTTATTGTCAGTTTCTTTCGTTCCCGTTAGGAGAAAAGGTGTAATCAACAAATCCCGTGTGACACCCATGAGACAGGTTAATAACGATGGTCACAGTTCGGGGTCTTGAATGTCAAACCCTAATGCAAATGCATACATGTATATTTCTATGGCTTAATAGCGTATATATATATATATATATATATATATATATATATATATATATATATATATATATGAAAGAAAGAGAGAGGGAAGAATGGCATGTAAATACACGTCTTTATTTAGGCGTAGTACACATATATACAATTGCACATATATACATATCTGCCTAGGAAAATCTTTGGTTCATCACCACATCTCAAAGACTTAAGAAGAAGTGATTTTTCTTTTCCGAAATTAACCGGTTGCACCATATCATTGGCTTTGTGCTCGCCTTCCAAAATAACTGTATATTGATAAAAGGTCAGATGATTCGGAGAGAAAATTTTCTTTATAACATTGATGTACGTTGTATAATCTCTTGTGCTATCATAAAACAGAATTGTTTACAAAAGAAAAAGAATATGTATATTAATTTTGCCATTACCATTCGATGGCACCAATTTTAATTAATTTCATACTGAAAGCTCACTTGGATATTGTCCTCCCAGTTTTTCTTTTTATCGCGTGCAACTTTTTTTCTAAATTATCGTATCTTGTGTATCAGTTTGAAAGATGAAAGAAAATAATTAAACTTTTCTTTTTTATTATTTTAAAAATGGTAAAAATGCATTACAAACGCAAGAACAGCTTTGTGCATTCTATGAATAAGGTTGTGCGAAAGTCTGAACCTGTCAAAGGTGGTAAGCAAAGTTTTCTATAAGAGATTTTCTCCCTGGACGAGGCTCCATAATCGACTGAACCAGTTGTGGTTCAAGATATTGTTTTAAACCAATCAGCGCAGCGGAAGCGAAATAACTTGAAATATCCAAATGAAGAAATATTATTTGCACCAAATTCTTAGACGTTTTGATGTTTAGTTGACACAAGCTTAGGTGAAGAATCAAAAGACCGGAATAGATTTCTGCAAGCATAACGAAAATCTTCTGTTTTTTATACAAATTTTGCCAAACCGTTAAAATTGAATATTTTACAACGATTTTGAATACAAGTAGTCCCTGGAAATGTGCTATAAGTGACGAATAGGTGTACAAACAAATGCTGTGTTCATGAATGTAAGGATGGTATCCTCTCCTCTAAGATCAATCTGGAGAAAAAACAAACAAACAATTGATTCGAATATGTATAGCTTCGGTTTGCCGAATAATATGCTGTAAATAACTAAAAGCATCTATTCGGAATTAGAAGCAAAAGCATTTTAAGAAGATAATGCTAGAGCACACTTTTCTGTAGTTTCCTAGCAAACTCTTTCTGAGATTGGCATCGAAGTTTTCACTAATTGTTTTTTTTAACATATTTCAATCTGCAGTTTATTATGTATTATGAACTTTACAGAGAGAATTTTCATGATGTAAAATAATCATTTTATTAAACGACTGCACAAAACAAGCATAATTAATAACATAAACTAAAGGATAATAGAAAATATTGAAGGAAAATATTCGTCGTTGGCATCCGTCCGTCTCGAAAGACGATGGAGTAGTCTGGGCGGGATATATGGAGAACTATGGCTGCCCAGACGTCTAGTTACCCCTCTCGGCCTTGCTTGCAGAGAGGATAAACCAATACAGTTTGGTACCAGCGCGGCTTCAGGAGTTGCCGGAAGGTAGCATAAAGTGCCGTCCTTCCGCCTTAGGGGCACCACTCCGGGTTTGAATTCAGCGTTTTCCTTCCCCTAGACGAGTTGCCATCCAAGGCTATAGAACCCAGTCTGTCCTGCTATTTATATAAAAAACAAAACATTAAGATAAGTGTATCTGTCTATATTTCTGAGTTGAGGTATTATGTACACTATTTACATTATTCGGACTATTGTCCTCATCTTTGTCGACATATTTATCACAACGTTTCGGCCTTTCAGTATCTGTCTATATTTCTGAGATGAGGTATTATGTACATTATTTACATTATTCGAACTATTGTCCCCATCTTTGTCGCCATATTTATCACAACGTTTCGGCCTTTCAGTATCTGTCTATATTTCCGAGATGAGGTATTATGTACACTATTTACATTATTCGGACTATTGTCCTCATCTTTGTCGCCATATTTATTTCAATGTTTCGGCCGTTGTACTCTCCGGCCTTCTTCAAGTGGTTGGAATGTCGAACTTAACCCCTTATTTTGCTCACTGGGGTAGACTGTTCTAGTTCCACTGTGCCATATGTCTTCAAGGACACATGGCATAGTGAATAAAGGCGTTAGTTAGATCCAGTGACATGACCCAAAGAATGTGAGTTCAATACCCGGTTAGGGCAGTGGGGAACTTGGAGAGGGGAATTAACAGGAGATAACTGATAACTGGCATCCATTAAACATGGCATTTTTATTATTATAAACGTTATTTTTAATGCGTACACGCATTTGGATTGATATTGTTGTTCATTTTCTTAAACAATAAAATTAATATCAACCGGCCTAGATCCAGAGGTCCTGCTAAAGAAAAATGTTCCTCATACCAGACACTTTATTCCTATTTTTATATCGACGAAACCACTGCAATACCGAAGTGTGGTCGTACCAATGAGAACATGAGAGCCTTATTCTGACAATCTTCACTACCGACTTGCCAAGACGGCTGAATTGACATCTCACTCAACAGAGTTCCTAAGACACTTAAAACAATATAGAATCTGATACGTATCTCCAATTGAAAGAAATGATGGAAGCCCTTCTTATATAAAAGAAAACAATCAAAAGTTAACTTATTTGTAAAAAGATCACCAAAAACTTAAGATATGTTTAAATCATTAAGGAATTAGTAAATAATATTCTAAAAAGGAAAAAAAGTAATCCTTCTATCTCTTTTGGCCAAGTACTAGTGAAGCGTGAATTAGTTAAAGTATATTAACACGCCGAGTTTTCTTTCAGATAAGCAATGTGGGTCTTTTTACAGAGGTTTCTTTTTTCAGATAAGCAAAGTGGGTCTTTTTACAGAGGTTTCTTTTTTCAGATAAGCAATGTGGGTCTTTTTACAGAGGTTTCTTTTTTCAGATAAGCAAAGTGGGTCTTTTTACAGAGGTTTCTTTTTTCAGATAAGCAATGTGGGTCTTTTTACAGAGGTTTCTTTTTTCAGATAAGTAATATGGCTTCCCTTCTCAAGGGAAACTGCTGCTTAGTTAACTATTATTGCTGAAAGTGAATATCATGCCTTAGATAAAACTGACGAAGCTCGTGATGTTACATCAGACATCTGGGAAGCATTCGACAGGCTTTGACATACGGGTTTTTCTTTACAGAGGTTTCTTCTTTCAGATAAGCAATGTGGCTTTCGCATCTCGAGCTCAACTACAGATGTATTAAAGATTATTGCTGAAAGAGACTGTCAAGCTTTAAATAAAAGTGGCGAAGCTCGGGCTTTTGTATCAGATATCTTGAAGACATTCGACAGGCTTGGGCATGCTGGTATTCATCACAATCTTAAAAGTTATATTTACGGATAAATTTCTAATCAAATTGCGAAATGAAATTGTCTTGAACGGACACTCCTAACTTTTTGCTGATCTCTCTCAAGACTCTATCCCACATTGTTCTTAACTTTCGTCAACGAATATTTATGCAGATGACAAAACTATTTACGCCTGCTTAATTATCAGTCTAATCAGTTCAATAAACTCAAAAATGCCCTACAATCTCTTGTTAACTGAGGCAGGAAACGGCTTGTTAATTTGAATACCCCCAAAACTGTTCTCTTTTAATTATCTGATAGAAACATTTTTGCCTTTAGTCAACATAGCGGTTTTTCGAGCTAACGTTTTCCACTGAAATGAAGTGAAAAGATTATGTCTATAATTCTGAGATGAGGTATTATGTACACTATTTACATTGTTCTGAAGAAGACCGGAGCGTACAACGGCCGAAACGTTTTGATAAATATGGTAACAAAGATGAGGACGATAGTCCGAATAATGTATATCGTGAAAAGATTATATTTAATAAGTTGCCAGGCCTCCTGCTAGGAAAGTTAGTTTCCTGTGTCCTTATAGACAGAAGCTATCTTTATACATTACTATAAGCCTAGCTTTCGTCCATTCGTTGATCATTGCTATAACATCTGGTCTGGTACTTCTACTATATATTTAGAGATTCTTGATGAAACTCAAAGACAAACCTGCAATGTTATCGGTCCTGAGCTTACATCTCTGCTTCAATCAGTTTCCCAAATCCGTAATCTTGTTTCCCTTTATTCTCAAGCCAAATTTTCTGATCAGCTTTTCTCTTTGCTGCCTCAACTTTAAGAATTTAAGTACAGTACTAGAATGGCAGCTAAATTTCATAAATTTATAGCTGAAATTGGCTAGATATAACCGTAAGTTCTATGCTAACAGTTTCTTCTCTCGCACTTTGCGATTGAAGAACTTTGTTCCGGCCTCTTTCTTTACAGTTAACTGACCTTCAAAAATTTAAATACAATGTCAATCGTTATCTTTTGTCTTTTTAAGTTCTATTCATTTATTGTTCTCTCGCCTTAATGTTTTTTTTTCTTTTTTCTCATATTCTTTCACACTCAATAACCCCTTGCATCTTGGAGGCTTTATTGCCTTCCTTTGGATGAAGCGATTAAAATATTGCACTCAATAACATCAATTAGAAATACGGTCACAATGTGCTGGTCGTATCTAGAATTTAATTTTTACCGTCTACAAAACATTTTCACGTTTTTTAAAAGTAGTTTAATAAAATGCTTGAAAACGATCGGAATCAACAAACTATGGACACTCTTTCTTTCATTAGATCTAAAGTAACTTGATTGTCTTGTGCAACGAAATATGTATTAAATGTTATTGCTGTCCAAGTCCATAATATAACACGCAAATTCCAGGTATGGAAAAATACGTTTTAGGGTACTACTCACAAAGAGTAGTATCCAAAAAAGCTGTACTACATTTCAGTTTAGGTGGTTATTCATCAACGTTTTGGTGTTTGCTGTCTCCCCAGCCGGATGAGTTGCGTTTCGATTTGTCAATCAATTTCTGTGCCACCGATACACTGGGCAAAAATAAAGAAAACAGAGACGAAAGGTTTGGGTTGTATTTTTAGGTAATTGAGGACTTAAAAATGGAAAATGTATTTTTTCGCTTTCTCGTGGGCAGGTAAATAGAACATTGGAATAGGAAATAGAAATAATTTGGTTACTTATTTCCGAAAATATTTCAAGTAGTTCTTTTAGAAACAAACAAAAAGTATATAATTCTTTCTGTCATCAATTGACAGAGATAATATTTTGTTTAAGTACCATTGAAAAGCAGGCTATCTCTACCCTTACGTTCCGTATCTATTAGTGGATATGTTTTTTTTTTTATTTATCTTTGATATAACGGCTTATAGATTCTCTTCCTCCCATACGCGACTGTGAAATAGCACACCTTTGTATTTACTGGCAAATCTCATCTGTTTTGTCGTATTTTTCTAGTTTTGACCACGTCTGACACAAACACCAATATCTAGTACCTTTACAAATGCCTTTAACAAACATCAATTGGAGTATCTTTTGTGATTGGTGATTAATTTACTTTGTAAATAAATCTGCAGTTTTTGCTTACAAACTAACAATTTTTTTTCTTGAATTGCTGAAAACTTCAAAGAAAATCTCAGTTAAATGTAGACATCTGATTTTTCTAAAATGTTCTTTTTCTTATTAATCTTATAATCCTTTTCATATATAACGATAACTTCTTTTCAAAAGCGAAATATTTACACCTTTCTGAGACAGCCTGTATGAGTATAGGTTCATAAATCCATCCATAAATATATATTTGCAAAGATATATTTATGTGGTTCTACGTGCTTTCAACTTGTTTTTGTTGCAATGTTATTTGAATTAACACACAAAATATTTTAGCGTATTTTTCACTTTTGTTTATCGCTTTTTTTAAAACTTTGATTTGGTCTTACCTCTTTTCAGATATATGTCAATAAAGTGCCAAGTAGAAAAGAACGGGCGTTTTCCACACTTGCTTCTTCAACACGAAATGCCTCACGTCATTAATTTGATCAAAATTTCTATTCAAGAGCTGAATTGGAAAGTTCTACAGCGTCCACACTATTATCATCCCCCAGTTTATTACCTTCTTCGGTCAGATTCCAACTGTCTGCGAATTGTTTCGCTCAAAAAACATCAGGGAGTTGAAAATTAGCTAGATATCGTGAACAATGGAGGATATATAATTAATTGATTTTTAAATTTAAAATCTATTGATGAATCATAAAATAGAAATAGCGAACAAAATTATCTAACAACCCAGTCCAATTGCACCCCCAACACACACACACACACACACACATATATATATATATATATATATATATATATATATATATATATATATATATAATAATGATAATAATAATAATTTTATCATATAGACAAAACCATTTTACTGACTACAAAGATGTAACTTGGATTCAGTCGAAGTAAAAATGGTTTTGTCTATATGATAAAATTATAATAAGTAAATAATTATCGCTCTACTATCTATATCGAACCCTCATTTGGGTTAATGCTGTGAACGTTGGAATTTATATATTACTTTCGTTCTCATCGCATCGGGATATATATATATATATATATATATATATATATATATATATATATATATATATATGCACAAGTCAATCGCTCCTCCTAATATTTGTCCAGCAACTCTTCGGAAACTACTCCTCGTCTGTACTACGGAAGCCCCATTCTTCCATCATAATTGTAACATCTACTTCCAAAATAATGGCGATAGCACGGAAAACACATTAGGTTCTACCTTATCTAACTTTTGTATATCTGTTATGGTCCAGGTTAGGACCAAGGAAGAACACCACGAACACAAGAGTAGAAATAACGAAGGTATATTACACGAAATAATAATACAAGATGTGGAAGGTGTTAGTATGACTGTCAGTCTGGTTTGGAGTGAACTACTATCGGCTCGACTCGATTTGGTATCTGCCCCCTTCCCTAGGGTTGCATGTGGCACAAGACCGAGTTTAATGTGGGTTTCCCGAGCCCGTAGGCAGGCCAAAAATGCCCGTAGAACCTGTATAAACGGGATCGGGTTGGTCAACCTCCCCGAACGAGACTCTGCCCTTCGGCGAAGCCTCGTCCGGGTTCCTCTCTGCTCAGAGGCAGAGAGTTCGACCGTCAAGCCGAACATTCTCGGCTCGATTCGTCTCTCTCTCTCTCTTGAGAGGCGTATTATACATATTGTTAGGAAGAGTTCATTCTGTAGTTATAGGTAAGGAGCCATGACAATGTGACATTTTGAAAACAAAATATTTGAAACAGCTGGCAAACGACAAATCTAAACAAGGTCTGTTGATGACATTTCTGTTTTGATAGAAATTATGACGAAATTATAAATCTTATATGAACTTTCGAAAAAACTGTACATAGGAATTCATGGTTAATAATAAAATTGCATTGCTTCCCGTCGAGATATAACTAAAGTATTTACTACCTAGCCGTATGAAAAAAAACACCAGTACGAACACGTATCTTCTAAACTATCAGGTCATCCCATAATTTCCGTCCGAATTTTTTTTAAAATGAACGAAATTTAAAGAGTATTTTATAATGTCTGAACTTTTTTTAAAATGAACGAAATTTAAAGAGTATTTTATAATGTCTGAACATTATTTTTATGTTTAGATGCATTTAAACTGATCAAATTTTATTTCAGAGAACAATAAAATTAAATTTTGTTTGATTAAAACCCTGCTAACATGGAAGTACCCAAGAATCATTTGAGGCACATAATGCTTTATGAGTTCAAGAAAGCAAACTCAGCAGCCGAAGCGGCTAGAAACATTCACTCAGTTTATGGAGAGGAATGTGTGAATGAAAGAACTTGCAAAAGATGGTTTGCAAAATTCAGTGGTGGAGATTTCACCCTTGAAGATGAAGATCGAACTGGACGTCCAGTTGAGTTTGATGAAAAGCTTCTTGAAGCAGCACTTGAAGAAAAATCCTGCTTTATAAGTTGATGAATTGGCAGTGGTTCTCAGTTCACACCATACAACTGTTCATCGTCATCTTCAACAACTTGGAAATGTTCCTAAACTTGGAAAATGGGTGCCTCATGAATTGTCTGAAAACAACCTCAAATCCCGAGTTGACATCTGCTCTTCTCTCCATTCTCGCCAACTTGATCTTTTATCGAAATGTTAAGCGTCGTAGACAGTGGCTTGGTAAAGGGGAAGGACCCCAGCCACAGCCGAGAAGGGAACTTCATGGTCAAAAGGTTCTTCTGTCAATCTGGTGGGATCGTCAAGGAATAATCCACTTTGTATTCTTACCACCTAATACAACAATTAATGCTCAAATATACTGTCAGCAATTAAAGCGTTTGAACCAAGCTTTGAGGAAAAAAGACCTGCTCTAGTGAATGGAAAAGAGGTGATGTTTCATCAGGACAATGCACGACCCTACACAGGAAGAATCACGTCACAAAAGATTGGTTGGGAGAAAATTCCTCATCCACCTTATTCTCCCGATCTTGCTCCTTCAGACTACCATTTGTTTCGTAGCTTACAGAATCATTTGGAAGAAACAGCTTTTGTAACACAGGAAGAGTTTAAAACTGACATTTGTGAGTTCTTCGAATCAAAGCCAAAAGAATTTTACCATAATGGAATTAGTAAGCTTGTTAATAGATGGAAGGAAGTCATAGATAATCAAGGAAATAATTTTAGAAATTTGTTGATTGAATCTGTAATTAAATGTAACATTTGGTCACTTGTATTCTTTATTCAAAATTCGGACAGAACTTATGGGATGACCTGATATAATGACCAATGCCAGGAAAGATATAAAATAGAAGAATATTCTATATTACAACCATCTTGGCTTCAATCTATTTCCCCCGCTATAATCTAGCTTCCTTTGTCTTCTCTGTAAATATTTTCATGGTGATTTTTCGGATTCATTTTTCACTATGGTACCTAAAATTAATGAATTTAACCTCACTACTAATCTGTCAGCAATGTCTCACCATTTTGCGGTAGAAATGGCTAAATGTAACCGTAAGTTCTATGCTAACAGTTTCTTCATTCGCACTTCTCATTTGTGGGACTCTCTTCCGACTTTTTGCTTCCCAGCCATCTTAATCTTCAAAAATCTAAATGTAATGTCAACCGTCATGTTCTATCTTCTTAATTTTTATCATTTTATTGTTCTCTCTCCTTAATAATAGTTTTTTCTCATATTCTCTAACACTCAGTAACCCGTTGCATCCTAGTGACTTTATTGCCTTTCTTGAGGTTAAAAGATTAAAAAAGTAAAATAAAATGGGAAGAAATAGTTATAGTTTCTCTTAAAGTCGTTACCAGAATCGGTTTTTAATAAATTAGACGAGCACATTTTTCATAAAAATATATTTTAACTTTTATACTACCCAGTTATATATATATATATACATATATATGTATATATACATATATATATATATATATATATATATATATATATATATATATATAATGCATGTTTCATTAAATAATATAATAATATAGTGTTGTCTATTTATTTTATGTAAATTCTTTTCATATCGTCTGATAAGCTTGATAACATTATCATTAAACGAAAGAAAATTATAATATTGATACATATTTTTAATCCTATCTAAAATAAATAGAAAACACTTGTCTATATATATTATTTAATGAAACATGCATCAATGAAAAAATGCTGCCTAAATACACACAATTTAAATATATATATATATGTGTGTGTGTTTGTGTAGTGTGTGTGTAGTGTGTGTGTGTTCGTATACGTGACCTATATGAACAAAGGTTTTTACATCTCCCTCTATTCATTGGTTACTTCTTTATAAATGCTGTTGTAAAAAAACATTAGAATTGAATCTACGGCAGGAATTCCTTTACATGAGACAATCATGAGAATAATCGGCTTGAAGCCTCAAAATGTTGCATTTGAACTTGAAAAATACGAGCCTTTGTTCACTCTTCCCTTTTATGATTTCCTTGGATGTCATGGACAAATCCATTATGGATATTATTTCCTGAAGTCAACAGTTTTGCTAGGAACGAACGGGAAATCGCTTTTGATGTTTGAGGACAAGACACCTCATTATATCTCCGAAATTGTTGTCTCTGATTTCGCAGGATTCTTAAAGATAACATTTTTCGAAGAATTCCTTTTCAAAAATGTCACCACTCACTTTTCTTTTGACAGTTACATTGATATTTAGTAATACAATTTTGCAATCATCTTTACTTTTGTAACGTCCGAAACTTTATAAAAAAGCGAAAGAGCGATTTCCCTTTATTTATATTAAAAGCTATTTACTTTTTTATTATTATTATTATCTTTATTTTATTTCCTTTGATTTTTGATGTGTACTCATTTCTTTCCGGGTCCCGACCAGGGACCTAAGGTTAGAAATGGCATCATGACATTTTCCACTGTAAAAAAAATTACATAGACAAAGCCCTTCGTAGGGTGTGGGCTGTACACGTGAGGAAAGTTTTTTGTATTTATTTAATGCATGGGCTTCCAGGGATCCCTTCAATTAGTCTACTGGAAACTTTTCCGACCAATCCGAGGGCTCCAACTACAACGGGGATTGTTGACGTTCCCATGTGCCATATTTTTGAGATTTCGATTTCAAGGTCCTTGTATTTTGATAGATTTTTGAAGATCTTCAAAGATTCATTGCAGTCTGCAGGTACTGCCATATCAATAAGGAGACACCTTTTTTGTGTGCGATCTCTAATAACAATGTCTGGGCGGTTGGCTTTGATTGTTCTGTCTGTGTGTATTGTATAGTCCCATAAAATCGTAACCAGATCTGGGTGGTGTACATACCAATTTCTTTCAGTTTCCTTCCCGTAGAAGTTACAGATTTTCCAATGCAAATATTGGCCAGGTTTTATATTCAGTGGGTGGCAATACCGTGCAACCTGATACAAGATGATCAATTGTTTCTGGGTAATTATCACAGAACCTGCATTTTGGGCTAACACTATATTTTAGTATGTGGGCTTGATAATTTCGGGTTAACAAGCACTGATCCTGAGCAAATTATTATTATTATTATTATCATTATTATTATCATTATTATTATTATTATTATTCTACTGTTTACTGAAAGGTTTCCAGTCCCACAATGAAGACCTTAAAAATCTGAAAACTGATCATTTTTGTCGGGATATTTTAATAAAGAATTATTTATTAACTTTGATATTTGAGACAGTATGTTTATTGTGGTCGTTATACTTACTCTGCCGCTGTATTCTTCCACCTTCTTCGGATGTCTGTCGAACCAAGCCTTTTATTCAATGCACGGGAATAGATTGTTTTTTTTCCTTAGGTTTCATTGTACCTACATCATTTGTTTCCATTTCTGAAGATTTCATTTTAAAAACCATTTCAAAAAATTATTTTCCTAGATCTTTTCTTCTAAACAATTACCCAAAATCACTTTCTTAGAAATTTTCCACCAAACAACTCCTTATAGCTATTTTCCAAGATCCTGTTCTCCAAAGCATTTCTCAAAGACATTTCCTTGATAGTATCCTCCAAACTATTGCATAAAATCATTTTGCTAGCTTCTGTCCCTCCAAGCCATTTGCCTAGATTTTGTTCTCCAAACCATTTCTCAAAGACATTTTCTAGATCTAGACCACCAAACCAATTCACAGAGCCATATTCCTCGATTGTTTCCTCCAAACCATTGCACAAAGCCATATTCCTCGAGCATTTTCTCCAAATCATGACACAAAGCCATATTCCTCGATCATTTTCTCCAAACAATTTCACAATGCCATATTCGCCGATCGAATCAACAAAGCCACTGCACAAAGTCATATTCCTCGATCGCTTCCTTCAAACAATTACACAAAGCCATAATCCTCGGTCGCTTCCTCCAAGCCATTGCACAAAGCCATAATACTCGATCGCTTCCTCCAAGCCATTGCACAAAGCCATATTCCTCCATTTTTCTCCAAACCATTGCACAAAGCCATATTCCTCGATCATTTTCTGCAAACCATTTCACAAATCCATATCCCTTGATCATTTTCTCTAAACCATTTCACAAAGCCATTTTCCCAGACATTGTCCTTTATTTTCCTAATTCCATTTTCTCAAAAATCAAATTCTTCTCAATGTGTCGTTCAAGTAAACATTTAAACCAAATTTAATTGAAAATGAAACCGTTGACCTCTTTTCACACAGGATTATGCAAGCAATATAACATTTTATTGTTTTTACTACCAAAAGGTGTAAAGAGAGTGCGGTTTACTCAACTGTTTATATCTATATTTTAGTAACCAGACAGTTTTGTCTGGACGTCAGCCGAGGAGCCAGATTGCGGTAAAAAGTAGATTCATACCTTTACCAAAAGTATTAGTGCAATATGCAAACCGCTTGAGTGAGAATGCAAATTTGCTTTATTAATTATGTTTTCTGTGTTAAAAGTTATTCCGACTATCTTTCATATTCAAATGGAAAATATTAGAATTTTGTTAACTAAGAAATTTCAGAAAAATCTACTCCTATTTTGAAAAGAAAAGAAATTTTGATTATGATGCTCATCAATCTCTCAAAGATTTGCAAGATATGTTCAATTATGTACGGCTTATCAACCCTTTCTGGTTTAATTATTTCTTTTTGTTTTTTTCCAAGTTTATATCGCATTATCATTTTTTCGGAATAACTATGATTTTTGCAGGTAGGAATCCTACTATTTAGACCAAAGCTTGGCAATGATGAATCCGTGCTTTTCCCAATGACATTTGCGTGTAATTTGACGAACCCGACTGAAATTCGAACTCTGTTCTCATTCCTAGCCGCTATTCATTTCACCACCCGCACACACGGTACAGATTGAATTCGGAAGAGGAAAAAGGAATCAAATATAGCAGTAGAAAAGAAATCGAAAATGATGGACGTTTTTTTCAAGGGAGAACGTTTGTGATGCGAAGAAAAATGAAATAAAAAAATAAATTCTACCATTACGGGCAAATTATTTTTCTTAATTCCTCTTGTGTAAAATTGCTTCCCATTTTCTAACTTATTATTGTAATATCCAAGATTCACGTCCTTTGTAATCAGGAACAATTCAATTACTCTTTGTTATTCATTCGACAGGCTGCGTCTTATGTAATTGCTCGGCTTTCACAGTTATCATCTAGACTAACTTGCCAATCAATACACAATAGCACCTCTCTCTCTCTCTCTCTCTCTTGTTTCTCTCTATCACTCTCAGTATCTATCTTCACACACACACACGCATATATATATATATATATATATATATATATATGTGTGTGAAAAGTGTGTGTATATAAATATAAATATATATATATATGTGTAATATATTATATATATTATTATTTATATATTATATGCGTGGTACTTACCAAATGCATATGTATGTAGACAACAGCACACATATACATACATATGTCAAGTCCCATACTGTCCGCATACGTTTAAGTTTGTATGAGCCCCGGCAGGTGAGCGCGTGTGTATGTGTGTATGCGTACCTCAATGGGTGTACGGACATGCATCTATGTTTGCGTTAGCATGAGTGACATCATAACGACGATTTCCTCACCCCCATTTTCATAATAACACCAATACACGCAATCTACATTAATCCATTTTTTTTTAAAAATTAATCAGTTTGTCTGAAGATCGCAAAAGAGTGAAACCCAGGCTCACAATCTCACATCAATCCAATAAATATATATATATATATATATATATATATATATATATATATATATATATATATATATATACAAAAATTAATCACGCATAGAATCAATCGGCAATATTAATGCTATTATTGGCGATATCCATCGCTAGTAGTTTATAATGTATGCATTCTCTACGGCATACGTGAAGTCATATGCCGTAGTGAAGCTCGGTGGAAGTGTCATTGGCATGAGTAGCATTACACATTCAGCTCGATTCAGGTGAGTTTCAATTACTTTCCAGTAATTTCCTTCTTTATAATGTATGCATTAAAATACTGTTAATCCATAGAATGATGTGATCCTCATTTATATAACTGTTGTCTGTTGCTTCCAGTTTATATATTTTTTTAAATGCAAGTACTTTCGAATAATCCTTTATTCATCGTCGGGCATATATTTTCCTTATAAAATCAAAAACTTGGAGACGAAATAACTGTTTGTCGACCAAAAGATGTTTTTTTTGAGAATGTGCTATTATTGACGGTTGTGTACAATATCGGAACGTGTAAAGACGCAACGCTAAGTTTTTCAAAATTTTAAGTCAGAATTTTATTTGAACTTTTCTTTTGATGTGGTAAATCCACGTATTCTATTTTTACAAGTGTTTTCAGTTAATATGTCATGAACTAAGTATATAGTTCAATTAATATAGTGTTATGTCTTAGTAGTAGTTTTTTTATAGGATTTTTTTTTTAAATGACGTTATATATATATATATATATATATATATATATATATATATCATGAATTATTCACACAAAAACAAAAGCAATGATTTAATGATTAATGATTTAATTGGAGAAATCCATCATTTCTCGCCAATTAAATCATTAACCTTTTGCTTTTGTTTTTGTGTGAATAATTCATGAATTTGTAAATTGATTGCACGTTTATCGTAAATATATATATATATATATATATATATATATATATATATATATATATATATATATATATATATATCGTCATTTAAGCTAACAAATCTTAGGTAATCTACCAAACTAGCTTACTATAAGTGGAATTGAAAGAAAAAACAAGAGATTGGAGATTGAAATATGGAAGATGGAAAATTTTAAAAAAGGTCAATTTTTACAACAATCACAATTTTGCAACCTCTGCTAAAGGGATAAATAAGCGATTATGACATTTCCAGAGCAAAAGAACCTTTTTAAACCAGAAAGTCCTTGCTTACATATCAGAAGATTTTTCTAAAGTGCATATGAGGCTGGATATATATTTAACCCCCAGCAGTACATTTACAATAAACTTGCTTTTCTTCTCTTCCTTCTTCTTATTATTCTTCACATCCTCTTCGATGACGTGCGTTTATTTATTTATTTTGAAAATAATAATATAGCGTTCTTTAATTTAAAAACAAATGCGTTAGGTGGACATTTGATAAAAATCGGCTGAGGATACCGTACGTTTGAAACGAAAATATCATTCCCCACAGGGAAAGACAAGTTTAACAGTTTAAAACTGATAATCTCTTCGTCCTTAGACGTGGTTGACTTTTATTACTCTTAACTGAATATTTTTAAATTTAAATTGTATATTCCTGATATATACTTACAAATGGTTCATCAGCAGGGATTCTTTGTTGAAATCATAAATAATGGATATATAAAGAATAATAACAAAGATAAAACTGTTTTGATTATGGATCAGAAGAGACTTTGATAGAAAGTTATTCAATATTTTTCTAACTTCGATCTTTCTTATCTGCCAAATGATGGATTATTAAGGAAATATTATTAAAAATAAAGGACACTTTTACTGGATTATATATATATATATATATATATATATATATATATATATATATATATATATATATATATATATATATATATATATTGCTATGATTCATCAGATGGACGCCAAAAATATTTATTCTCTTGTTCTAGAATGTTGGCGAACAACAAAATTTAAAAAAACAAAAACAAAATCAAATTACACGCACGCACACACACACGCACACATATATGGGTGTGTGCTCATTCCATATACCTTCGTACATTCGTTATGTGTGCATATGTATGTGAATGTCTATCGATATATATGATTATAAAAATATGTGTTTGTGTGTGTGTGTGTGTGTGTGTGTGTGTGTGTGTGTGTGTGTGTGTGTGTGTGTGTGTGTGTGTGTGTGTGTTGTGTAATCGAGAGAAATTTAGGACGAGAAATGATCGAGTTGAGTTCGAATTCCAGTCGGGTTAATTTCATCCACTTTCGATGAAATTCAGGTTGGAACCAATCTAAGAGAAGGGCAACTCTAAATAACAGAAACTGCGACTGAAGAACTTTTAATTGGAAGGAAATAACAACGATAGTGAATATAATCTAAATATAACAAAAAATATTGTCTACAAAAACCAAATGCACATTAACTACAAACTTTGATGAATCATTATAAAGAAATACATTACCCCAATTGACCCGAATAAAAAACAAATTAATAATCTACTACAAAAATTTTAAAAACAGCTAACTTTATCCCTAAAAATAACAACACATCAGCAAAATTACAACAAACGAACATTATCTATGAATTCAAATGCGCCTTAAGGAATTTTGTTCCTGATCAAATCGAATGCATCGGTCACATGACTAGATGCCTATTTAGACGGCTTCACAGCTCCATTAGAATCCATTTAAAACACACGTAAATTTACCGAAACATACTAATAGAAAATATAATAACCTCATCCACATGTAAAAAATCTTAAAAATTATGAAAGACTTAATAAGAAAAAAGAAAAAAGCAACACTTAATAATATTAACTAAAAATATGGCCACAACGTGATGTGTTCAGAAAATAAAAACATCTCTATAACACTAAGAACATACACACAACGCACACACCTAATTATATTGAAAAATCAAATCAAATCAAATCATCCTTGATAATGGTTAAAAGTATAACTGAAAGCGCTAAGAAATATAAGACTTGCACAGTTTCTACAGACTTTTCGATTACAAGAAAAATTAAATAAAAAGATTAAACGTAGTAACTGGTCAGTCGTTTCTAATGAAACATGCATAAATGAAGGTTTGATGTCTAAATACACAATATATGTGGGTGTTTATGTGTGTGAGTGAGTGTGTGTTTATCTACGGCTCTTTATAGATTTATTGATGTGGGTTTATATAGCTTATTTATATTATATATATGTGTAAATATATATATATATATATATATATATATATATATATATATATATATATATATATTCAGTTGTATGGATAAACCCGGTACCGGTCATATATATAATATTTATAGAAAGTGTATATATATATATATATATATATATATATATAGAGAGAGAGAGAGAGAGAGAGAATTTCCGTAATACTTATTTATGTATTTATAAATATAAATGTTTTCTTTCTCTCTCTATTTTGTGTCAATACGCACACAAGCACATACACACACGAATATATATATATATATATATATATATATATATATATATATATATTACACAAAACATGCGTTTCATATTGAGCTCTCCTCTTCTGCACATTTACACTAGATAAACTGCTTGATAAATATATATATATATATATATATATATATATATATATATATATATATATATATATATATATATATATATATATATATATATATATATATATATATATATATATATATATATATATATATAGCTGTTAATATATTTATGTTGATACATACCTACCAGTATATTCCTATCGTTTAATGTAGCTTTACTCTCACACACACACACACACACCCACACACATATATATGTGTGTGTGTGTGTGTGTGTGTGTGTGTGTGCGTGTGTGTGTGTGTGTGTGTGTGTGTGTGTTTGTATATAATCATGTGAGCATGGTTAAAAACCTGACCAAATTTGGAAAGTGCTGTCACGTTTTCCGACGATTCCTGATATAAAGCAGTTTTAGAATAAAAAGCATTTTTTTTATTTCTATTTTTCCCACTGAAAATGTTAGAATGTATCAAAAAAACATCTTCTTAAAGTCTGAAATTGGAACGAAAAGAAGCTAAACTAAGCGAAAAGCTAACACCTTTCATTTTTTTTTTAAATGTCAATATATTATGAAGGATAAGCAAGTAGAAAGTGAAGTGGTCTACTTATTTTCTATTTGCACTGCCATTGCAAGTCTCGTGGTTATCGATGCAGATTGTGTGGCAGCAAAGACTCCCCAAATCCCCTGTCGTAACTGCAAATTTCTAAAAATCAAATTGTTCTAGACAATTTTAGATCTTCCTTCAATAAATATTTCATTTTTATTATTTTTTTGTATTTTGTTGCTTTTCTCATCAATTCTAACATATGTGTTTCACTGGAGACCAAGAAAACACAATTCTCTTCAAAATCGGAGCTTCTTTTCATTTTGCCTCATTGATTTGATTAAAGTAATTAACAAAGAACAGTCTAAACTGCTAGGTAACAATGACATATTTGGGAAGGGTATTAGAAAAATCCACAACCTATACCCCCTGCATACATAAAGAAATTGAATTCAGTAAATATACAAAACTAGAAAGGTGTGTAAGACAAGTATGTGTATTCTCACGAGACTTATTCAACCTAAACGGTGAGGTGAATCTGACAGAATTAGAAGTCCTACTAGGTTCCATTATTGGCAGCCACAGTTTTAACAACATAAAATATACAGATGACACAGCGTTGATAGCAGACACTGAACGGAAATTACAGGAACTCCAGCAGAAGGTAGCGAAAGAAAACGAAAAGAAATGACTAAATGTCAATTACAAGAAGACAGAATAACTGGTTGTCAGCAAAAGGAACAGCCCACTGTGCAAATTATAAATTAGAGATACAAATATTAAACAAGTAGGAAGATGTAAATATCTGGGAAGTATTTTAACAGACGACGAAATGTACGGCACTGAAATTCGAATATGCCTTCAAAAACCTAAGCAACGTATTAAAAAACAGGAGATGGCAGCTGAATGACGTTTGTGATATAAACATAAGTGGAAAAGTTTGAAGCGAAGTTTAAAACGATAGAAAACGATAGACCCTAGATTTGAAAAGATTAACAATATAGTGTTCGGGAAGCGTCTACACAGGAGTTTATTCCACAAATTAACTGGTCTAGGGAAGAGATTTTCGGAATAGAACCCTCTTCATAGCAAAGGAAGACATAGTGTATAAGGATGATTCAATCTAGTTATGATTCAATATAGTTATGCGGGTCTTGGATGTAAATGTTTGAACTGCTGGCACTGAAGAATGAAGTTTGTATATTTGCTATGAATAGCGATACGCTTGCAACTTTGCATCTGTGAGAAAAGAGGCTGTAGATTGAAAATAAGTCATCCATCACGAAGCCGCGTAAAAGTTCATCATTCATTGTTCTGCAGGTTTACAAGTTTTTTTAGTTTTAACTACTTTTATTCAGACAAACCGATGTTGTCATAATAGTCAAAATGTGCGTGATTTCTTTTATTAATCTTTACTGTGTACATGGAAGAAAATACAGATTTTCATAAAAAAATAAAAGCATAAAGTCAACCCAAAATAAAATTTCTGCACATTATGAAGAAGGTGTTGTAGATGTATTAACGTGTCTAAAATGGTTTACAAAGTTTCTTACTTGCAATTTCTCTTGCAAGGAGGATGCTGAGAATAACATGGACTGAAAATGTGAGCAACGACGAAGTTCTAGATACAACATCAGGAAGAGACATTTGAAATTTCTGGGGCACATAATAAGGAAAGAGGGCTTGGAAAATGTGATACTCACAGGACAGATTGGGAGCAATGGATAGAGAGGAAAGCAACACACACCCTACCTGAATTGCTTGAATGAATGAATGAATGGTGGAGCAGGGCTTGAGAAAGATGGCAAAAAGACAAAAGTTATTAAGACATAGAAAGAAAAGGAAAATGTAGAGAGTCATGATCATCAAGATCTACAAAGAAGAAGAAGAATATATGTAATAAAAGAAAAAAATCGACTGCCATACGAAAAGGAAATGGTCGCTGGTCGAGCCGAGGTAATTGATTGTGTTGTTTGTTTAACGGCACATCAACTCTTTATGGGTCATTTAATGACTAAATTTTATTTTATTGGGAGCTTTGAAGTAATAAAAAGATGATATGTTTTTCTGCTCCCACAACTGAATACGTGGTAGATAATTCTCAGCTTTTGCGAATATAAATAGTTGTGTGAATTTACTTGCTACAGCCGGTGATAAGTGTGTTTTATGTTGTTTTTTTTTTAATATTTTGGAATACAGTTTGATTTAAGAAAGTGTGGGATAATATATGAACTAATGTCATGAACGAGTTCTTTCAAGTTTTTTGTTTGGCTGGTTGATTCTGTTTGGCGATATATCAGCCTCTATGTGTTATTTAATGCCGATATCTAAATATTGCGTTCATAATTTTATGTTTTCAACTACAGATATTTTGTACGTAATTTTATATTTTCATGGCAAACATGTTTTTTAGCAATATTTTTTGTAGAACATTAAATGTATTGTTGGTAATTTTACTATAAAAATATTTTCTTTTCTTAGCGGTGTATTGTTGGTCATTTCATTAGAAAAATATACTGATGAGTTTTGTTTAGGCGTTCACTGTTCACTCATAGTCGGGACACTAATAGATGCTAATACCCGAGATCAGAATGTACCACGAAGTTTTTTCCACGGCGAACCGAATCACGATTTCGAATGTTGATTTTTACGGCAAATATGCCCATCAGAATCGATAAATTCACAATCCTCATTTCTTATTGATTTTGCATGAATTCCGGGTGAAGGAATCTGCGCCAAAAACTTAACCCAAAACCACGCCCTCTCATTGGAAAATTAATTCACGTTAGACTCATTAAACATTTATTTTTAAGATAATTCGGAGACCAAACTTGTTATATTTACAGAAAGAATAATGGAAATTAAAACTTATTTGAACTCAGAAATCGATTTATTTCATAAACAATGAATTCATTAAGGTCAATGACAAACATTGAAAAAAGGTTGAAATAGTTTAAGAAAATTTTATGATTTTGCTGAGAGTAAAATGTGAAATGCCTCTTCAGTTGTTTTCTTTTATAAAGACATAATTTAGCAAGCGACAACGAAGTTTGCCAGAAAAGTATTTTACTAAACATTACTGGGTCAGAAATGATCAACCAAATGAATTGCTAAATAGCACTGTTGTTGTCTAGACAGACTCATTTATAAAATACTTCGTCATTGAGACAAGAGAAAAACAGAACTCATATAAACATTCTCTTCTCACCAAAGCAAAAAAAAAAAGTTTGAAATTTATATATGTGCAAAACTTCCCAGCGTCTTATTTAAAAAAAAAAATTAAGGACTAAATTTGAATCTACAAGACGTCCATAAAGTCTCTTTACAATTTAAAAAAATATATTACAAAGGCAATTGATGAGATATCTTAATCAGAATTGATTTACGGACTCTGTAGTTAGCAGCTTTTAATCACATTGCATTTGTGTATTTCAGGTATCCTGATGATGAAAGAGGTACTGTTAAATGAATCTCTATTATTTCCAGAACAGTGTATTGGAAGGGATGGTCTAATTCCCCGGTACCTCGTTCTAGAAATATCAAACTACTGAGCTTTTTTCTGTGGAGTTATGTTAAAGATATCATGTATTGAACAAAGATATCATTGCCAACACTGATGAGGCTATGCCACAGTGAACATGGCAAGAAATCGAGCTGTATTAAATTAGTTAAAAACAATGCAATATGCACTCCTCATTTTATAACAATTTCCACATATTTGTTTGTTCAATTGTAGTTTAGTGTATTCAAGACATATACATGGTATCTATGACGTTTCTTTACAATTTAAAAACTATATTAGAATGGTAATGGATGCGGCACCACTACGAGATGACCTTCAACCAATCATTTAATTTCCAGCAAGATGGAAGCACATTGGGGACTGCATGTTCATGGGTTCCTAAATCAAACATTTCCAAACCTGTGGATTGGAATGGATGGCCCAATTCCCTGGTCGCCTCGTTCAAGAAATATCACACCCCTGGGTTTCTTTCTATAAGGTTATGTTAAAGATATCGTGTATCGAACAAAGATACGGGATATCGCTGATTCAAATGGTGCTCATATAGAGCTGGATTAAATTAGTTAAAAATTTCTACTCCTTATTTTCTAATCATTTCAACATATTTGCCTGTTCATTTATCTTTTTAATATTTTTTTTAAATTGTAAAGACACTTTATAGACACCGGGTACTTTTAAAAAATCGTATTTTTTATACTTTTTGTTTTTATTGTTGTTATTGAAAAAATTTTCGTCGGAAAAAATTCGCACTCTCCTAATGAAACGCTATTCTAAAGATTTACTTGGTAGATGGAATGCTTGTAGCTTTCATCCATTATCAGTAACATGCGTTCAAACCTGTGTAAAATACTGATTTTTCATAACAGGTAGGCAGGACCACCCCCCCAATTTAAAACTGGCACAAAACAATCCTCCCGCTTTCATTCTCCCTATTTTTCGTTTTACCGTACAAATTTGAACTTAGTAAATACTAAGAAACTCTTGTGATCTGATAGGATGTCGAACTTAAGAAATAGTGGTAAAATAAAGAACATGATTATGTAAAGGAAATATCCTTGTAGCGGTACATGGCGTTGCAGAGTTGCTTCCCTTGGTCTAAAACTGGTGGTTCATCCGTTTAAGAGCTGGATTACTTTAATGTTTTGTTGCTGTACGTGGCAGGGACAAGGTTGGAAGAAGCACTACCACATTAAGAACAAGATTTAGTGAATGTAAGGAAAATGGTATGTTTATGTAGGCGTTCTGAAAGCAAAGGAAATATTTGTTGTAGATTTCTTCCACGACACAGAGAATAAATCACTGTAAGTTCAGACTCGAATATCGGAGGCAGAAAGAAAGGCCGAAAACTCGATTCGCAGGTACTATCTCACAAATCACAATGCATGTAACCAGTCAGAAAAATAAGTCACTCTCCGACGAACGCGGTAGCCAAGATACACTATTTTTTTCTCTCCGATTCGAGAAAACCAACTGATTTTATCGACCGAACATTTTTTCCATTCGTCAACGACTGGGAGAGGACGCCCAATTTTTGCATATCAAAAAACTTTTACAGCGACTCCTGCGACGAACTTCTTTTTTAATTTAAATATTCCGTCTTCAGCATGTCATCCGGAATACGTGCCCTTTTTTGTGGGGTAAGTAATTTTCTTTTTCGCCACATTTTCCATCGTAGGATACACGCGACACGCTGTCGCTTGGTATGACGAGGTAAGTCGCCGTTTTCTTCTCTATAGTTTATTCATTTGTCTTACTTGGTGCTGAAATGTCCTGTATTTCTTGTATTTTTCTTATGGATATTAAATAAAACTGTTAACGAAGCATTTTATACACTTTCTGATAGTTTATATTTAATGGCTTCTTGATATTTAACATCAGGTAGGTGACTTCTTTTGTATTGTTTTTTTTTTTTTGTACGTTTAAAATATGGGTTTTACTTACAGCTTTAAGTAGAGACAAAACTGACAAATTGCTTGTTTTATCAAATGAGAGTCTCGAAAAAGAGAAGTAAATATGCCTCTGGATAACACGAATCAATTTGACTTAGACTATGAATTTAACCGTGCAAGAATCGTTAATATTTAAAACTTGAACACATGGCACGTCTATAAAATACGTCAAATCGCCTAATATCTAGCCTTGGGAAATGTGTTCTAGTTGCCCCGGTTGTATAGAACTCACGGGGTGAAGTATGTTTTTACTGTCAAAATAGGAATCATTTTTCAAAACATTAGATGAAAGGTCAGTGCAAAAGCCGGCCGCCTTAGAGACAGGAGCAAAGTAAAAGAAATCGAGGTGTTAACTATCCTCCATTATGCAAAACAAACTGTGGTCTACCGAAACCTTAAGCTGGAGATAAATCGGATTTCTTACCTGATTGAAATTGAGACCGGTTGTTTATCATCCTCGATAAATGAAAAACAATTTATTAAACTACCTAACGCGGATCACCATCAACGGAGCAGAGTCCAAAAGTTAAGTACATATTCGGTTGAGGTCAATCTACCTCGGGGGGTCGGGATGTGGATGATTTAACCCTGCGGAAATAGCAAGGTTGTTTTTGGCTGTAAAAACCTGAGCTGGAGAAATTATATGATGATTTGGAAATAATGGAATCGAGAACAAATTGCTACGCACCGGTTGAAGCAACATGTCAAAACTATTAGTCAGAGGACCCCGTGTACAGTGATTGATTGCTTTTGCTTAAAGTTTTGATAGAGAACCAAAATGGCGCAAAAAAGTCAGAGACGACTACAATGCTTGAAAGAGTCAAGTTGCCTGGCCGGATTCCCTTGTGTGTCAAGCCAGAACTTGATATCGGACAACCAGTTGCGAAAAAGATTCTATGACTAGTGTTACTTGTAAAATAAAGTAAGAAAAAGGTAATTCTCCATCATAGTGCTGGGGATTGAAGAATTGAAGTCAGAGACAACACGAATCGCTCTTCTCTATAGATGGTAAACATGTGTACGGACATATATATATATTGGTACCTCCACGAGATCGCTAAAAAAGAGCATAGCATGATGAAAAAGACGCCAAACTTGACGAAAACAAAATTTTATCGTCTACATATTTATGTTATTATTAAGAGGAAAGATCAAAGTATTTTGGGGCTATTTCTTACATTTTTTAATCGTTCCTAGCATGTCCGAAATTTTCGTTAAAAATCTTGTTTTTTTTTGAGTCAGCAAAATTGACAGCTGGCAACCATTTTTTTCCATTTTATAAAGCATTTAGAAGATAAAATTTTGTTTTCGTCAAATATGGCGTCTTTTTCATCATGCTATGCTCTTTTTTTAGCGTTCTCGTGGAGGTACCTACATATATACGACGGTGTGTTTGTATTTATGAAGGCAAGTATACGGTGAGAAAATTGAAGAATTGCCGGCCAGATTTACAAATGTGAAAATCCCTTCTTGTTTGACTGACAACTTTTCAATTCGCATATATATGAGATAAAAATGTAGTTTTAAGGTATACTATACTTATGGAATAAAGTGCTCACTATCAGTGATAGAGCGTATACAAATACAAATAGTGGACATTGAGGTCATCACCCAGAGCATGTTTGTAAAGTAAAAATTTTAATTTTTTCGTTTTCGCTTAGTTTGAATTTAACATAGGTCATATTTGATTGTTCGATCAGTTCTCGAACTTTTATTTTTTTAATAATTTATTTTTCAAAAATGAGGATATATATATATATATATATATATATATTATTTAAAACGTAATTTTAGTGGATACCTATATTTGAGTAGACTCTCATTTTTTTAAAAAATATTTTATCCCATTTACCAGCCTGACCATTTCAGAGACATTATTAAAAAGAAAATATTCCTCCGACTGTACAAGATATATATATATATAATATATATATATATATATATATATATATATATAGTGCAGTTAAAAATCCGTAGGTATGTATGAAAATATTATAACTTGTCAACATAAAACAGCTCGATGTATTTTATTTAATTTATGCAGAGTAATATAATTAATAATAATAAATCTTTTTTATCTTATATGA
>CAHIKZ030004269.1:890000-912500 GCA_903632075.3 Acanthosepion pharaonis
ATTACGCTTTCAAATAGGGTGAAATTATCTTTGTTACAAACAAAAAATAACCTAAAACAAAACAAAGAACCAATTTATATTATCTACATTGTTCGGACTCATCTTTATTGTCATTTTCACGACGTTCCGGGTGTTGTACGCTCAGGCCTTCTTCAGGTGATGTACAGTGGAATTTCGAACCAGTAGATTGTTCTAATTACACGTGCTATGCTTTTTTTGTGGATATATTATGTTTCAGTTAATTCCTTTTAGTAACTTAACTCTCCAAGCCGAAAGAACACGTAATCAACAAACATTTGGATAATATTTATATTCAATGATTCAGAATAAAACACTTGTTCGCATACAAGAAAAAACAATAAAATCAAATGTAACTTATTAATCCTGTTTAATGGAGTATGTATTAAATGGATTGCTGCGCAAATACACAACTCCATATGTGTATATATATATATATATATATATATATATATATATATATATATATATATATATATATGTATATATGTATATATATATATATATATATATATATATATATATATATATATATATATATATATATATGTATATATATATAAATATAGATAACTAGACTCGTTTCGAAAAAACCCTCGAATTTTTTGATTTGCTAATCAAATCAATCTCGAGGGAAAAAAGGTTTAAAAAAGAAAGAGCTACAAACATGAACTTCTGCCGACAAAAAAATCGCACAGATGCAGGTCTGAAGCCCAGAGAAAAAAAACCCGATACGAGTAACAACTAACTAACAAAAGAGCTCAATACAACCGTAGAGCAGACCTTTGGTTTTTTTTTGCGGGGGGTTTCTCACGTGGTATGATTTTAGCTATCACCTATAAATATGTGTTTCTCTTTGCCTCGTTAAACAAACTTTCCCTGACGATCCGTTTAGGTGAAACCTAGGTAGGTTTGTCTGGCTCACTAGGTGTATCTATCTATCTATATGTATATATATATATGTATATATATGTATGTATGTATATGTATATATATATATATATATATATATGTATATATATGTATATATCCATGTATGTATATATATGTATATATCCATGTATGTATATATATGTATATATCAATATATGTATATATATATATATATGTTTATAAGTCTATATGTATATATATATATATATATATATGTCTATATGTATATATATGTATGTATATTCGTTTTATATGTGTAAATATATATGTATATATGTCTATATGTACATATATATATACGTTTATATGTCTATACGCATATATATATACGTTTATATGTTATACATATATATATATATATATATATGTCTATATGTATAAATGTCTATATGAGTATATATATATATATATATATGTGTGTGTCTGTGTGTAAATATATTTATGTGCCTATGTATTTATGTGTGTATGTATTTAATGTATTGGGACAGCAGTTCTTTGTTCAAACATATATTGTTAAATATATAGCAGATAACAATTGTCTCTTGTGTGTGTGTGTGTGTGTGTGTGTGTGTGTGTGTGTTTACACTGGTTATGCCGCGTAGTTTTTACTAGAATATATCTTTATCGCTTTCAGCGGTCAAATTTTTCTACGAAGTCAAGATATTAAATATTTTCCGCTCCCTGATAATCAAGTTGAAAACAATAACGTGTGAATATAGAAAATTTATAATGTTTTTATTTTTACCAGAAAATGATAGTAGACATTTCAAAACGAAATCCATTGCGATGTGATGCACGATAAACACAATTATCAAAATATATTTTATCACTGTAAGAATTGGGGTAAAAATAAGGATTTAAAATTAGATAACCAAAGAGGAAAAGAATACACAAACTCTGTTCTGTTTACGTTGGGTATTTTTGGAGGATGCAAGTTATTGGTAATAATTATTGCTAGTAACTTGTTTTTACTATGAAAATGCGCTGTTGGTAGTTTTACTTTTGGGAGATAACTACTTGCCCATAGCTGGAATCCTAAGACCTGGCTAAAGGTCGACCTGGGGAAAAACAACAATTAAGAAGTGGTTATACGATGCTCATAACATCCCGATCAGAAGCCTTTATAATTGTAATCGATTGATACTTACTGTTACAATCACATGTGTTGATTTTTAGGAGAGAGAAGTTTTAAACCATTTAGAAAAATTGCCACATTTCATCAAACTATTTAGGAGTCAGTCTTTCAGAGTAAATTCTAACAAATTTATTTACTACGTACCTTAGCTCCACCATCACTGACAACCTCTCCTCAGACGCAGAGATTAATAAGAGAATCGGAAAGGCAGCCACAACAATTGTGCGCCTCACGAAACGTGTGTGGACCAATCCCAAGCTGTCAGTGAAGACCAAGATGGCAGTGGACAACGCCTGCGTTATCAGCACACTGCTATATGGCAGCGAGGTTTGGACCACGTACGCCACGCAAGAAAGGCATCTGAACACCTTTCACATCTGCCGTGTCAAGATAAGGTGCCCAACACTAAGGTCCTATCTCTATCAGGTTTGCCCAGCATGTTCACGCTGCTCAGACAGCGCAGATTCCTTTGCTTGGGCCACGTCACTCGCATGCTGGACGGCCGCATGCCCAAAGCCCTCTTCTATGCAGAGCTGGCCGCTGGAAGGAGACTCGTCGGGCGGTCAAAGCTGTGGTACCGTGATGTAGTAAGACGAGACATGAAAGCTGTGGACATCAACACAGAGTCTTGGGAGAGTCTGGCAGCCATACGATCCGAATAGGGAGGAACCCTGCCCAAACACCTCATATCAGGGGAGGAGAAACTGACTCAAATCACCACGGAAAGGCGGGCCCACAGGAAGCAAAATGACAGCTCCAACAGAGCAGAGACATAGAAGACATGTAACCTCTGCAACAGACATTGTCACTCTCGCATCGGACTATATAGTGACAGACGCCGATGCTCCAGCCAAGCAGACAACTTGGATGCTACCCATGGTCAACCCTGAACCACGGAGGCCTACTTATGCTTATTCTCATATATGTTGTTGTTATCACAAAGTTTCAATCGCTGCACCCTCCGGCCTGCAAGAGTAACCTACGGGTAATTCTGGGATGAACCCTTTATTGGATCTACGGGGATAGACTGTTCGTGTTCTGGCAATTTATAGAAGACAAATGACAGCAAAACTTCAACAGTAGCAGCAGCAATTGTAACAAAAGAGAAAAGCTTCAGTGAGTTCAGCAGTATGACAAACAGCAGCAGAAGTCATCAGCAGGCAGGTTAGGTTTAAGGCTCCAACTTTTCCACACAGAATTGTTTCATGGGGAAAATTGTCGGTTTGTGAGCTTGGTGATATAGTAATTGTGAGTTCAATCTCAGGGCCGGGCAGTGTATACTTGTATTCTGTGGAAACAGGCTGAGCAATAGTAAATGAGCAGTACTAAAAGTAAGAACTAGACGAAATGGTCAGTGGAATGATTCGGTATTCTTCATACATTACCTGACACCTGATGTTGTGGTACCAAAAATGGGGACAATAATCTGTATTTAAATAATATTAACTCCTCATCCTAGAAATTCAGACAAGAAATGAATTTGTTATTTTCTATTCATATGCTTATCTTTCATTGATTGTTTTAATTATATTTCGGTCGCTTAATTTTATACATTCTTGCAAATATGTTTCCTATGTAAAAACACATGGGCGGTTCACATATATATTGGGATTTACCTGATTTATCGAAATATTCTTTGATTTAAAATCATACTATTCGTATCTATGAGGGTCGGCTGAAATCTTCATAGGCTGACAAAGATTCTCTCATGGAATGTAACGAAATGAGGTTTACTTTTCAACATAATTCTCCTTGTGGTCCACACACTGCTTCAGTCGGTGTTGCATTGCTTGGACGCCATTGGTGAAGAAGCTTTCATCCTGTTGGTCAAAAAGTTATCAGCAGCAGCGATGACGTCATTATCATGCGTAATGGTTCCCAAGTAGTTTTTCACTTTGAGGAACAGATGATTATTCATTGTGCAAAATCTTCTCAAACCTCTGACCGGATATGCTAATAGCATTGGATATTTGATGTACAGTTAATCATCTGCAATTCATCACTATTTACTGAACACAACCAGTGTTTGCTTCGGTGGAGGAAGTTGCAAGACGTCAGCTTCAAAACTCTCCCTTTTTCTCTTAAATTCCGTTGATATTTTTGCACTTGATAAAGTTAGGGCGCCATCCGATACTGTAGTAACCATGAGAATATGAATACCCTTGGGGGGCTAATCCCTTTTTTGCAGGTACTTGATAAAACCACGTTGCCAAATGCTGTCCATTTTCAAGCGAGGTCACTACTAGTTACTTGTGAAGTCTTCTTTAAATAGACAGATGTCAGCTTTCCAGGAAAGAAAGCAGTTATTATTAAGGGCTGAAATTAATGCATGCAATATTTCACAGTATCAATCCTTCATAGTCAGTCTATGAACTGTTCAGCCCCACTCTCGTCTGGCTACCAAGAAACTCTTATTTCATCCATGAGAAATTTCTTTTTAATCTTTAATAAGATTACACAATAACTAGATTTTTTCATTGAGCCCAGAGTTCTCTCATTTTATCCATGACATTAAGTAAGCTTAAACGCACACTCTTCCTTGAGAGACAATATAAAATTATCTTGATTAGAATTTTAATTCTGATTTCAGAGTCCAGAAAAATAAAACTGTATGCCTGGAATATGAGTAGAATTCATATCGATAATTGTTAACAACGGTCGAAACAATTTTCAGAGAAAATATCTTGGACGAGCGACCCACGGGAAATACTTGCACATAATCATATTCAATATTGTCCATTTCCTTTTTACTTAGCACCAGTTCTAACCGGTTTGCTTCTATTGGAGATGAATCCATATAAGTTTTAGACGGTTTAATGTAATCTATTCTGCCATTGGCTAGAATGCGTCCATAGCTATAGATGCTTTAGCACTTAAGAGCAACAACACTTTCGTTGACTTTCAATTTTCCATTTCTCTTTTGTGTAATGTTCTCTTTGCTTCTAGGAAATTCTTGTTTGTTTTTAGACCAAAATGAATGTGAAAGAATTTATGTATTCTTGTTCTTCATTTCTCATCTGGTTTTCGCTTTCTTTCAAACTTTCTCTCGTAATCGTTCACTTTTTTTTTTTATTTTTCTCTCTAATTTGTCCCTCCGTTTTTCATACATAATTCTTGCATCCTGTTACATTCTCCCACTCCAAAGCCATTTCCCTTTCCTTCTTTGCCTTCATTTCCTATCATATCATTCAGACATGGATTCGTAGTAAGTTTCTCTTATGTCTCAGTAGCTATAAGTTTGCACCTTAGCTCAGGCTGTGCAAATGGACCCCTGCTAGATAGAGAGACACATCGATAGTATAAAGAAAATTTCAAATTTCAGAATACACAAAGAAACGACTAAAAATAAAATGATCCAGAGATTATATTCATGATGCATTTGTGTATATTGAATGTGCTACAGAAGCCCGAAAACCGGTGGAAAAAAAAACGGTCGAAATGCTTTAATAAAGACTGATACGATGAGATTGATAGAAATGAATCATCGAAAAACATTCTCTCCGAAGTTTAGACAAGATTCCTCTCGTTTCATATACTGAAGGATAAATTCGAAAGTGGATCAAAAGCTCCGTAGTGAAAAATGTAGTTCGAAGCTTAATATTGATCTGAAATTGCCGCTATATAACGTTCGATGTAGGTAATCGAATTCATGTATAAATATCAATTTGTATTTTTATCTTTTGATACTATCCTGAATTACAATTTTGTTCATAAAATGGCTACACTCCTGTCAATAGGAAATAATGTTTTCTTTGCGATCGAAGTTTGCAGTTTTTTTTTTAATTATTTCTGGTGGAAGGTTCCACAATCAAAAGTGATCAAGTATTATGCCCAGAATTCTACCGCATTGCATCACTGTGAAGAAAAGTTATGAATATACTGGAACACAAAAATGATTTAACCCTTATGTAAAGTGTCTTTCAAATCAACACTTTTGTTAGTATCACTTTTACTTTCAAATGTCTTGAAGACTTTCACATCATGAGATTTATACAGACAGACAGTGATATTAATCCCACTACAATATATGGTCATTCAAATCTGTCATATTGGATATTCATTTCTTCTACTTTTGTTTCATAACATTTCACTTGTTCTCAAGTGGATTAAGACCAGCGGAATATCTGGCCTATTAATCTCTTCTTCGTTTTACCTCTTTAGAGAGACCTTTTTTAGGTGGCGTTAGGTGTGTGTGTTTTGGATCAGCATCATACTAAAACAGAGCCCTCTTCAATATTCATAATTCGGTCGATACGATGTAACTTACCAGTGCCTTAGTAGTTCACCCGACTCTAGATGCTAAACTATTGATACTAAATACATATACTATTCTTCTTAACTAGACGAATCGCGTTGGATGCAATCAGTCCCAAATCCATCGTATTTGTTTCAGCTGTGAGCCCCAGTAAGTTGTCCTAAAACGTTGATCGTTTCTCCACATTCTGTTGTAGAAAATATAAAACTGACTTCAATAGTAGTGGTTTCCTCCGCTTTCACCAGCCAAGGAAAGGCAGTAACTTTCTTCACAATAACATAGTATATATCTGACCTTCGTTACCAACAACTGCTGCTGATTATCTAAGGTTTCTTCATAAAATAAATAGGCCTTTGTGTCAGCTTGTATCTTGTTGCTTTTGGTTCCATCCAATATTTTCAATTCTCTTAGGATTTTGCATGATAATGCCTACATTGATTCCATTCAGCTTACGTGTTGGAGTTATATTTTGGCGCCGTTGTTCTATCTGTAAAAAAAATAACACGTTCTTTGAAAATCTGAACAGATTCGTTTCTCATGTGGAGATATCACGAAGATCATACAGAAAAATATGACTTTACAAGAACCAGTTTTATCATGATACATTCTATTTCTATTTGAATCCGCTGTTGTAAAACAAATAAGGAAGGATAGTAGAAACATACTTACTATGATGTATAAAATAAAACCTTATTGTACAGATCTACTCATTTATCGACGGCTAAAGATTTATGTTAATTTGATAAAGATTAGGAAAATAATAGAAGTAACTAACAATATGAAACTCCATACATAAATGAATATATTATGAAATAGACAAAGTCCGACAATTATTTTAAGATATTTTTTATGTTTATACGTTCTTTTTATAGATACTTTATTAGAAATGCTCTGTTTATAATAAAAAGTATCAAATATTTATATATGAATGTCCGATATTTTCATAGGAAAATATGCATCCTCAACAGGAATCGAACCTGTATCCTATAAGGAACTGTCATATATCCTGGCGTGCTTTACCGATTTAGCCACAGAGGAGCGTTTCGGTTAGCAAGGTCGATTTTACTGTTTTTAAACGATTCCTGCTGGAGAACGCATATTTTCTATGAAAATTTCTCGAACATTCAGGCCGGTAAATATCATTAATACTGTTTATCATAAACAGAGCATTTAATTAAATATTTTTATCTATAAAAATAACGTATAAACATAAAAAAATGTCTTAAAATAATTGTCGGACTTTGTCCATTTCATAATGTGTGACGTCATTTGTTTACATTTGGAATCGCATCGATCAGATATCAATGTACGTGAGAAAATCATGAAGAATTGTAGTTTGAAAACAGTAAAATCGAACTTGCTAACTGAAACGCTCCTCTGTGACTAAATCGGTAAAGCACGTCAGGCTATATGACTGTTCTTTAAGGATACAGGTTCGATTACTGTCGGTGGACGCATATTTTCTATGAAAATTTCTCGGACATTCGAGCCAGTAAATGTCATGAATACCGTATATTATAAACAGAGCATTTCCTTAAATATGTGCATCTATAAAAAGAACGTATAAACATAAAAAATGTCTTAAAATAAATGGATATGTTTCTTATTGCTTTAAATGTCATACACGTGTTTGTGTTGGTATCCCTATTTTTTAATGCCATAAAAAATTGATATCAACCGGCCTAAATCGAACAATCTTATTATAGAAAAATATGTCCCCTGACTGGAATAGAACGTATATTTTCGATCAGAGAACTCACTCTGATAGAAAAAAAGGAATAAAGGTTCGATTCTTGTCGGGAGGAAAATTCTTCTTTCGTGAGACTTTTCCATCTAGGCTGGTTGATATTACTTTTAGCACCTGAAGAAAATAAACAGCAACATTAACTTAGACACGTCTACCCATTAAACTGTCGATTTTATTAATAAGAAATAATATCGGATTAAAAGCTCCATCTAAAATATATCCCCTTTGTGCAAATTATATAGGAAAATGTGGAGGGCCATGATTACCTACACAGTTTGTGCAAATTAATTGAAACAAAACGAATAATTCGGTTATTATTTACTTTTTTTTGTATTTTTTCCAGTGAAAAATGACCCAGTGCACCTGTTAGTACTTCGTATGCCCATTGCACGAAGTCGATCTTTGCAGATTGACCACAGATTCTCGGTTGGATTTAAATCAGGACAGTTTCTGGGCCAGTCGATAGTACTTTGATTTGCTCATTGGTAAGGCTTGTGTTCTTGCGGCGTTGCAATTTTCGTACGCTTCTTTGGAGTAACGTCCATTGCAGAAAATGGCTGGAGGACAACTAATCGACAGTCAAGACAATAGTGTCTGAGCGTGATAAAATCTGATGCAATCAGAAATGTGCAATACTTTTCAAGGCCGAACAAATTAAAAATTCCATCTAAAATAAACATGCAGTTAGGTAAATACAAGAAATTTTATAAAATGGTAATAATATTGTGTAGAGTCAATCGTGTCTAGACGATTGCGTTGCCCTACTAAAATTGACCTTAGCCACCATCAAACGTTTGGTACTGGTTGAAAATACAATCTCACTACAAATGTTTTTGCAGCGGCACATTGCAACCAAGAGTACTTCGGTCACTGCAATACACTTGATTTTCACCTGGCTTTTAACGCAAATGTGTTTGTGTTACTTTTTTTTTCTCTGCATATTCAGTTTTTATTCTTTTCTTTCTATTTCTGAAAATGTCGGCCTTTTTATCCCCACCCTTAAAAGCCTGGCAGCGGACGCACTAAACTCGACTCAGTTCTGAATAAAGAAAACTCGCAGAAAAACTTCCTGTGGTCTGCGCACGCGCACTAACATACAGATACACATACGCATGCGCATGCAGCGAGCGAGCGAGAGAGAGGGCGAGCGAGAGTAAAACCCGTCCCTAAGTTGTTTAGAAAGACATGTTTGGCCACTAGCATTTAAACTGTTACATTTGGACCGCTTACATTTTCCACGTTTTTCTCTTCTTGTTTCTGTTTGTTGTATATTTTTTTGTTTTTGCTGCTTTGTTTTTTTTTTTGTTTTTTGTTTTTTTTTCTCACACTGCTAAGGTGAAGGAGCCGTTATGGTAGGAAGGAAATCTTGCGACACAATGAAGTATATTAAAGTATAAGGTTCATTTTAAGCGAGATTGTAATGTACGACAATGGCATCAAGCCAACAGAGAATGTAGCTTGAGTAGATAGGGTTTTATTTGCTTTGCTTTGCTTTGTTTTTACTTCTTTTTTCTATTAAATAATCTTCTGGAGTAGATGTCTATCCGAAAGACATCACAGAGTCCGTTTGATTTGAAAAAGCGTAAAAGCAAATCAGCGATTCTCACAATGTAATAGCAACAGACGCAGTTTTTTATCATACTATCACCTCCTTCTATCATATATATATATATATATATATATATATATATATATATATATATATACGTGTGTGTGTGTGAGAAGGATACTCAGCGTTGCCCGGGAAACAAAACACTTGGTTTTGTGAGCATTTGATTAAAGAGAAAATAAAAGCCTCATGTTAACGATAATTTCTCAAGATATATTTATTTCGTGTGTATGAGAAGAGAGTTATACAATTCGAAGGCAGCTGACGTTTAATACCCTGTCTGGTGGAAAATGCTGCTGGTGGCGCCAGGGGTGGCGGTTCCGCCATAGCCACCGAAACCATATCACCCCTAGTCGGCGGCTGATGAAGACAGGGTATCGCAAATGCTAACACACGTTGTATGTTAAAAAATTATTTCGTGTGTAAGAGAAAAGAGTTATGCAACTCGAAGACATTTGACGTTTGTCGTAATCACTGATCTGAAGGCTTTCTGAAAATATGCTGGTTTAAAATCGTGATATTCATGACAGACAATTTTCATTAGCTTCTATCACTTTCATCAAGCGCATAGAATAGCGAAGTTTCCCCTTTTCTGAATATAAAGATATTGGATTTAAAAGACACCATATCTGATTGTATTTTCATAGTATTAAGATGATTACGGCTATTTAGAGGGCCTTAGAATTAATTTTCATTTTTCCCCGCTTTTTCTTTTATTGTAATTCCATGAAATGCATTTGCAAGTAACATCCACTGTCTTCATGACTCTCATGTTGAATATTTAATTCTAATTATCATGTTCTCATTTTGTAGTTGGCTATAGCAATTTATATTGAAGTAGGAAAAATGGGGGGGGCAGAATTAGTTTCAACTCGAAATTACTTTCAACTCGGAACTATTCAAACGAAATTAAAATTTAATTAATTGATTTTCTTAAATTTTGATTAATAACGGTTTCTTTTGAACAAGACTTTTTTTTTACCCAAAACACAGCAAAACAATTTACTGTTCTTGTTACAAAGAACATTGCATTTTTTTATTAAATCAGATTTAAATGAATAAAAGTAAATAAAAAAAGTACCACTTTATTCATTTGCAACAAAAAAGAATGGAAGTTACAGAAAAGATGAATTCTGAATTATCTTATCTCCGAAGGAATTTTAATACTAAATTAAAAAATGAACACCAACTTATAGCATTTTGTTTAGGAATTCACGGAAATTGATAACTTTCATTTTAAATCGTGTTGAAATTAGTTTCGAGTTGAAATTACTTCTGTCACTCGAAAAAACATACGTTAAAAAAGTTAATTACATACAAAAATACAGTATAACTATTTTAAACATAACTAAAACATAGTATCTGTTCATGTCAATGCACTTAATTCATCCCCATAGATTCCATCATATCGAATATTATATAGTAATGCTTTCAGATAAAAATCCACATGTTTCTCAGTCTTGAGTCTGGTTCACTCTTGTACAGAGAAGGTTATAAGATAGGTCGTTAATTTCGAAAGAGAAAAAGGTTGTCTATATTTCTGAGATGTGGTATTATGTACACTATTTACATTGTTCGGCCTATCATCCTCATCTTTGTTGCCATATTTAGTACAACGTTTCGGCCGTTGTACGCTCCTGCCTTCTTCAGTTCGACATTTCAACCACCTGAAGAAGGCCGGAACGTGCAACAGCCGAAACTTTGAGATAAATACGGCATCAAAGATGAGGATGATAGTCCGAACAATGTAAATCGTGAGAATAACTTTATTTATGTTAGTATTTAACTTTTCATTCTAAATTCAAGGTTTCAAAAATACAGCATTCATTTACACCAGAATAATTTCTGCAAGTACCAAAGCGAATTTCTAGAGCTAAACTGGGTAGACAATTGTACTTCATAATGTGGAATTGCATCTTTTTCCGGCAAGAGACTCAATCATATCAGAGACAGTTTAGTGTCATGTGTGATAACTATAATTGTATAAAAGAAAGATGGATAAGGTAAAGGAAATAAACTAAACTCTAATCATATAGTATTAATACTTCGGCGTGTCTGATTCAGTATCGACTGCATTAGTCATTAAGATAATTTATCTGCCATATGAGATTTTCAGTTTTATTAAATAATCCACAGCTGATTGACACGTTGTATCGTTTACTTCGTCGTTTATTCTGATCGGAATCAGGGCGAAATGAAGTATCTAGTCATTTACTAAGAATAAAGATTGATCATCTCAAGACAAATTCAGTTGACGTGAGATTTAGACATGCGAATAAATTTGCATAGATATATAGATATGAACAAACTAAGATAGATAGATAGATAGATAGATAGATAGATGAATAGATAGATAGATAGATAGATATGAACAGGCTTAGATATGAACAGACGGAATTAGATAGATAGATGGATAGATAGATAGATAGATAGATAGATAGATAGATATGATATGAATAGGCTTAGATATGAACAGACGGAATTAGATAGATAGATAGATAGATGATAGATAGATAGATAGATAGATAGATAGATAGATGAATGAACAGGCTTAGATATGAACAGACGGAATTAGATAGATAGATAGATAGATAGATAGATGATAGATAGATGAATAGATATAAACAGTTTTAGTTATGAACAGACAGAATTGAATAGATAGATAGATAGATGAATAGATAGATAGATAGATGAATATGAACAGGCTTAGATATGAACAGACGGAATTAGATGAATAGATAGATAGATAGATAGATAGATAGATAGATATGAACAGGCTTAGATATGAACAGACGGAATTAGATAGATAGATAGATAGATAGATAGATAGATGATAGATAGATAGATAGATAGGAACAGGCTTAGATATGAACAGACGGAATTAGATAGATAGATAGATAGATAGATAGATAGATAGATAGATAGATATGAACAGGCTTAGATATGAACAGACGGAATTAGATAGATAGATAGATAGATAGATAGATAGATAGATAGATAGATATGAACAGGCTTAGATATGAACAGACGGGATTAGATAGATAGATAGATAGATAGATAGATAGATAGATAGATAGATAGATAGATAGATATGAACAGGCTTAGATATGAACAGACGGAATTAGATAGATAGATAGATAGATAGATAGATAGATAGATAGATAGATAGATAATGAACTAACTCAGATAGATTTAAGACAAATGAACGATTCCCATGAATTATTGCCTTTAGATACGCTGATACATGGTTACCTTTCCTTTTGAAATATTTTCACCTGGTATGAAATATTTTCACTTAAATAAAAGGATTTTTCAAGCTGAACACTCTGTCTGATTTGAACAACTTAACTCAAATCACATATTCAACTGCATCGTACTTCTAAAATCACTTATTTTCAGATTCATTTTCGTTGGTCGCAAAACTTACGTTGTCCTTTGTACAAGCAAAATTTCTTTTCGCCATTCCAACGACCAAAAGCACCTTTTGTGCCTATTATCACGATCAGTGCTCTTTTATGTTGTTACCAAAGTAGGCTCCTTCTCTCACTTTCACGATTTCAATGTCTTTTAGACAAAAAGAATTCGTGTAGAACACAATAAGATTTTGGTTCGAAATACTAGGAAAAATATCAAAATTACAAACTTCCCGCAAAACAATCCTAAAATGATAATCCTTGTAGGGTTAGACGTGACATTCAGCATGTTGCAAACTATAAAAAATATTAATTCAAACCTTGACGTCACATTGACATCATCTCCTCAGATATCAAAAGGGGAATCTCAAATGAAATTAGCTTAGCGACATTTTGAAAATACAAGAGTGAAAAAAGATATAGGCGGTATCAGCGATAAATGAAATTCCTAGCGTTTTATTTAACATTGGTTTTGGAAGCACTTTCACCGATTTTCTGTTAGATTTACACAATGTATAAAGCCATTGACCATTCCTACTAATCATAGAATGATGCAAAATACTTCCTGACAAGTAAAATTTATTTTCTAAAATTATCAGTAGGTAAAAAAGGAGAGAGCGGCCTAACGACGTGACAACTAGAATAGGCGAGATGAGATGAAATTACTGGCTTATAGAGATTCTAGCAATATTGCATTAATTACTCGTGTGGAAGGCATGAATCCATCTCTTCCCTACCAACCAAAATATTATTTAAAACCTAGATAAACCTAAAAACTATTTTTAAACCTAGATAAACATAAAAAAATTTTTTTAAAATTTAAAACCTAAAACTCAGCAATAATTTTCCTAAATTGCGAATGTAGACAGGCATGCTGTTATAAATGTTGGCATATGTTTGATGCATCATTCAAATGAAAGTTAACCGTCGAGACAATGAAGTAGTAGTATAACCAAATATATATTATTTTTTCTGTTGGAGATGCAATCTCGCAAGTGACATTTAAATTTATATACAATATTGTTTTTCTGTAACACGTTAGTTTGTGAGGAGGAGACATTACGAATGACTATATATATATATATATATATATATATATATATATATATTCATCGGGTTTATTTTGTATCCAAGAATTTATTTTCTTCTTTTATGACCGTTTCCTTTATGATCATGGCAATGTCAGAGAAAGATGTAAATATAAATATAAAAGTGAACATTAAAGTCAACACTCAGAGGCGACAGGCTGTTTAATGCTAGACGCAATCGTCAGGCCGAAACGTTGTGGCAACAACAAAGATGCAAATCTAGCACCGCCTTCATTCTTTATGACTGAAATAGCACGTCGCATTTAAGTGATAAGTTTCTCCAAATTAATTCTCTCTGTATTTATTATATATATATATATATATATATATATATATATATATATATATATCTGTGTGTGTGTGTGTGTAAACTTTCATTGTAACATTCGTTCATCCTACGTAGACTAAGAATTTACGCGCAGTACGAGATTGGCTTCATGTTGCACATGAAACGGCTTTCCAGTCAAGTTTGACTTGCAAAACTTTAAATACAATGTCAATCGCTATCTATTGTCGTCTTAATTACTATTCTTTTATTGTTCTTTATTTGTTTCTTTATATTTTTAGCACTCAGAAATCTTTTGCGTCTCAGTGGCTTTGCTACCTGACCTGGGTTGAAATGATTTTAAAATATATATGTATGTATGTATGTTCAGGTTTTGCCAATCAGCCTATTTATTACAGAGTTCGCTTATGTTAAATTATTGGCGTGGGCTAATATTATCTTTAAATAAAATTGGTGTCGTTGAATCTTTAGGATACGTTGTGTTTTCCATTTCCTTACTCATTATCGGCAAGAGTTTTATTTAGCCAACGTATGTGAGCGGCATATGACAATGTTCTCACTGTTACTATGTGTCGCATCTTCATAAATACTTCCTCTTGTGTGTCCTTTATTTATTGTCTTTCCGGATATGAAACACCCACAAACAACGAACCCTATTTCTGAAACGAGTTCTTTTCAATCAACATCTTCCGTTAACTTTTTCCTGATAGTCGATTGCTATCATTCAATTTCCCTTGTCATTTATTCGCCAAGAGTCATTGCATCAGCGACCATCTGCGTAATTCGTGCTTTCATTAGATCCCAAGCAATCATTCTTTTGAATCAAATTGCCAGCAATATATAATCTATAATTCATTATTCTCTTAATACTTATAGAATGACAAAGAGATAGTAGCAGGGCTATATATATATATAAAATGAGGTGCGATGGATAAATTATCGTATAAATAACGCAAAAATGAAAATAATACTAACATCACATTTTAAGAGATAAATTTACCAAAATCACACAATAGTATTTTGAAATACTTACAAGAATAATGAGTAAATTTAGTCAATAAAATTGCCATTGGCTTCAGCCACAGCCTCCAGACGACCTCGGAACCTCCTTCAATTCTTCTGGACGATCTCCTTTTTTTAAGTCGGTGAATTCTGCCATACTCCTTGCCTTGCCTTGCTTATTATTATAAAATAAATATCATTAGTCTTATTATTATTATTACTATTATTTTTATTTTAGCTTTATCTCTCGAACTTCATTAACCAGCCTATTAAATCTATATATTTTAAGAACCACGCGTGGACGATCTTTCTTTATATATATATATATATATATATATATATATATGTGTGTGTGTGTGTGTGTGTGTGTGTGTGTGTGTGTGTGTGTGTGTGTGTGTGTGTTACAAGGACTTTTCTTGTCCTCGTTCAACTGCGCTACACACAATAATACTTAAGGGGTTTGCAGTCTGAGGAGTTAGGTGACCAGATGGAAGAGGCTGATATGTTCATAGTTGTTGGTACTTTTTTTTGTTGAATTACTGTAAGAAATTCAAAATATTTATTATTATAAAATAAATATCATTAGTCTTATTAATATTATTATTATTATTATTG
The DNA here is from genome assembly GCA_903632075.3 of Acanthosepion pharaonis. NCBI lineage: Eukaryota > Metazoa > Mollusca > Cephalopoda > Sepiida > Sepiidae > Acanthosepion > Acanthosepion pharaonis. The sequence goes on from CAHIKZ030004269.1 coordinate 906,102, forward strand.
TTGTTGTTGTAGCTTTATCTCCCGAACTTCATTAACCGGCCTATTAAATCTATATAAGAACCAGAGATGGACGATAATTCTTTATCATATATATATATATATATATAAATCTTTATATATCAATAACAATTTTATTGAATTTGTTCTTTTTTCCCCATATATATATATATATGTATGTGTGTGTGAGGGTGGGAAATTATATATCAAATTTTTATATCAATTATAAATTATTGAATTTTTCCTCATATATATATATATATATATATATATATATATATATATATATGGGGGGCGTATATTTATTTGTATTTTACGTACAATCTTGGCACAAGGTGAAATGTAAAGTGGTGTGAGGGTGGTCACAGAGGAACCTAGTAAATACCCCTGATATCAAAATTCATGGATATTTTCATTTTATTTTTATTTTTATTAATAATAATTTCTCGCCTGTGGAACTATCTTCCGGCCTCTTGATTCGCAGATGATTTTTACTTTCAAAAATTTAAATGCAATGTCAATCATTATCTTCTGTCATCTTGATTCTTGTTGTATTTTTCTTTCACGTTGGCAGGATTTTTCTTTTTCTCATTCTTTCACATTCTCTAACCCTTTGTGCTATTATTGTATTTTGGTGGTTGGAATGATTAAATACACACACACACACACATATATATATATATATATATATATATATATATATATATATATATATATATATATATATATACTTTTCATTATAATTGTTATATATATATATATATATATATATATATATATATATATATATATATATATATATATATATTGGGTCGAGGGATGTATGTTTGTGCATACATATAAACAATAATTCGTACAGTAACATAAAAAGCAAAAATTTAAATACTGTACAAAATTCGTATAGCTAAAAGACGACCTAATCATCCAAACTCAGTCTGGATTATGAACCTTACTTATAGTTGAAGATATAAAATTGGGCTATAATCATAGATCACAGCTCTTTAAAAAGGAACTGAAACAAATCTATACAGAACCTTATAGTAAAGAATCCTTGTAATTAGATACATCCAACCGGGAAACAGATTAGTTGATTGCATTTCCTAATGGATTAAAACTGTGATTAGTGAATATAGCGGCATATTAATTGTGAGTTCAATGCATAGGTAGGGTAGTGTAAACAGGGAGATCAATAAATGAGCAGTATTAAAAAGAGAACGTGACGCGATATCTCGTTTGATGCTAACAACGGAACGAGGGTAATCTACACGTGCAGATTAAATTTGAAATTACCTGAAGGTCACATTGATCGACAAACATCTGAAGGAGCCCAGAAGTCACAATGTCCGAAACATTGTGATAACAAAAATAAAAATGAGGAAATTTAGTTCAAATATAAATAATGTAAACATTATTAAGAAAGGAAACTCGGAGTTTTCTTATTGAAAAGTTTTGAACCAACTGTTCCTAGCATGCTTCACCAAACAAACATAGCTTTGATTACGCTAACAAAGCATCCTTGCCTTGTTAGAAGTTAAAAGACACTTCACCAGTGCTTGACAAAAAAAAATATAGACAATAATAAAAAATGTATGAAAGAATCCTTCACTATCATCTGTTAATATCAACATTTCCACATACACATCTATCCTACATGACACAAGTAACTTTTTATGATCGTTACAAAAACATTTAACTACAGACTTATGACGTCGCTATGGGTTCACCTCTCGACTCTACTTTATCTAATTTTTACATAGCTCTCATAGAAAATATTTTTAAGAATTGTTCATACCTATGAATTATATTCGATATATCGATGATACATTCATACTAATGAGAACATAGGTAAAATAAAAATAAAAATCCTCGATAAAAAAACTCTACACATGAACTTAATATAAAAACATTAATCACAATTTTTCGCATAAAATCATCACATTGTTACAATGTTATGTGGTCACTGTATTAAAAAATACAAAGAAAAAATGACACAAGGAAAACTCCTGATATAAAAGAATAAAAATGTATTATTTTATTCTACCGTAATCAGGTACAACTTAACTATAAACAAAGTGAAAAAGCTTTTAAAAATGAATTCGCCGGTAAATGTCACCTAATGATTGCAGTAAATTGCTTAGATTTATCATTTACTATAAAAGGGTCAAAATATGTACCTTAATTATTTCCAATATCTCGTAACCTAAAAATAATTCCCTGTGTAAAAAAAAAACCAAGAATGTTGTTTATGAATTCTCAGGTTATTTGGGAAGTTACATATGTCACATATGCACCACATTCTCTCGTAGGTTAACTTGTCACTTATCAAAACAGTGCAATTCTTGCTCATATCGATCAACACATCCCACAATAAGAAGACACATATTAATCGATAATACCAAAACTCTATAAAAACCCTCTATAAAAAATGGAGAAATACTCAAAATACTCGAAGCTATTATGAAAAAGAAACAACACTGATTACATAAAATATATTTCACCAAACGAGACACAGCGTCTGAAAATACGTATAAAACATTTATATGCTCATGTCCAGTGTCATAAAGCACTGGGTACCGTTCACCACATGACGTCACTAAGACTATTTTTTTTTGTTTTTTGTTTTTTTTTTCGTTATTTCTTTCAGTTTATGCAAATATTCCAGTGTCCTTCCTTTTAAAAAAATCAAAGACTGAATACACACTAAACTACCGTTTTTTATTAAAACGCGGTAAAAGCAGCTGATAATATATCCATAGCATCCTTACTAGAGAACTCATTTTGCTTTGGAAGCCCGGACCGGGAGAGTCTTGTCTGTCGTCTGCTTCCATCGTTTTCGTTGCAGACATCGATAACGACAACGAAAACAACGAGGAACTCATATGCCATTAAACAAATAAATCAATCAATCATTTTCCTTTGTCGATTTGCAATCATGGCTGATATGGTTTCAGCTGGATGTTTCTGACTGTATTTATATAATATCTATACTGCTGTTCTCCAAGTTTTGCTTGTTGAATGGTTTTGCGTTGATTCATTTATTTGCATAGTTTCCATTGTATTGCTGTTCCCAACCAATCTTCTCTAACTTCTAAGAGGGCAAGATTTTTTTTTACTATGAACTTTTTCCTTTCAAGATGATATGGGACAAAAATGTCATTTAACGCTATGATTAATCATTCGATTTCCATTTTAAAGATCTACTTTTCAAGCGAAGATCATAATATTATACTTTACTCTCTGCTTGTCTTCTCAGTATAGTCTATCTCACTCTCTTTATCTTTCTTTCTCTCTGTCTCTCTTTCTCACACACCCACACAAAATCTGTTTCATTCTCTCTTGTTTAGAATTTTCTGGAAAAATGGATTTTTTAATTATTAAACATCTTACTCTTTGGAAATGCAATATCCATTAACGAGATATCGGAAAGACATTGGAATTACTATCAATATATTTGATCTGAAAGCTAATAAGAGAAGAGACAGTATTGGTGCCAACTCGATAAACAGAAATGTGTATTCTTCAGAATCAATTTATTGCTCTTCAGCCCAAGTATTCGACTGACACGTTACTTTATGTCCAGAGGTTTTTTTCGTATTAGATTAAAAAGAAATAGTTAAAAAAAACTGAAATCTGTCAAGTAAATCGATAGCAAATCGTTGAACAAAAGACGTGACAAATTTGGGTATCGATCATTGGCAAAGCACGGCACCGTTGGCCAATTTGCTTTCTCTTTTATAAGATTGTTGACTAAACTCTCAGTTCGTTATTGCTTAGAAAGTCACAATTTCAAAAGTCGTAAAGAGCTCTCTAAGCATCTAGTCAGCTATAAAATCCAAAACACTGGAGAATAAATAAGGATTTATTTTAATGTCCGATAATAAAAACAGAGACATATTTGTGATTACAAATATGTCTTTATTACGATAAACATAATTTTTAGTGAAATTAATAACAACCAGACTAGATTGAGAAGTCTTACTTAAAAGAGTCAAGGACTCGAACCCTTATCGCCCTTTCCACAAGGGTAACCGTTACTATAGCCAAAATGTGTGTTTTTTCAAGTACATGTACCCGATTCAAAAATAGCTTAATATGGAATAATATATTTGATTGAATTGGAAATTCGTTTTTAATGGCTTCACGTTCGACGCGAACAGCAGTTGCGAGTTATATATCAATTATTTCTGCCGTCTGTTAACAAAACAAAGAATAAGGTATTTAATACGATACAAGTGAAAATCATAAAATACTATTTCAGGATATTCCTTCTCGACTTAACAATCTCTCTGTTTCATTAATAACCATACGTAATTTTATTATCATGGGAGAAAGAATTTTAGTCTCTTAACAGTTGTTACATTTCTGGTAACATTTCAAACGATGATTTCTTTGGTCTTCCCCGTGCTTATATTGCATCTGTTGGTCATTTATATTTTTTCAATAAAAAAAACTCCTTATAACAAGATGAACCAGACCAGAAATTTACAAGTTATTTCTAAAGATACTTGAACGCAATATATAACAGCGAAAAAATAAATAGAAACCTGGCCAAAATATCGTGGAAAAACACAAGAAAATAATAATATTAATAATAGGAATGTATCATAATTTTTAATTTCAAAAAATGCTCTTTCGAACACACTCAAATACACTACACACACACACACATAGCTTATATTCTGGTATTATATATATATATATATATATATATATATATATATATATATATATATAACGTGAACATTGAAGTCAACACTTAGAGGTGACATGCTAGACTCAATCGTCAGGCCACCTACTGATTGTGTCTAGAATGAAACAGCCGGTCGCCTCTGAGTTTTGACTTCAATGTTCACTTTTTATATTTACATACACTCTATATCTGATAATAAGCACTGTATTCCAGAAATATAAACACATTCGATATATATATATATATATATATATATATATATATATATATATATATATATATATTAATGTATATTTGGGAAGCAACCATTCTTTTAAGTATCGGTCATTAAATATGACAGCCAAGGAATATTGAACTAATGTTTTATTTACATTTTAAGCGTTCTTACATTTTTCCGTTTGGTGGGAGTAAGGGGAGAAGAAAGACGCTTTCGAATTCCTGCCGCCCTCAATGCAATGGCTCGGAATAAACGGTTCTAGTAATATTCGAAACAACACAAAAAAGTACATCTTAAACAGTCACAACATGAAGAGAAACTAACAACAGTAAAACGAAACCCCCATGAAAATGTCTAAGGAAATGGACGAAATCACTTGGGGCAATATGGACAAAATTTGAACTCCTTATTCTCGCCAAATGGAAAAATTTAAGGCCGCTGGGAAAACTAAAAAAAAATGTAATTCAATGGGTTGGGATTAAATATATATAAACTAAGAATCAGAATCCGACAGATTGATAAGATAAAAACATCAAATAGGAAATGTTTATCAAGAATCTGTCGGATTATGATTAATTTCTTTCTTCTTTTTCGTTATATCTTAGTCTCTGATGAAGCTTTAATGAAAGCGAATCATGTTAGATTGATAACCGTTTCCTATTTATTTATCTTATATATATATATATATATATATATATATATATATATATATAAACACACACACATATATACATGTATATATATTATAGGAGATTATAATAAAATATGTTGAAATCGCTATACATAAGCTTTCATCTTTCAATACTTTGATTGCACTTTCACATTATTTTCTCTCTTTTATTTTTTATTATATATATATATATATATATATATATATATATATATATATATATATAATTTATTTTACTTGTTTTTTATTTTTTTTTATTTCATATATTTATTTATTCTTTTAGGTTTTCGATGTTTTAGTAACGTAGTAAAAAATTTGAGATTAGTTCAGATTGTTTATTTCATAGTTTGTTTTGGTCTGTGAACGTAATTAAAACTATTTTCTCGACCAATTTTTGGATTGATTGTTGTAGTCTATTCCAACTGTTTTTTTTTAATTTGTTTATTATGTTATTTATTTATTTAGATTGATTATTTTTGCAAAATAATATTTTTTTTATCTATTCTAACGTTTATTTTAGCGGGTGAGATTTATTAATTTCTAATTTATTTATTTGAATTATTTTGTTTTACTTGATTTTTTTATTTATTTATTTTTTGATTTTGCATATTTTTTATTTATTCTTTTCGGTTTTCGATTTTTAAGTAATGTAGTAAAAACTTTTATCGTTTATATAGCAGTTATATCTATTTTTTCGTCAATTTTTGGATTGATTGTTATCTATTCTAACGGTTATTTTGATGGAAATGATTTGTTAAAATTTTATTTACTTACTTTATTTATTTATTTGGATTGATTATTTTTACTTGTTTTTTCTCATTTATT
>CAHIKZ030004269.1:917500-1040000 GCA_903632075.3 Acanthosepion pharaonis
TCAGGTGTAAATATTGAAACAAAATGTAAAACTAGACATTTATATATATATATATATATATATATATATATATATATATATATATATATAGCTCAAACACTAATATTCTATGGCTATAATTCATTACATTGGAATTGGAATTACGAACTAATACATCAGACCTATAAATCGGAAAAATATTATATTCTTACTCTGTCCTGGACATTGAGTTCTATCTGGATTCTATCCTCTTGGGAATATATATATATATATATATATATATATATATATATATATATATATATATATATATTGACCACTATTATTATCATATACATATATATATATATATATATATATATATATATATATATATATATATATATATATTATTTTATATTTATACCATAATTCTGGCGGTGTAAAACAGATGATACAATTTGTAATTTAAAATTATTACACAAACTTATATCTGAGGAAAAATTCAAAAAGAAAAGAAAAGACTAAAACATCCGTACTGCTTGAAAATAATCAATCAGCAACTCAATGTCTAGCCAAAATGATAAACACCGACTGAGTAACCTCAGCCGATACGTAAAAGTGATCAATAGACTAAGTAGAGCAAAAATAGTGAACCTAAAGAGCCAGAACCTATCTACCTGGGTTGTTTTCACCTACCAGTTCATCAGGAGAATTCTGAATCAGAATTACTCTGATAATCTGATAGGTGAAATAACCTAGGTAGATAGGTTCTGGCTCTTTAGGTATGCAAGACTCTCCAAGCCGATTCAGTTCTCTAAGTGACTCATGTGTTTATGAAAAATAGATACACAAAAATTCGCCTTCCTCTCTGTGTCAATGACCTAGGAATTAAAATCTTCGACTGATACCAAATCGGTCGGGATTCGATCCTGGCCTGAAGCGATTGAAGGTCTAGACACAGCGATGAGCTGTGCTACAACGAAACAACATATCTGTGGAACATTGAAGTTACCACTCAGAGGCGAAAGCCTGTTTCATGGTGAACGCAATCGTCAGGCCGCAAATGCTGGATTTTTCCTCGGCTATTTATATATATGAGTCAGTGGTGCATTGTGGGTAATCTATTCTGGCGGTTGTTTTTGCGTGAGTGGCTTGTTTGTTTATTTATTTATTTACTTGTTTGGGTTAATTTATTTTACTTGTTTTTCATTTTCATTTTGCATTTATTCTTTTCGTTTTTTGAAATAATAGGTTACCCAGAATAGATTACCCACAATGCACCACTGACCCATATATATATAAAAATAGCCAATGAAAAATCCAGCATTCTCGACCTGAGGATTGCGTCCAACATGAAACATCCTGTCGCTTCTGAATGTTGACTTCAATGTTCACTTTCATATATAGATAGATAGATAGATAGATAGATAGATAGATAGATAACGTACATGGTTGGTATACATGAAATAAAATTCCAATAACCAAAAATACTATTCTATTCTTAAAGAGTTCTGTTCTGATGTCCTGATGATTGTGTTCAAGCATGAAACAGACTCGGATGTGATTTCAGTCCTCTTTATATTTAGACACACTCTTTCCCTGATATTAATCATTAGTTATTATAAAATTTTCGTCTACTCTTGTAACCTTCGTCAGTGTTTTTTGATACTGAATATATATTTTTGAACTTGGCTAAATTTCAAATCTAGTTAATGACCTCAGTGGGAGAACAACCAATCCTTTGATCGAAACATCTGATAAATACTCTTCTATTGTCACTATCTCATCCTTTTCTTTCATGTGACTCAGTCTTTACCACACTATCACATTAATAACAATGGCCATAAAAATGGAGATATACATGTAAAATATATATTATATCTGATTTAAGGCTGATAGGAATGATGAAAATAATAATAATAATAATAATAATAATAATGACAATAAAAATATGAAAGATAGTATTAGTTGCATTAATCAAAAAGTGCGAAGTAAAACATCGCAAATTCCTCACGTAAATATACAATAAATAATCATCTATATGGGTCATAAAATAGGAATGAAAATAGACACATAGGGAAATATATAAGCATGTATATAAACATAAGTCTTTCCCAGCTATTAATACTAAAAAACGATGCAACTGTTTCATCTTGTAACACGTACAATCTTTGAGAATTCCCAGGTCTTTATTTCATTTTAAATTGTTGCTATTAAGTTTGAGAATTAATCTTTTACAGTTTTTCTACGGCTCTTTTGAGAAGTAGTAGAAAGCAGCTATCATTTTCTATATATGACTAGGTAATTTGAAATGCTATTCAATACTACAATAATTAGTGCTTTCTCTAATTACGTTCTCATAATTGTTGAATCAGAGACGAAATTCAGAGCCAGTTTTACTGACATAATTGCCCCCGTCACAAATGTTATAGTAAATCATGTAAACTATGTTAGAGCCATTGCTGTGTAATGTAATTAGTTGCAGGAATACAAGTTGTATCGGTGACAATGTGCTTACAGATTTGGCCTTGTGATTTACTACATGTATAATTACCTGGGAGATAAGTTAGTCGTTTCAGTTCGGAAGCTGTGAATAGGAATCAATACAAGGAAATTTAATAACAGAAGAATCTTGCTCTTGTCATTCCGTTTATTAGTATCACCTTTACAGATATATTCATTTATATATATATATATATATATATATATATATATATATATTAATGAGACCGGAACTACCTACACAATAGACTCTTCCAGGTCTATATTAAGTATGCGACACAACCTCTAGACAGAGAGTCAGAGAGCCGCGTACGACTACCAGTGGACACTAACATATAGTAAGCTCCGTTTACACTATATCTCTGTAACCTGTTGTTAATATATATTTTCTTACATCTAATCCGTTTTCCGTGTTTTCCTTCTGTGGTCCCAACTTTGGCCCCACATCAGTGGCGACGAGAATTCGAGAAACGCACCCACGCCGAAACCTCAATACCTTACCAGTCCCACATCTGTGTCGACGAAGAATTCGAGAAACGCATTCACGTCGAAACCTCAATAACTTACCAGTTCCGCATCAATATATATATATCCTAAAATAATAAAACACCGAATGGAACACTACCGCGGATTCAGGGTCTCATCAGGTGATTAACTCGGCGAAGTTAACCACCTAATGAGACCTTGACGGTAATGTTACTGTCAGCGTTCTATTATTTATCTAACGTGTTACAGAGCACTTTTTAATACATATAATTTTAAGCAACTATTTTAGTGTTTATTTACTTCGTTATATATATATATATATATATATATATATATATATATATATATATATGCACTACCGACAAAACGTTTCGGACCAGATAATTTTTCTCCTCTAAACTTAAAAATTAATGAAGTTACATGATTTTAAGGAAATAAATGTATTTTTCTATGTTTCCATGCAATTATGCAATAATTTAAATCAAAATGAATGTAAAATAATTATAATTTCAATTATTAACTTGTAAAAGTATGTTGTTGGAAATGATTCTCAAACAGTATGTAAATATGTAAACGACTCTTACTTATACTTAAGTAGTTCACTTCGAACTTTAAGATCAATTTTTTCCCATACTATTTCAATTAATGAAAGATCTCCAAACTGAGGAAGCCAAGTCATGATTTTCAACATTTCCTTATCTTCCTTTAATTTTAGATAATTTGTACACAGTTTTGAGTTGTGTTTTGGAACATTATTTTGTTGCAACACATTTTCTCCATTGATGCAGGAGCCAGAAGGAATTGTATGCCTCTGCAGTATTGAATGATATGCTTACTTTAGAATAATCCTTTTAATTTGAACCAAGTCTCCAGAAATCTCACCTCCATGACATCCCCAAACCATGACAGTACCACCATCATGCTTAATATTTTGGCACAATGTTATTTTCACTCATTTGTCTGGAAGGAGTTCGTCTAACAAACACTCTTCGTTTACTTGCAAAAAGCTCAAATTTAGGTCCATTAGTCCATAATACCTTTTCCTGTCTTCTAAAGTCCAACCGTATGTGATGTTGTATCCACTTTAATATTTTCAACTAATTCTCCTTTTTATTAAAGGTTTCTTAACTGATACACATCCTTTAAGCACAACATAAGTGATAATAGATAATGGATGATGTACGTGTAGAATTAAATTCAGCAGTTATTCGGGGAACTGTTTTTCTTCTGTCTCTTTTGCTAGAAACGATCAAATATCTATCCTCCGCAATTGAGGTTACTCTGGGCCTCCATTAACGTTGGTTTCTGAACATCGTTTCAGGCAATAATCGACACCATTTGTTTTTATATCTAACTTTCATCAATGTGAAGTTCGGAATACACTTCTATAGAAAAAAATTCAACTTGGCTTCCTTTTTTTCAATATTTAATATGCCGAGAAATAATATATCGCCAGAAAGAATATATTGGAGAAACCTCAAGAACTTTAAACACAAAATTATATGCGAACAAAAGAACCATTTTAAAAAGAACCAACACACAAAACACATTGGTTGTTCACTGTAACGAAACTGATCGCAGTTTTGACATAAAAGAAAAATGCTACTCTGATTAAAAAATAAAATAATTCACTAGGACAAAAATATCTGGAAATTGCTTTAATCACTAGTTCAGCCACAGTAAAATTACGGCCAGGCACTTACCAATTATCACCTTACGAGACAGATTTTTCTGTTATCACAATGTGGGGGTATTTAATAACAAAGATTATGGAAAGAAAAAGAATCTCAATGAATTCGGCCAGATTGCCAAAAAAAATTATTTGTAAATTTGGAAACTCCCAGCGTCTCTTGTTTGTGCACATTTTTTTGTAGTCATATATATATATATATATATATATATATATATATATATATATATATATATATATGAAGTATGTAGTGTAGTTGAATTTACATTATATGAATCATTCATACAAAAAACATAGAAGTTAATGTTATAAATGGAGGGAATACATCTTCGCTAACAAATTTAATAAAGTACATTAACCCCGAACCAGTAGATGAATGTTATGATCCCTGTTTATATATTCCAGTTGCATAAGGTCTTTTTTTAATTTTTTTACAAGTTTTCATCTGTGCATACAGACATCATCAGGTGTGGAAATATATTTGTTTTTTACTTCCCAGTAATAACAGAACAACGAAAGAATAGATATAATCCGAAATATGTTTTTAGAAATGTGTTATTGTTAATTGCAAGAAATTTTTGTTTTTTGTATGAATGAATTCATTAATATAATATATATATATATATATATATATATATATATATATATATATATATATATATATTAAGAAATGGACAAGGTCCGACAATTTATTTATTAAAGACATTTTATTATGTTTAATAAAATAACAACGTTAAACATAATAAAATGTCTTTAATAAATATATATATATATATATATATATATACACGTAGTTAGATATATTAATAGATATATATGCCGTAATGTTTTTGGCCCAACCAAGAATTATGCTTATTCCTCGTATTCACCTTATAGTTCAATTCACATTAACATCATCCATAAAAATGGTTTGCTTATTGAAATACTCATTTTGAAAAATATATCCAGAGTAGAATTTCCCCCACATGTCTTACATATATATATATAAATACTTTTTTTTTTTTTCGCGATAAAAAATATTTTTGAATATAAATATTATAATATTATGTTCTACTTTGTATCGAGCACTTTAAAAAAGTAAGTGCTAAAGAACTGTGGATCATTAATCTGACTGAGGAATATTGAAGCCAAGGCCCAGCAATAGTAGTCTGTTTTAACGCAGTCATAAGGCAATGCGTGTTATGTTTTTACTCGACTATTTATATATGCTTGTCAATGGGGCATTATGGGTAGTAATGTTTATTATATTATCCTAACGGTTCTTATTCTAGAGATTATTAAGTAGAAATTAGAAATTCGAATGCTGTTATTTTATATTGTTGTTTCTTTATTATTATTATTTAATTTATACTATTTTATATTTTTATTCCATTTACCAATGTTTATGTGTACCTTCGTAATTTATTAATTTGTTCATTATTTACTTCCTTGCCTACTTATTTATTGATTTTGATTTTTTTTATTTTACTTTTTATTCGTATTCGTTTTCAGTTTTCGATTTTGAAATAACGTATTAAAAATATGTGTCTGCATTAATCACATGAGTTCTGAACGTTTATATAGTAATGTGCGTTGTTCTGAGAAAGTTATTATTTTCTCCTCCATACAGAGTTTACAATTTCGGGGTCTATTGTATTTGGCTGATGTTTTCTCTCTTATTTTCCATATCTTTGGTATGATTTGATTCTTGTTATTAATTTTCCATATACGTTTATTAAGCATTGTCCAGTTTGCGTATTTACTATTTTAAAACATTTTTTGAGTACATAGTTTCTGTTTCCAGTGTCATTCATTTACTCTTACGAATTTCTTTCGTTATCTGCTTATTATACAGTAGCTTGGTATAGTATTTTGTTTTACAATCAATTCACATTTAAAGGTCATTCGTTTTTAGCTCTGCAATTACACGTGAGTTTATTTTGTTTATTGTTATTTTCTGCTTTTTATCAGTTGTGTCATGTTCTTGGTTCAGCTGTAGATGATTTCTACTGTGTGTTTTGTTGAATAACTTGTGGAGAGTGTTTGATGGGGGAAGCGTTGGTGCATAAATTTAATGATAATAATGTGTTTATGTGTAACAAACCCCTTCACTTATACACATTTTCCAACCACCTCCCATCAATAATCAAGTTAATCCCACAACCAATTAACCAGGAGTTATCTGATAATTCTTCTAACGAAATCATCTTCAACGAAGCCAATAAATATTATGAAACAGACCTAAAAGATAGTGAATTTTCGGAAACATTAACACACAACACAGAACAAAAAAAAACAACAGGAAAAGAAACATCATATAGTTAAACTCACCGTACAACAAAAATGTTTTATCAAATTTAATAAATATTTAATTGAGTAAACACAGTCTTAATATAAAGTCACGTATATTAAATTCATTTTTTTCAGCCGTGAATGTGACATCTGAAGATCCCAAGAAAAATAAAATCTCTGGTGAAATAAATTATAACAATGGAACCTTAAAGTGGTCTGTTTTTTCTTTAAATTAATATATATATATATATATGTGTGTGTGTGTGTGTGTGTGTGTGTGTGGACAGCAATCAATCTTTAATACGTTTTGTTAAGCAAGAGTGACAAGGTACTGTTATATTTTTTCTTGTATACGTTCAAGTATTATCTTTGCTAAACTTGACGAGTATACAAATTATCTCAATATTTGGTCCGAACGCTTACCAAACACTTATATGCATACCTATGTGCATCTGTGGACGGTTTTATGTAAATAAAACAATTAAGTAGTCCAGGAAGATTATACACATAAAAACGTCCACATAGATAGATAGATAGATAGATAGATATGCATATGAGTGTTTGGGTGATATAATGTTTTTTTTATTATTATTATTATTTTCCTTCGTGAAAGTATTAGATAATTCGTCACTATTCTTGCAAATTGAAAGCAGAATAAGTGATATCTCCATCACATAACAAAATCGAAAAGAACTTGAGAAAAATGAGATAAAATAGAAAATGTTTTTATTGACGTCAGCTCTATTCACCATTTTAAGAGCGAATAGCTGACGGCGGCACTGTCAAAAGTAAACGCTCTTCTTACTTCCCATGTTATTGCCTTCGATGGAGAACGCGCGTAGCTTCGGGCTTTGCTGAAATCGAACAAGAAACGGCAAAAAGGAAAATGATAAGTAGAAGAAGGAAGAATCGTTGCGATTTGTATTATTGTGATCAGTGAGTGTACGGGTGAGTCTGAGCGAAATTTTCAAGTATCCGAAAATAGGGACACATATTTATTTTGCGAATCCAAAAAATGAGAACACATCATGATCTGTGAATATTCGGATGCTGGAGACACGTCGCCTTCAGTATATGATTGGATAATGAGACAAAGATTTGACAATGAAACTTTCAGACGAAAGATGTTTATAATAGTTTTATTGACGTTGAAAAACATTGATTTAGAAAACCTTTTCTACGATACTCGTTCATATATATATATATATATATATATATATATATATCCTCATTTTTGTTGTTGTAATTATAACGTTTCGACTAACAACAACAAAGATGATGACAGTATTATGAATGTAAATAATGATAATGCTTCATCACAGAAATTTAGACAGAAAATCTTGATGTATAAAAAAATAAGCCATATCAAATATTTTTTTATAAAAACAGACACTAATGGATTGTATGGTTTATTTATGATATATATATAAGCATATAGAGAAAATGCTCCCAGTAACTATTGGTTAATATCAGTGTAATGGGGAAATATTGACTTCCATAATAAAGACAATAGATAGATAGATAGATAGATAGATAGATAGATAGATAGATAGATAGATAATGAAGAGAGTGTTAGATAGACAATGAAGAGAGTGTTAGATAGATAGATAGATAGATAGATAGATAGATAGATAGATAGATAGATAATGATGAAATAGATAGATAGATAGATAGATAGATAGATAGATAGATAGATAGATCTATTTCCGATACTGAATACACTTCCACATAATTATAGCAAATATATACATGTGTGAGTTTAAATATTCGCTATATCTCATGAGAAAAATACTCAATATCTGATGTCTGAAGATCGCTTGAAGTTATCCCTTTGCAACTTTGATTCCTGTGTCCACTCTCTCTCTCTCTCTCTCTCTCTCTCTAGCTTTCTCTCTCTCTTTCTCTCTCTCTCTCTAGCTTTCTCTCTCTCTTTCTCTCTTTCTCTCTCTCTCTTTCTTTCTCTTTTAATCAATTATATTTCGAAGACCTGAGATAAACATTCAGAGCATTTAATTGAAATGAACAATTGAATTATCATCAGTAATGATGATAAAAGTAAAGTTAATTATTATTTCATTAAAGACCAGACTGCTTGTCGTTTTAAGGAATTGTACGTTGTTTATTCACATCATCATCCGATATATTTATCGCATTTCATGGAACTCTCTCATCAGACTTGTTTCTCATTTAAAATTTGGTAATTTAAAAACAATTCATTTGCAGGACTCTCTCTTGTTCTCTCTCTCTCTCTCTCTCTCTCTCTCTCTCTCTCCCTCTCTACGTTTTTCTATCTCTATTTCAAAAGTTATCAGGTCATCCCATAAGTTTTGTCCGAATTTTAAATAAAGAAAACACGTGACCAAATGTTACATTTAATTACAGATTCAATCAACAATGTATTTTCACTGATTATCTATGACTTCCTTCCATCTATTAACAAGCTTACTAATTCCATTACTGTAAAATTCTTTTGACTTTGATTCGAAGCACTCACAAATGTCAGTTTTAACCTCTTTCCGTGTTACAAAAGCTGTTTCTTCCAAATGATTCTGTAAGCTATAAAACAAATGGTAGTCTGAAGGAGCAAGATCGAGGGAATAAGGTGGATGAGGAATCTTCTCCCAACTAAGTTCTATCTTTTGTGACGTGATTCTTGCTGTGTGGGGTCGCGCATGGCCTGATGAAACATCACCTCTTTTCCATTCACTAGAGTAGGTCTTTTTTCCTCAAATCTTGGTTCAAACGCTCTAATTGCTGACAGTATATTTGAGCATTAATTGTTGCATTAGGTGATAAGAATTCAAAGTGGATTATTTCTTGGCGATCCCACCAGATTGAAAGAAGAACCTTTTGCCCTATGAAGTTCCTTCTCAGCTGTGGCTGGGGTCCTTCCCCTTTACCAAGCCACTGTCTACGACGCTTAACATTTCGATAAAAGATCCATTTTTCGTCGCCAGTCACAAGTCTATCAAAAAATTGAAACAAGTTGGCGAGAATGGAGAGAAGAGCAGATGTCAACTCAGGGATTTGAGGTTGTTTTCAGACAATTCATGAGGCACCCATTTTCCAAGTTTAGGAACTTTTCAAATTGTTGAAGATGACGATGAACAGTCGTATGGTTTGAACTGAGAACCACTGCCAATTCCTCAACTGATAAAGCAGGATTTTCTTCAAGGGCTGCTTCAAGAAGCTTTTCATCAAACTCAACTGGACGTCCAGTTCGATCTTCATCTTCAAAGGTGAAATCTCCACCTCTGAATTTTGCATACCATCTTCTGCAAGTTCTTTCATTCACACATTCCTCTCCATAAACTGAGTGAATGTTTGTAGCCACTTCAGCTGCTGTGTTTCCTTTCTTGAACTCTCATTATGTGCCTCAAATGATTCTTGGGTACATCCATGTTAGCAGGGTTTTAATCAAACAAATTTAATTTTATTGTTCTTTGAAATAAAATTTGATCAGTTTAAATGCATCTAAACATAAAAATAATGTTCAGCTCCATTAGACATTATAAAATACTCTTTAAATTTCGTTCATTTTAACAAAAAGTTAAAATTCGGACAGAACTTATGGGATGACCTGATAGATAGGTAGATCTGAACAGACTGAATTGAAACAGAGTGAAAACGTTGACTGCTCAGTATTCATAAGTTAGTAAATATATCCAAATTCTGACCACTCACCAGTCACACTTTCCATTCTATGAGTCGATCATCATCATCATCGTCCTCATCATAAACCACATCCGTCGATCGCCCATGTGCGCGGTGCGCAGATGAGCTATTCGTTGACAATATCTGGGTCGAAATCTGGACAGGTTCATGTGTAGCATGTCTTGGACAAATAGACGTGGAGTAGCTCAAGTCAAACTACTGCCGATGTCCTCCATCTTGAAGGGTCGCTTTGGTCACCTAAACACGGACTCGATTCAACTGGGAGAACTCTAGCCGTTGACCTCAGTCTAGCCATCCTTCAACCCAGTGATGACATATCATTTCCGCCCTGGCTGTTATGGAGCCTAGTCTACCCCATTGTGCTAGATAGCCTTTGACCCTGCAAGAACATTCATCAGCCCTTAAACTGGTCTTGTTTTTAACCCAGTTGCATTTCTAGTCACCCTTCTCCAAGGCCTGTTAGGGACACCGATTTAGCCACGGATGACCCGACTGCTCAGCAGGAAGTATTGGGTTATATTCTTCCAGATGAACACGTAAAGTGATCTAAGATTATATTTGAGTATAATTTATTCTAAACAAATGTTAACATATCTACATTGATAAATATATTGTATACGTTTACATCAAAGCCTAATAAAAGTAAATACTGTGGAGAAAGACTCTATTGCGCCAGTATTCCAACTAAGATATTCCATGTCATGAAACTTGGTATTTTAAATCCTTGATATTTTTGTCTTTCATTCATTTTTTTTACATTTCGCCTTTCTTTCATATTTTGAAAATCTTATCCTTCTAAAACGAGACACAATTGTTGTTGAGAAAGATATATTTACAAACGGGGAATGTCTTTCTGCCTGGAAAAGCACCATTCAACATGTTAACAGAGATCGAACGTACAACTCCTTCAGTCACCAACATTCAAAATGGGAGGATGAAGAAATAAAACAATGTTCAATTTCGCATTAAAAACAAAACAAAATAAAAAAAAAATCGTACCTGTTTGGAAACCAATCGTCATTAGACGCAGGGAAGTTTGAGTTCATGCTTTTGTTAATGATATTAAAGCGAACATTCACCGTTTATTTAAAGTTAAATAAGAAACTGCATTGTTACTTTCAATAGATTGGGTGGTATGCATGTATATGTGTCCATGACAAAGAGTGGAGAGGGAGAGACTTTTCGTACTCTCCAGTGGTTATTTATTCTTTGTGAATCTGGTAATATTCCTGGGAGTTTCGTCTAATCTGTTTTCAAGGATTTATACTGCCAGCAGTAAGAGTCCCGCAAAATCTATGTCTTCTGGTTTGTTATTCCCAACGGACGACATTCAGGCGTTGTTTTAACGCTTTAAGCATTTGCCAATCCTTTACAGGCACTTTGTAAGTATGCAGCTGAGCAATCATTTATTTCCCAAACGTCGGTTCAGCTGTGAAAGAAGCATCATTTATATTGCCTGATGCAATTGCTTCTTTTTGCAATGCAATCGGTGCACATATACGGATTCATTTTATTAACTATGAAAGTTTTTCGTTAATTTAATTTCTCTCACATACACGTACCCTTTCTCATTGTTCAATTCTTTTCTTCAGACAGTTTTGTTGTTGTTGTCAAAGAATCAATTGCGATTAGTCTAACTTGAACGATTGGTTGGCTTCGATCTAAAATGAACATCTTGTCGCAGAAATTATCATTTTCAACGTGTTTTTTAGTAAATACAGTTTGGATTTTCAAGATTAGTATGTTGAGACTTGATCATGTTCTCACTCTTCGAGAGTCTCGCGGCAGAAATTATTGTACTTCCCTCACCCAAAGAAAGTAGTAAATAGTAGTAGTAGTAGCAGTTATTGCTGTTGTTTTTGTTGGGAGGAACACGAAGAGAGAGAGAAAACAATGTTAGCTGGGATAATAAAAAATTCTTTATAAAACAAGACAACATTCTTCAAAAAACCAGGAAGGATATGTCCATTTATGGTATAAATATGTCCCGGTCGTTCGGTGGTCGTCGCTACTCGACGAAATCCCCTGCTCAGGATATCAATATGTGACACTCAGCCGTCCAAGGTCGAATCCAGCGGTGACGGCACCAATATCTGGCACCAGGGTCGAATTCTGGTCTTCGATGTTAACGGAGGTACCTCCACGAAATCGCTAAAAAAAGAGCATAGCTTGATGAAAAAGACGCCAACCTTGCCGAAAACAAAATTTTATTGTCTAAATGCTTATGTTATTATTTAGAGGAAAGACCAAAGTTTTTTTTAATTATTTTTAAAAATTTTCCTTCTTTTAGAAAATTCTAAATTTTGATTAAAAACCTTGTTTCTATTTGTATCAGCGGAACTAGTAAATAATATAGACAATTTTTAGCACGTTTTTTTTGGTATGACACATTAATTTGAAAAATCGTGCAAAAATAGAATTAATTATCGGATGTTAATGAAACTTTCAGGAACTATTCACAGATGATCGAAATTATTATAAATATGTTTTTTTTTATGAAAGTCATGGTAGAAATATTTTTAAAAATATTTATTACCCCCCCCCATAACTAATTTTATGAAAACGCTAGAAATTCGATCGCATCGGTTTTAGTGATTACAATAATTAAAAGCACAGGGCTTTGAGGAATGCAAATCATGTTTTTTTGTTTTTTAATTGGAAACCCAGTACCTGAAAATCAGCTCTGAATTGTAACATACAAAACTCAATAAAACAAATATATTATTTAATTTCAAATGCTTTTATTTGCTTTTTAGTTGTTTTTATGAATATGGACAATATTTTCTGAAAGCCAAAAATTTTTCCGATGAAAATGAATTTTTAACACAATTATTTGTTATTTCATTAATTATAATAGATTTTACATTTAAGTTGTTAAAATATTATAAAATTAGTTAAAAGCCGCACAGGCTTTCATAAGCGTCCTTATGAGATAGATCTTTTTTAGCGCGTTGTAAATTGTATCATTTTGACTAATCAGAAGACCCCAGTAATTAAGAAATGTAATTTTGTGCTTATAATCGAGCTGTAATTATAAAATACGGAAGACCAAACAGAATATAATTAAGTTGCGTTATTTGAGTTAAGCATTGTTCTCCGCTGTTAAGGCCTTTACTTTTTACGAAACACGTGTGGAGAAGTTAATTTGATTTTTTCAATTTCAACTGAGAAGGTTACCTACAAGTATCAGTATCATCTTATGAAATTTATATGATCTTATTTTTATATTAATCTCAGTTACGACATTTTTCCATAAATGAAATATCAAAATAATAATAAAATGAATTCAAATACAAATAACAGTAGAATGTAATAAATGTACATAAAATTATAGTATTTTATGTACAATTCTGATAAAATTTCATAAGAAAGGTACCTATAAATTAATTAGATACCTTTCTTAAGAAATATGAAATTTAATGTCACTCTTAACAGTTTTATTTTAATTTCTTTAGAATATATTTCCCATAAAGCATCATAAACGTAAAGGTGAAAGCTAAGTACAAAAAAAAAAAATTAGACCGCTGAAAGTTTTCGTTAAAATAACGGGGTAAATAATTTGTTCACGTAAATGTAAATTATTTCACTTTTCTCCTTCCGTAGAACAAATTAGCCTCATGGAATTCGTAATTATATCATTCATCACATGTCAAGAGACGCAAAAGTTTATGACCTGCTTTGTTTTATTTTCAAATTACATCTTTTTTGGCACAAAAAGCTAAGTTAAGTTTGGTTCAAAATATTTTAAATAAACATTATAATTTCTGATTTTCTTAAAATAAGTTTTGAAAAAATGATAATTGATATTTAAAAAAATTTCAAAGTCAGATTTCCAGTTTTTTTTTTAAAATGGAAAAAAAATGGTCAATTTGCTGACTCAAAAAAACTAGATTTTTAACGAAAATTTCGGACGTGCTAGGAACGATTAAAAATGGAAAAAAAATACCCCAAAAATACTTTGACCTTTCCTCTTAATGAATAACAAACATTTAGACGATAAAATTTTGTTTTCGTCAAGTTTGGCGTCTTTTTCATCATGCTATGCTCTTTTTTTAGCGATCTCGTGGAGGTACCTATAACGGCTTCACCAGCTATACCAGTTCAATGCAAACTCTATCGTTCCCAGCTCACTTGCTACGTCTGGTTACTGGAGTAACTGTTTCGATCTCAAGTCTAACCTACCCACGTTGTGACTTTGATCTTAGGTAGACGAGATCAATCAGACGTCGGGTCGTAGAGCAAGCTGAGTTCAGATTGAAGGTGGCACCGCATAAGCGCAAAGGAAAATTAAATAAATAAAAGAAAAATCCAAGAGGTTCAAGTATGTTAGGAAATAAGAGTTTAACTTTATCCTTCTGTTATATACATGATCGTGTTTTTCTCCCAGCTCGCTTCCTACGAAATGTGACACTTCTATGTTTCAAGCAAGTTGGTCCTTTAAGTCAACAGGTTTGTTTTTAAGTGTTGGCTTAACTTCGTTCGTCAGTATAACTTGCTATGGGTAGAGTAGGCGAAGTCGGAAGTTCGAAATTCCAATCCCCTGAAGAAGCTGGTGCGTACAACAGCCGAAACGTTGGGAATATGAGAGTGAAGATGAGGATAACGATCCGAATAATGTAAATAATGCAAGTAATAATACCCCATCTTAGAGATAGAGTTTAGAAAGCTAATTATCTAAACCAGAATTTCTTAGTTTGTTTCTCCAGATCAATGCCTTCTACAAAACCAAGAGATCTTATTGGAATTATTTTTCTATCAAATCGACCGCAGTCGTAATCATAGAGTCATCGTGAACACTATAATCCTTCCATTGACTTCATAAAAGCCTTTTCACCTGAGTGACGCACGGTCTTCATACATTCTTTCTACAACACTAATTGCCGACCACAGCTACATAGATACTATATAACCCATAGATGTAAAATGAAAACCTAGATTCTTACCTTGCCAGCCACCATTATTACAACACTTTTAAGTAATTACTAATTGACCAATGCCTACTAATTGATCAATGCTTACTAATTGATAAATGTTTACTAATCACCATTAGTCAGCATATATTCTTGTTGCCAATGTCTCAAGTAAGGGGACCCTGCCTCACTTAAAAATCAACTTGGGTTCGAACACTGGCCATTTGTATTAATCAGATATATATATATATATATATATATATATATATATATAAAAGTGAACATAGAAGTCAACACTTAGAGGCGACAGTCTGTTTCATGCTATATGCAATCGTCAGGCTATATATGTATATATATATATATATATATATATATATATCTCCATTACTCCACCTTGCCTCCCTATATTTATATAGTAAATTATATATATATATATACCCAAGTATATAATTGGTATATACGGAATGAATTCCAATAACCAACAATTACTATTCTTAAAAGAGTGCTCAATACAAAGTAGAGCAGATATAATTATTATTTATAAAAAATTATAACATAAGCATGTTATAAAATCACTACAAAAATAGCCATTTTGTTTCAACACACTCTGTGACTTATCAAGTGATGATGTTGAAGATAAAATAAATGGTTTATTTATTTTATCTTCAACATCATCACATCATATATATATATATATATATATATATATATATATAAATATAAGGAAAGTTATGTATCCTCCCATGGGTAGATTTCAGGGCGGACTGGTTTCTATAGCCTTGGATGGCAGCTGGTCTACCGCAGAAAGAAATGGTAACGTAATACCGACAAATCGAAAGTTACATGATCGCCTACGCGTGTATCACGCATTGCACATAACTGACTGACTGATATAAATATATATATACTAATTTAATTTACTATATATTATTATTTTTTACTATAATAGGGCTAGAGCCTAGAAAAAATACAATTTTCTATTTTCATGCTCCCAAAGAAGACATGGTGAGACATGTCAGGACTGAAAGATAAAATTCAGGAAGAAAAAGCAATTGTGTATAGAAAATGGTGCACAAATGTGATTCAGAATTATTATTTTGCGAATGATGCGGTCACGATGATTTGAAATATTATTAAAAGGAATTTAAACGGAAAGTAAGCAAACTGTTCACTCGTTGCCTACCCTACGCTTTAATTTCTTTACTGCCACGCCCGAGATAACTCATCCTTACAAGTTGAGTAGCACTAAACTTATCACGCGATCTTACTATTCTGTGCGCTATTCTGTAGCAAAGTGGATCATCACGTTGTGTAAAGATAGAAAGTGTCCATATTTACTTCGCTCATATCACAAGGAGTTTGTCTTTATACAGCTTTGAGTTTTATGACTAGTTAAGCGTTATAGTTCATACTCATTTAAATTATTAAAATATTTTTACACATTTAGATATATCATTTTCTCTGGATTTTTTATATGGAGAATTATCGTTATTCTACACTAAATCTCTCAGAGTAATATCCTTATCTGGATTGTTATTGTAACAATGCTTCGACATTTCTAACATTCAGACTTCTTCAGATGTCATCAACGATATTAACCTTTTGGAAATTTTAACCGAACCCTCTATTAAATCTCGAGGCTGCAGAACATTCTCTTTCCACCATTCATTTAATTTCTTATGGTGTCACTGGAACTAGTGCATGTTTTTGCACCTTCAGAGAGCAAGGGTTTTAAATCGAGACTCACAGGTAACTTGATTCTCTTAACCACAGCCTCTATCCACCAGGCTATGTTGAAAAGAGACCTGAAAAATACCGGTCGAGCCATTAAGAATACAACAACGAGGATGAGGAAAATAGTTAAAGTATTAATGTATACTAATTATTACGATATCTATTTAGCATAAATAGGTTAACTTGCTACTTCAGTCGTTCGGCCTCTTGTGATCAAATTTTACTAAAAGCATTTTAATCGAATATTGACATTTATTAAGTATGCTAACTTTAACTTAGTCTGGCATAAGGTGTGAATCATCGAGTAAGAAGTAAACTTGTTTGGTATTACTTCATAATGTCGCGTATACTGTTACTTGAAAATGATTGCTGTTTGCTTAAAAATGACATTTTTTTAAAAATGTTTTGAGAATTTTTTTAAGAAAAATAGACTCTTCAAAGAGATTCATTCTTACGACGAGGAAAATAAAACTGTTAGGATAAATATAATGTGGATAGAGAAAGTGGAGAATTTAAAATTCACAATCAAGACATATTGAAGGCAAGAAAAGCAGCGGAAGCAACGAGTAAACTAATTAACGATTTGTTTTTTTTTGGGGGGGGGTATGAATGGCTGGTAGAAAAAAGAATATAGAAGTACGTGAAAAAAGTACTATTTCATATCTGAGTAACTGTTTTTGGTTCTCTTCTTTGTCTAATCGAAGGTCTTATAGCCTAGTGGTTATCGGACCGGAAAATAACATTAGCGTGCCGTGTTCAAATTTGAGCTAAAGCTGTTGCATTCATCTTCGCAGAAATAGTCTTGAAAATCTATAAATCTATCTTTTCTCCCCGCCAGTTATATTTTAATATCAGAACAAACTAGATTCTCTAGCCTTGTTTGGCAACCCGTCTAGAAAAAAGAAAACGTGATTCCGATGGGATGTTTTCCAATCACTATAATTTTGACCTCTTCAAATTTAGCGTTAATCTTAATCTTTCATTACCTTCCTTTTCCTGCGTTCATAAAACACTATACACAAACCCTCTACTGTGAGTGGCTATTGAGCCTTGTATTTGTGCAAATTCATTGAAACAAAACGAATAATTCCGTTATTTCCATTTTACCAATGAAACATGACCCAGTGCACATGTTAGTATTTTGTATTTCCATTCCACGAAGTCGATCCTTGCAGATTGACCACCGATTCTCGATTGGATTTAAATCAGGAGAGTTTCCGGTTCAGTCTATAGAACTTTGGTTTGCTCATTGGTAAGGCTCGTCAGTGTCTTCTTGTAGCGTTACAATTTTCATATGCTTCCTTGGAGTAACGTCCATCACAGGCAATAGCCATAGGACAACTAATCGACAATCGAGACAATAGTATCTGGGCGTAATGAAAATCTGATGCAATCACGGATGACGTAATATTTTCAAGGTCAAACTAATTTCACGATACACCCCGAAAATAGATTCATATTACTGCACACGACTGTAAATGACCTAATCTGAGGACAAAATAAAAATTGATTACACCCTGTCACTCCAGTGGGTCTAAAACTGACTGTATGTTGAAAGAAAGAAAACTAAAGCGCTTGTTTCACTTAATTTGCAAGGTTGTAAGTATAAGAAAAAATTAGTATAAGAATAACTCCTTATTTAAAACCGATTAGGTGTGGGAATAGCAATAAAAACCCAGTCGTTAAGGGACCCACAGCAAGAACGGCAAGCGTGGTAAGCTTGTGGCCCTTATACTTCACAGGGAATCTACAGGATCTACATATATATAAGTCTTCCTACATTTCTGAACATGATTTTTTTATATTTAATACATTTTTGATTTCAGTTTTCTTGGAGGAAAGCTAATTGTTCACTTTTCTGACACTTTACTCGGCTCAAGAAATTTCATTTTTTTTTTAATTATTATTTTGAATCCTAATTGTTCTGTTCCTTCACTTTGAATAAGCAGGTGATTTTTCAAATCCATAATCAGTCACTTAATTTATGTTCATTGAACAACTTTTTATAATACTTCAAATCATGACGACGGCATCATTCGCACAATACTAAACCGAATCTCATGTGTGCTTCAGTTTCTCTACACAATTGCCTTTTTTCTTCCTGAGTCTTATTTTTCTGTTCAGACATGTCTTACCATTTCCCCCTTGGCAGCATGAAAATAAAAAATTAGCGAAATCAAAAACACGTTCTATGTTTTCTAGCACTATTGTAGTAAATTTTATATTAAATTGTATATTATAAATTATATATAGTAAAATAATAGTATATAGTAGAGTATATATTTATATAGTAAATTATAATAGTATATAGTTAATAATATAGTAAATTTTATATTTATATAGTAAATTATATAGTAGATAACATATCTATATAGAAAATTATTTGTAGTATATTATAATACAATATAGTAAATTATATATAATGAACTATATAGTAAATTATACAGTAGATGATTTTCTTATATATATATATATATATATATATATATATATATAAATGAACATTGAAGTCAACACACAGAAGCGACAGGCTGTTTCATGCTGGATGTAATCGTTAGGCGGCGTGACAATTG
The DNA here is from genome assembly GCA_903632075.3 of Acanthosepion pharaonis. Classification (NCBI taxonomy): domain Eukaryota; kingdom Metazoa; phylum Mollusca; class Cephalopoda; order Sepiida; family Sepiidae; genus Acanthosepion; species Acanthosepion pharaonis. Next base: position 937,303 of record CAHIKZ030004269.1, read on the forward strand.
CGTCCAGCATGAAACAGCCTGTCGCCTCTGAGTGTTGACTTTAATGTTCACTTTTATATTTACATACGCTCTATCTCTAATATTGAGCACTTTATCCCATATATATAGCACACCTTAAAACTATATTTCTTCATATATATATATATATATATATATATATATGCGTCCGTGCTCGTGTGTGTGTGTGTGTTTGTGTGTGTATGGTTTCACATTCCTCACATATACTAGTACAATAAGATTCTTTCTACTTTGTTCAGACGAGAAATAGAAGTACATCTTCAGAGCAACGTTACAATAATTAAGCCAAACGTTCCCCCATCTTTCCATACTGATAAATTTAAAAGAAAACGTTTACTTCGATCTTAGAGTCACATCTCTATGCCCAGAAAATGAGCTTTTCTAAGCGAGACTGCAATCTTCGTACTCCCAAAGCGTCTTGCAAAGAGGAAAGATTCCTGGAAATAGTCCCGAAGGAACCAACAACCAATGACTTGAGCTGTTTCTCGGTACATTTCTATGATTTGCCCTGCCAGGTCTTTGTACCTTTGAATAATCTCATACTTCGCCTTCACAATAATCTTTTTCCACGCTACCGTAACGTCTATTAGGATCCATTCAAGACTACTCTTGTGCAAGTGTGATATTAAAGATGATTGCTATCCAAGTCAAGATGGTTGTATCCCACATGAAATATATTATTATTATTATACCTTTGGTGTATATTCATTTCCTCCCACGTCCCAACCAGAGATCTAATATCAGAAATGGCATCATAACTTTTTCCACAGAGCAATTTTGAAAAAAATACACATATTTTACATAAATAAAGCACTTCGTTAGCCGTGGGCTGTACTCAAGAGAACAATTCTATTTCTTTAACGCATGGGCTACCAGGAGTGAGACTATTTGAATCTTTTCCAATCAATCCGAGGGCTCCAACAACAACGAGGATTTTTGATGTTCCACATTTTTAAGATTTCGATTTCAAGGTCCTTGATCGCTTTTGGAAGATCTTCAAAGATACATTGGAGTCTGCAGGGAATGCCATGTCAATAAAAAGGCAATTTTTTGTTTGCGGTCTCTAATTACGATGTCTGGGCGGTTAATTATTATTATTATTATTATTATTATTATTATCTACTCTACATTGATGATCTCACACTCTTTGACAAAGACGACATTGAGTTGAAGTGTCTCAACAATAATGTAAAATGATTCAGTGATGTGATTTTGTCACAAAGATTAGAGAAGTAAGACAAGTAGCTTCTATATAAATAGGAGTCAGAGTCATACTCAAATGAAGGGGAAAGTAATATATCAATACTACAAACGTGTGCGTCTAGTGTTAAATACTTTAATTCACAAAAGAGAATATCAACCATAAAAACATTAGCTGTCCCTTTGGTGAAATATAGTTTTACCATCCTTAACTGGACCATAGCGGACATTAAGCGATTGAATTTCAAAATGAAAAGGCTAACTTTCCACTGCATGCATCCTCCTAAGACTGATGTTGATCTTCTGTATGCGCCCATATCCGAAGGAGGCAGAGGATTTGTTCAACTAGAAATTTTTTACAAATTTACAATTGGTCTTCAAAGATACCTAGAAACTACAAAAGACTGGATGATGATCTGTGTCAAAGAAAATGAAAGAAATATGAAAGTTTACTCAATAATAAAGGAAACGAACATATTCAAAGTAAATTCAAATTTTTTCAAGGTGAAGAAGTGCAAATAAAATATAATGGCGCCTAGTGCAGCGGCAACGAACATAAACGCAGAGGATCAAATGCAGAAACCATAGCAATATAAACCCCTTCATAGGCAATACTCTGCCCGTACCAAAGAAGCTGATGTATAAATACACGGTATCTATCTGTGGTTACGAGGTGCGGTGTTAAAAGCTGAAACAGAAGGATTTATTCTTACTATCTAGAAATTACTAAAGACACCTACTGAAAAATTGTGTTAACCCGAAATGCAGATACTTTGATAAATACCATATAGAAATTGGTATCATGATGCGCTATGTTAGCAGCCATTGAATATAAAACTCGACATGATAGAGTGGGTCAATATCTGCAATGCAAAATCTGAAACTTTTACGGAAATGAAACTGCAAAAAACCTGGTTTAAACAGCATCCAATCCCGGCTACAGACAGAGGAACTGTGACAATTTTAAGGGACGCTACGATACACATAAAGAGAACAATCAAAGTTAAGCACAAAAATAGAATGTGTTTTCTGATTGACATGGCAGTTTCTGTAGACTGTAAATGTTCACAGAACTATTAAAATGCAAGGATGTTGAAGTGGAGATCTCAAAATTTGGCCGATGATGACATCAATAATTCTAGTTATGGTTGGAGCCTTTGGTTTGATTGGAAAAGGTTCCGATAGACTCATTGAAGGGATTCCTGGTAGTCCATGTCTTTAAGAAATACAAAAACATATATACTGACAAGTACAGCTCACATTTTACGAAGGGCTTTATCTATGTAAAACCAATGTAGTTTTTGGTTGTCTTTTTACAAAGCCGTTCAATGGAAAATATCAAGAAGCAATATCTGATCTCATACCTCTGATTGGGACACGAAAGAAAATTAGTATACAGCAGAAATCAAATGACATAATATAATAATAATAATAATCATAAATTGAGTTTAAATAAAAAAATATTCTCATTCGATAATCACCCTAAAGTCAAAAAAGAGACCGCTTTAGTAAGAAGTCAGCCTTTGATTATAACTGACATTGCATTCTGCAAACGAAGATATATTGACATGACAGAGAAACCAAGAAATAAGGTTTTATTTCATGAATTAAATAAAAGTATAATTTAATTTCAATTTCTTTCTCTGTCACTTCTGGTCTGAATGGCTAGAAAAAATATCCATGTTCTCTTCCAATTATGATATAAAAACCTGAGACTTATTCGCTGTTAATGTTCGAATCTCAAACAGCCGTTGAAATTTTATTGCAGTTATTCTATGCAGAATGTTTCCCTTATTATATGAAGACGAATATTCTTCTTTCTCTGGAGATCATAATGTACAGACATTTCGTTAATAAATAATAAGGAAAATACGTTCTATTTGGCGGGTGGGATGTGATAAATGTTTCCAGTTTATGCATAATTACTGAGCAATGTTGCCATGTGTTCATAAGAATTGAAGCAGATCAAATTGCACGAAACCCAGTCATTTTAAATAACGTCTTTATGGATTTTATTGAACCGTTCACTTAATATTTGTTATTTTATGCTGTGTTATGCACCCCCTCACATTTTGATTCTGTTATTCTGCGTCGCTTTTAGCTTCTCATTGAAAGAGCACAATACATGTTGCTTTAAGCCTTAGAAATGATTAGACGTAATTGACGCTTTCTGTATTTCTCAGAAGGAGAGGTTTTAGCGATTACTACCAGGCAAGTTCACGAATTCATTGAGTGTTTTCTAAAGTCCATACTGGAACTTAGACACCTTAAGACATAACGACTGGGTTTTTCTGCTCTTGAAAATAGCTTTGTTGAAAAGAAACTACCCGAAAAAGAAAAGACTGCCCTCTCAATAGTTTTTTCTCTTCAAGTGTTGTAACATAGTTCCTCACCATAAAAAACGGTTCTTGAGAAAGAAATCTTCCCGATTTGATCTGAAGAGGCGTCAATAAACACAACTGTCATGTCAAAGTGACATAAAGTATTACGAAAGATGAAAATCTGGAATGAGAATAGAAAGATTAATAAAAAATAGCAACATTTCTTTCATCAAATATATTTTTAATTCCAAGCAAGGCAATAAAGCCACTAAGATGCAAGGGGTTACTGAGGGTAATGACAAAAAATGAAAACAATGTTAAGTAGAGAGTACAAGTAAAAGACGAGGAATTAAGAAGACAGAAGATAACTATTGACACTGCATTTAATTTTTTCGGAGTTAAACGTTAACCGAAAAGCAAGAAACCAAAAGAGTCAAACGAGAAGTGCAATAGAAGAAACTGTTTGCATAGAACTTACGGTTCCATCTAGCCATTTCTACTATAAAATGATTGCTGCCAATCTAGTACTGTACTTAAATTCATAAAGTACCGGTTCTAAAGAAGAACAATTCCCATGGAAGTAAAGGTAATTTACGTTACGACGATGGGAAAGTGACTTAAACCGAGATACTAGGTCAGGACCAATAACTTTGCAGATTCTTTTTTGAATGTTGTGGAGAATCTTTAAATGTGTAACAAGAGCACCAGACGGTACATGGCAGCACTATTCAAAACAGGGTCAAATGATAGGCAAATAAATATGCAAGATCGATTCTGGCGAGAATAAAGCTGACCTATCATTTGATTCGATATAATCTTTCCATTTCATGTCACCGAAAAACGTTAGTGCGAGAAGGCATGATCCCTCACTTTCCTGATGCTTAGCATCAGCCATGCTGATGGGAAGCAAAAAGGGGTGGTCTCAGACGATTAAAAGAGATCAGTTTTTTTTTTTTTTTTGGAGTCGTTAAAATTAGCAAGACATTCCTTGCCCCAATTAACATCAGATTTTAGGTTAGTTTTTATATCAGCTGCCCTCAGCATATACCCCTGGGCAAATTAATTGAAACAGCCGCTTTAGTTTCCTTTCTTTCACCATACAGTCAGTTTTTAGATCCACTGGAGTGACAGGGTGTAATCGATTTCTGACCTCAGATTAGGTCATTTGCAGTGGTGTGCAGTAATATGAATCTATTTTCGGTGTATATGATGAAATTTGTTTGGCCTTGAAAAATATTGCGTCATCCATAATCAGATTTTCATCACGCCCAGACACTATTGCCTCAACTGTCGATTAGTTGCTCTACGACAATTGTCTGCGATGGGCGTTACTCCAAGTAACGCTGCACGAACACACTGACAAGCCATGCCGTATTCTCATTAGCTTCACTTTTTATCACCTCTCTCATTCATATCACATACCTCATTCAGTAACCTCTTGAATGGTACTTGAGTTTTGTAATTGGCATTTTGGTAGCCCTAGAAAAAGCAGGAAGCCCATCTGAAACATTGATTACGAACAGAGAAAGTGAGAATGCTGATCCCAACATTCTTTGCCCAATAGCCGTATCTCACTTATGATATTCGGATAATGCTAAGAAAGCGGTTTTATTAGCAAGAGCGACAAACAAAGGGAGACAATTGTGGTAAGAATGAATCCTTATATAATTCAACACGGAATTGCACATCCTGGTTTAATTTTTCAGATTTTGGCTGATAGATATATATCAGATATTGAAATCAACACTGCACAGTGATTAACCGTTTCCCGCATCCAAACATTTCTCTATATATGAAAACTAGGTTTTAGCAACTTTTGTGGAATGCATTAATACCAATAAAATACCTAAAACCGAAACGGTCTTGACTAGAGGTCTGTTTATTGAATTATTCTTATTTTATTTTATTATATTTTTATTTAATATTTTATTTTCATTTACACTTACATTTAGTTTTTTTTTTTATCTCCACCCCGAAAAACGCTAATAGCTTAAGAGTGAATTTTAGAATTTCTCGGATTTCTGTGAATTTATTTTGATAATTTTCCCAGCTGGTTTACGCAATATGGCAGCGACATCCTTAGATTTTTAATTATTTTGTGTAACATATTTTTTTTTTTATTTCAGGCATTTTTGGGATGAACCACGCTAATATCGCCTCTCCTTTCTAAAACAAAAAAAAAAACAAAGGATGTTACAGAGAATAATGAAAATTTAGCAATGGTGTTGCCATATTGTGCAAAGCAGCTGGGGAAAGTTTTATTAAAATGATTTCAAAGAGAACCAAGAAATCGTAAATTTCACTAAGGAGTTATAAGCGTGGTTCGCGTCGTATTTATTTTTTTTAATACTTTCTTTATTCATAATATTGGATATTTTCTTTTATTTACAACCGAATTCAAACTCATCTTCCAGGGCGAGGCACTCAAATAAAAAATTCTAAGACGTGAACTCATAGTCAGGGTTACTATACAAGAGTATCTGATAGAACGCATCCTGTGTCAAAAATGAAATCATTGACAATGTTTTAAGCGTTATCTGCAAGATATTTTTTTATCTTGTCTCTACAACAGGCAACATATGTCACTATTTATTTAGTCCAACTTGCTACGGTACCACAATATGTCATCCAATTTGAACTGGAAGTATTCCTCTTCCATTAGTTTAGAGATATCCTTTTTAAGTAACACTCTAGAGAAAATGATTATTGTTGATATTTATTGCAGAGGCACATATTTAAGTCACCACGAACTGAACTTTATACACCAGTAAAATTAGATAACATTTATGCTTTAACCATCAGTTTACAAATGTCAGCATTATTTTAGGTTGGTATGTTCGCTACATTAGTAACTAATAAGAATCAAAAGCATAAAGGCCTGAAGACCAACGTTGTTAACGCTTCGATATACTGTTCGGAATTAAGTAAAACTTAAAATCTTACATCATTATAAGTATGCTGTGTGTGCATGAATATTACTATCATATATTGTATGGTGCTTTTCTTATGTATTTAGAGTCCGACCTGACATCAAGGTTGCAGTTACTTTCTCACCACCGTACATTCCTTCTGTCTTTTCTGTAAATATTTTCATGGTTAATTTAGTATCTAGGCTTTACGAATTTAAACGCAGTGTGCGATGGGTAAATTGTCGTAATTTTATATTTTCGATTCCGTGCATATTTGCTGTTTGCTTTTGAGTTTGTAGAGTTAGACTGCACAGTATAGTAGGGTCAGTTGGGCACCATTAGTGACAAAAGGAGCACCATGACGCAATTCACTCCGCCGGAAATTTGGAAACGCAATGTTGTACTGCTTGGCATTCGCGCCAGAAGCTCCAATACGAATATTTCGGGATGGCTGGGTGTCAATCGGAAAACAGTGCAAAGGATTCGGAAAGAGTCTGATGAGTCTAATGGTGATTACGAAGGTACGGCAGTTCGAAAAACTCACTCTGATCGTTCTGATAGGAAAAGAACTCCTGAATTTATTGGTGAGGACCTCAGATTTCACACGGAAGTCTACGTCAAGTGCCTTAAGTAATGTTGTCCTTGGTCAAGAGGGTGGCTGCTGGAAGACCCTATGTCTATCAACAGGACACTGCAGCATGCTACACAAGTAAAAGAACCCAGTTATGGCTATCAGACAATTTCTGCGAACACATCACCCCTTAAATCTGGCCATGTAACTCCCCAGACTTCAGACCCACTCTTGATTATTATGTATGAAGCGCAGTTGAGAAAGACACAAACAAAACTCAGTGTAACACGAAAGATGACTTGGCAATGATTATGACAACATTCAATTTAAACAAAGAGACCGTCCAGAATAGAAGCGGGAGATTCCGAAGTCGTCTGGAGGCCGTGCTTAAAGCCAATGGCGATTTTAATGAATAAATTTACTCTTTAGTACTTCAAGATATTTTTGTGTCATTTTGGAAAATATATCTTTTAAAATGAGTGTTATTTAGGCGACAATTTATCCATCGCAGCCTGTAGATTGGTAGCAGCGTCTCATCCTTTTAAAAGTTGAAATTGGTCAAATATAACCGTCAATGCATTGCTAACAGTTGATTCTCTCGCAATTCTTGTTTGTGGAACACTTCCGGCATCTTGCTTTACAATCAACTTTTGTCTTTTGTCTACATAATTCCCAAATTCCAGTTCTTTTATTATTCTCCCTCCTTAATAATGGTTTCTTTTTCGCATCTTCGTGCGCCTTAGTTGCTTTATTACCTTACTTAGGTTGAAATGACGATAGTAAAAAAAATGTGATTACTTAGATTAAATGCAGAATTATATGTAAGAAAATACACTTAAATTTAACTACTCAAGTATGTTCAGTGGTTTTAAATTATGATTCTATGTAATGAAGGAAGTATTTTCAATACTGAAAGGTATGTTCAAAATTCTTGAGTCTGGCATGATGAAAGCTAAGATTGATTTATGTCACATTTGAAGTTAAAATATTTGTTTGCAGTTGAAGCGCTTATCAGCAAATTGTTTATTTTTCTTTCTTTTTTAATCGCATTATCATTTTCCCCTGTACAATCGAAAGACTGAATTTTTTTCTTTTTGTAATTCAAAAGATTTTCTTTTTAGAAAAAAACAACCCAGTCATATTAGCTAATGACACCATTGATGTAATGACGATATGCATATTTTTATATTACAAATGAAAGAAAGTGATATTAAACGCTTAGCTGATATCATTTTTATCATTAAAGATAGAAATGAAAACTGCCGATGAAGATAATTTGTCATAGATGAAACGTCTGCAATTCTCACAAGAGAATATGTAACTTTCTTTTTAATATTCATTATTTCAACATTTGTTTTAGAAAGGAAGAAAGAAATTAGAAGAGAGAGAAATTAAAAGAGAAAGAGAGAGAAATTAGAAGAGAAAGAAGGAAAAAGAAATTGTAAAAGAAAGAAAAGAATGAAATTAAAAGAGAGAGAAAAAATTAGAAGAGAAAGAAACAAATTAAAAGAAAGAAAAAAGAAAGAAAATAGAAGAGGAAGAAAAGAAATTAAAAGAGAAGAAAAGAAAAGAAAGACGAGAAAGATATTAGAAAACAAAGACAAAGAAATTAGAAGAGAATTAAATTAAAAAAGAAAGAAATCAAAAGCAAAATAAAGAAGAGAAAACTTGAAGAAGAAAAAGAATTTAGAAGAGAAAGAAAAGAAATAAATGAGAAGAAAAGGAAAGTAGAAGCAGAATGAAGGAAAGATAAAGAAAAAGAAATTAGAAGAGAAAGAAAGAAATGTTAAAATGGCGAGAAATAAAAATGAAAAAAACAATCAAGGACGAAAAAGAAAAAAATAATAATGAAAAAAATCTGGGTGAAAAGGCAAACAATGTCTAGAAATAAAAAGTAAACAATAAAAGAGACTCAAAAAGAATGAAATGATTGAAGAAAATCAATTAAAAGTAAAACATGAATTAATTTAAATAAAATAAAATGAATTAAACTGAGAAAGATGCCTGAGTAGATTTTTGTCGATTTGTAAAAATTCTCGTGCCAAATGACATTAAACATTTGACATTCAACTCAAAGTAATTGATTTTTTTTTCTTTGCCTGAAATCTTCAATTACTAATTATCAGCATGAAAAATTCTGATGGTAGTTTAATGGTAAGAACATTCAATCGGAAAAATTCATGCTGAAGATCGTCATTTTGAGTTAAAAGCCAACGGATATTTTTATCGCCAGTTGAATTCAATTGTCCAACATATTTTTATTTCGTCCTTTTTTAATCTTGATCCTTCCTTCCTCTCTGTCTTTTTTTCCCTTTCATCTTTTCTTTATTTCTCTTGTCTTCCTTTTTCCTTTCATCTTTTCTTTATTTCTCTTGTCTTTCTTTCTTTTCTTTCATCTTTTCTTTATTCTTCTTTGCTTTCTGTATTTCTTTTTTCCTTCTTTATTTCTGCCTTTTATCTTTATTTATTTTCTCTTCATCTCATCATCTCTCTCTCTCTCTCTCTCTCTCTCTCGTTTTCTTTCTTATTCTTTCATTTTTCATTTGTCTTTGCGTCCTCGTAAGACGATAAACTACATCCGACAATAAGGCCTCTGATCAAGAGGTTTTGAGGAGCGTGGAACCACATCTTCATTGCTGGTGTTCCAGCTCCACCCTAACCCGGAGTGGTAGCACCTGTTAGGGTCCCAGCTATGGGATAATAGTTACACTCAAACTGGGGTCAAAACACTATGAAATTATAAAAATAGGTTTTAATATCAGCAATAAATTCTTTGAGGAAAAGTTATTACCAGCAATAAATTTTTGAAGAAAATAAATATTACCAGCAATGGATTTTTTAAGAAAAAAATTAGCCAGCAATACATTTTTGAAGGAAAAATATTATGGCAATACATTTTTTAAATAATTATTACCATCAATACATTATTAACAGCAATACATTGTTAAAGAAAAATATATTACCAGCAACATATTTTTGAAGGAAAAAATATTACCAGCAATAAATTTTTGAAGGAAAAAAATATTACCAGCAATAAAAGTCTTGTCTGCATTAAATAACCCATTGAGGTTGACATGTCGTAAAACAAACCAAAGCAAACCTTTGTCTTTCTTTGTTTTCTTTTCATCTTTTCGCTTCTTTATCACGTTCTTTCTTTTCCTTTCTTCTCATTCTCTCGTCTTTTTTTAATTTACTGCTTATTTTTAAGACGCTTCTGTCCCGCTCTTTTTCTCTTTCTCTTTCTTTCTCCATTTTCTTTTTAGTTATCTTCTTATTTCTTCAAATTTCCTTATGTTCATTATTTGACATTTCTTTTTCTCTAATCCTCTTTTTTTATTCCTTTTCTTTTCTTTTGTGACAGTTTCCCTTTATTTCTCTTTCCCCGTTTTTTTTTCTGAGATTCATTCATGATTTCCCCATTTTTTTTTATTTCTCGACTATCTTTTATATTATTCCGTGACGAGCACACAGACACAAAAAGCAAGTTATTTCAGACACATCGCCCAATTTGGCATTTCAACTCACAGGATAAAAAAAATCTCATATTTACGTCTTACAAATTTGCGGTTAGGGAAACTGATCATTTAATCTCCCGTGTGCCAAAAGAAAAAAAATTACCCTTTCGTTTCTATAGATCTGAATATTTTAAGTTCTCACATAACACATTGACATTATGCTTATTCATAACTATATCTTGATTCTTGTTATTTTTATCATCACTTTACAGCCAATAAATTCTTCCGAATTTTTCAGAAAATCGAAAACATTGCTTTACTTGGGCTTAACCCAACCAAATTTCACTTGAAAAAAGATCCTTGCTTACCAACTCGAAATAACAAGAGATTAGAAATGTCTCATTAATTTAAGAAAAGGTTTGATTTTTTTTCTCTGGACTTGATAATAATAAAGAAATGCAAAATCATCGTTACAATACACATGGGATTTTGGCTCATTTCTTATTTGTACGCATGAATAAAAAAAAAACTCTAAAGAGGAAACTAGATAAACATTGCCCTTCAAAAATAACGGTGGTTCTGTTGTTCCAGGAACAAAATATTTATGCAGGCATAATGTTCGTTATTGATTATTCTGAGATAAAGTGTTTTCATTCGCCTTAATAATGTTTTCTATTCACTTCTACGCGTTTTTTCGTGGCGTCAAAGTGGTGACAATATTTAGGTAATTTTTTGAATGTGCTGTACCTATATATATATATATATATATATATATATATAGTGGACAAGGAAAAGTCTTTAACCCAATTAACCTCCAAAAATCTGACAAAATGATCAAACATGAAAATTTTTGAATTCCCTTCGGAATTCTTTTTCCTTTTGAATTCTGATTGAGCAGATAATTTTTTCCCCTGTTCAGAATTTATCACTATGGAAAGTTCGATGGCCATGTATATAATATGTGTACTTGTCTACAAATCACTAGCAGAGGCGAAATGCCATATACGATTAAACAGTAAAACTGAAAGAGGTTGTTGGATCCTAATACACCATCATATATATATGTGTGTGTGTGTGTGTGTGTGTGTGTGGTCATCCGCATAAAAGCATGTTTCGCTATATCACAGCTCATCAGTGTGGATAGAATTCAATTGCTTCAAGCCAAGATCGAAACCCGACCGATTTAGCATTAGTCAGAGATCCTACACCTAAGCGATCTGCGTACGGCAGAGAAAGGGTAATTTTAACGTATTATATAAGGATGTATACAAACTCCAGCAGTCAGAGTGCTCAATTCATTAATGAAGAGAGTGCGTTAATAGCGGCGATATATATATATATATATATATATATATATATATATATATATATATATATATATATATATATATATATATATGTGTGTGTGTGTGTGTGTGTGTGTGTGTGTGTGTGTGTGTGTGTGTGTGTGTGTGTGTCGAATAAGATCTTTCAAATAAGATCCGGTATATCAGGATCAAAATTATGGATAAACTGATTGAAGTTCATAGTCATGATTCTGTTGGCGATATCCTGTTATTTTATAGATAGATAAAAGTTTAAAACAGTCCATGGTCCATAATGTGTAGTGGTTCAAGCGAAGGAATGTTTGTGTGTGTCTGGTTTTGTGTCTATACACTCCATTTTATTAATTAAAGTACACCTTTATTATGGACTAACATCGCAACGTGTAGCTCCTCCGTGACATGGATGTTGGAGTCGTTGATTAAGTATATCTCTTCATGCACGTTCTAGGGTTGTCCATAACTGAATTCTGTTTGTGTGGGGCTTCATACAATTTAGGGTTCTTAGAACCTGATTCGCGTTACCTGCCCATGATGTGGGTTTGTGTTATCACGTTGGAACGTACAATCACCACCGCAAAACTCAGGATCATACAGGTGTAAAATGGCGTTTCAAAATTTGGAAAACAGTTTCCAGTGGCACTTACTAATTTCCTACAAAACACACTCCAAATCTGTAAATACTCACAAGCCGCTTATGACAGGCTAGATCCATGGGCTTATACGGTCTCTTACTCAAACGAATCCGACCGTCTGCCGAATGTGAAACGTGGCTAGTCTGATCAGTGTGTAAGGTGCCAGAGCCCGCGTTCTAATAGCAATGTGCTCTAACCCAAATGACAAGGAATAACAGATTCTATAGTGTTCGTAATGGTACCTGTATTTTTCGGCGGCTAGAAAACTCCATGAAATGAATTGTGTACCGTAAAAGACTGATGCTTTTACAGAGAACAGTATTGAATATGAATCCGTTTTGATGCAATGTTCCCTTTTTCAGTCGCCGGTGGTTTTTTAATTTTCCCGTGATACTGAAGTTTTTCTGAAATTCATATAGGCCTACTATACCATTGCTACTACTTGGGAAAACCGAAGAAAACGTGGTTCTACAGAAGGATGCTGAGAATGACATCGACTGAAAATGTGAATAATGAAGACGATTTATGAAAAATAGAAACAAAAAGGGCGCGTATACTTAAAATCAAAAGGAGACATTTGGAATTCCTCGGCAAAGTAAAGACCAGAGGAAAACAGAAATTAACCATCTTTGTGTAAATGTGCGTAAAAATAGAGACTGAAAGAAAAAGAAGAAAATAAGCTATTACCAGGTTTTATTATGATGGAATAAATTCCGAATCGTTGGGAATATTGGGTCTATTCTAATTTTACAAGCTTAGCCTATTGATCCGATATTTTCAGTCGATTTATCACGCTTAAAACTCGTGATTCACAAAGGTCATTTACTGTGTTCCTTTCTAACTGCTACATAGACGTATAGATAGATACTACATACATGTGAATTTATTTGTCTAAGTGACTCTGCAGACTGACAATAAGCAACGTTCTGTAAATAAATACAGAGAAAACTTTGTAAACGTAGACCCAAAATAATGCTACTCAAGTTTAAGTAGATTAAAAAATTATTTTCATATTTTAGTTTAGCTTGAACCGTTTTAGTCAGTTCACGATAAGTTTAGTCTCTGTCTGCCGAAAACTGGACAATGCTGTGTGAATTGGTTATTGGGTGCGCGTGTGTCTCGTTATGACCCGGTCAACTATTTCGATTTCTTCCCGAAATCCACCGAGATCAAGAGATTCTCTATAAGTCAGTTATTCTCTAACCGTCAGTCACTTGTCCACCCAACGTCATGTTTTCTCCTTTGGACTGTGAAGCACGCAAACGTCTTGAAAGCGTTTATTGGAATAGCGATAGAAAATAACAGTCATTACGGGGCGAAGGAGGGGGGAAGCTTTCTACAGTGCTAAGTGATTCTAATGTTTTAGATAGAAGAGACTTATGAAATTGTCATGGTGAAGTGGAGATGGATACAAAACTAGAAATGCCAAGATTGGACGGTTTGCGAAGGAGATTAATGCTGCGCCGTTTAAGATGAATGCTTAGAAGGCAATGAGAGACAGTGATGAGGGGAAAAACCATGGAGTTCATTTTTACAGTCTCTCTATCTCTATCTCTCTCTCTCTCTTGGTGTCTGGACATTAACGTGATCAGATTTGGACAGTTATTCTGAAAATAGTCTGGAGACTAAGATTAAAAAGTCACCCTGCCACGGAATGCTTTGACTGAGAAAGGGTTTTATTTAATTTACAACTATTTATCTGATCTCATATTGAGGGAATTCATATATAATTTTAGATCTATGATTTTTAAGTTTAGATCACTATGGCCATATGACGACCTAAAAATAATTTTTCTTTTTAGATAATACTTATTGTTTTGTTTAATATCATATAAACCACTATTGTCTCCCCAAAAGTAGCTCATATGTCAATATATATATATATATATATATATATATATATATATATATATATATATATATATATATATATATATATATAAAATCAAGAAAACGAGTACTTTAAAAGACCATGGCGATATTTATTTCGTTAAAATCAAAATGTCGATTTCAACTATTCAGACCGAAACATTACACAAGTAAATGAATAAATAATTTTAAAAATATTTTGAACATAAATTATGTTTAAATATGCAGATTAAAAACAGGGGGGGGATGACAAATGGTATGTATTCAGAGAGTGAGGAGATAATGGAGATGTAAACTCAAAATTGGAGTAAGGAAGGGGGAGGAGAGTTTATGTTTTAAGGCAGGGTGGGGTAATGGAAAGAATAGGAAGGGAACAAACGTATTAAAACCTTGGAGGGCGCAAATTTGTTAAAACAGATATATTGAGGTGTAGACATGTTGATATAATTATTGGGATGGCCACAGTGAATTAGAAAGAGATCCTCAGATAGTAATATAGGAAAAAGACAGAGACAAGGAAATAAAGGGAAAAAGATAGAGACAAGGAAAGAAAGGAAAGAAAGGAAAGAGAGGGAAAAAGATAGAGACAAGTAAAGAAAGGAAAGAAAGGGAAAAATTAAGAGACAAGGAAAGAAAGGGAAAAAGATAGAGACAAGGAAAGAAAGGGGAAAAGATGGAGACAAGGAAAGAAAGGGGAAAAGATGGAGACAAGGAAAGAAAGGAAAGAGAAGGAAAAAGATAGAGACAAGAAAAGAAAGGAAAGAAAGGGAAAAAGATAGGGACAAGTAAAGAAAGGAAAGAAAGGGAAAAATTAAGAGACAAGGAAAGTAAGAAAAGAAAGGGAAAAAATAAGAGACAAGTAAAGAAAGGAAAGAAAGGGAAAAAGTAAGAGACATGTACAGAAAGGAAAGAAAGGGAAAAAGAAAGGGCCAAGGAAAGAATGTAAAGAAAGGAAGAAAGATAGATACAAGGAAAGAAAGGAAAGAAAGGGAAAAAGATAGAGACAAGAAAAGAAAGGGAAGAAAGGGAAAAAGTAGGAGACAAGGAAAGTAAGGAAAGAAAGGGTAAAAGTAACAGACAAGGAAAGAAAGGAAAGAAAGGGAAAAAGATAGAGACAAGGAAAGAAATGAAAGAAAGGGAAAAAGATAGAGACAAGGAAAGAAAGGGAAGAAAGGGAATAAGTAAGACACAACGAAAGTAAGGAAGAAGGGGGAAAAGATAGAGACAAGGAAAGAAGGGGAAGAAAGGGAAAAAGTAAGACGCCACGAAAGTAAGGAAGAAAGGGAAGAAAGGGAAAAAGTAAGACACGAGGAAAGTAAGGAAGAAAGGGAAAAAGATAGAGACAAGGGAAAAAAGAAAGAAAGTGAATAAGACAGAGACAAGGAAAGACAGGAAAAAGGGAAAAAGTAAGAGACAAGGAAAGTAAGGAAAGAAAGGGAAAAAGTAAGAGACAAGGAAAGAAAGGAAAGAAAGGGAAAAAGATAGATAAAAGGAAAGAAAGGAAAAAAATGGAAAAAGATAGAGACAAGGAAACAAAGGAAAGAAAGGCAAAAAGATAGAGACAAGGAAATAAATTAAAGAAAGGGAAAAAGATAGAGACAAGAAAAGAAAGGAATGAAAGGGAAAAAGGGAGACAAGGAAAGAAAAGAAAGAAATGGAAAAATTTACAGACAAGGAAAAAAAAGAAAAAAATTTCAGATAAGGAGAAAAGGAAAGAAAGGTAAAACCATAGAGACAAGGAAAGAAAGGTGAGCAATGGAAAAAGATAGAGATAAGTAAAGAAAGGAAAGAAAGGGAAAAGATAGAGAGAAGTAAAGAAAGGACAGAAATGGAAAAAGATATAGACAAGGAAAGAAAGGAAAGAAAGGGAAAAGGCAAGAGACAAGTAAAGAAAGGAAAGAAAGGGAAAAAGATAGAGACATGGAAAGAAAGGAAAGAAAGTGAAAAAGTGAGAGACAAGGAAAGAAAGGAAAAAAAGGGAAAACGTAAGAGACAAGGAAAGAAAGTATTGAAAGGGAAAAGAGAAGCAAGGAAAGAAAGGAAAGAAAGGGAAAAAGTAAGAGACAACGGAAGAAAGGAAAGAAAGGGAAAAAGTGAGAGACAAGTAAAGAAAGGAAAGAAAGCAAAAAAGATAGAGACAAGGAATGAAAGGAAAGAAAGGGGATAAGTAAGAGACAAGGAAATAAAGGAAAGAAAGGGAAAAGGATATAGACAAGTAAAGAAAGGAAAGAAAGGGAAAAAGATAGAGACATGGAGAGAAAGAAAAGAAAAGGAAAAAACGTGACAAGGAAAGAAAGGAAAATGATAGAGACGAGGAAAAAAAGGAAAGAAGTTGAAAAAGTGGGAGACAAGGAAAGAAAGGAAAGAAAGGGAAAAAGTAAGAGACAAGGAAAGAAAGGAAAGAAAGTGAAAAAGTAAGAGACAAGAAAAGAAAGAAAAAAAGAAAAAGTAAGAGTTATGGAAAGAAAGGAAAGAAAGGGAAAAAGATAGAGACAAGGAAAGAAAGGAAAAAAGGGAAAGATTTAGAGACAGGGAAAGAAAGGAAAAAAGATATAGACAAGGAGAGAAAAGAAAGAAAGGGAAAAAGATAGACAAGGAAAGGAAGGAAAGAAAGGGAAAAAGATAGGGACATGGAAAGAAAGGGAAAAAGTAAGAGACAAGTAAAGAAAGCAAAGAAAGCAAAAAAGATAGAGACAAGGAAAAAAGGAAAGAAATGGAAAAAGATAGGGACATGGAAAGAAAGGAAAGAAATGGAAAAAGATAGAGAAAGGGAAAGACAGGAAAGAAAGGTAAAAACATAGAGACAAGGTAAGAAAGGAGAGCAATGGAAAAAGATAGAGACAAGTAAAGAATGGAAAGAAAGGGAAAAAGATAGAGACAAGGAAAGAAAGGAAAGAAAGGGAAAAAGTAAGAGACAAGTAAAGAAAGGAAAGAAAGCAAAAAAGATAGAGACAAGGAAAGAAAGGAAAGAAAGTGAAAAAGTGAGAGACAAGGAAAAAAAGGAAAGAAAGGGAAAACGTAAAAGACAAGGAAAGAAAGTATTGAAAGGGAAAAGAGAAACAAGGAAAGAAAGGGAAAAATTAAGAGACAACGGAAGAAAGGAAAGAAAGGGAAAAAGTGAGAGACAAGGAAAGAAAGGAAAGAAAGGGAAAAAGTAAGTGACAAGGAAAGATAGGGAAATGATAGAGACAAGGAAAGAAAGGAAAGAAAGGGAAAAAGATAGAGACACGGAAAGTAAGAAAGAAAGAGGAAAGAAAGGGTAAAAAATAGAGAGAAGGAAAAAAGGAATCTAATTGGACTCAAGTGTCGATTTAAGAACAGGCCAATCTCTGTATACAATTGAATGGATATTCTCTCTGGAAATTTTGTATTTTTTTAAAATAAAAATTAAGTATAATAGGGTGAAAAGTTTTTTGAAAGAATATATATAAAAATATATTTTTCATCAATATCTTCTTTTAAAAAAATCAGATATCATTTAAAATGAATATAAATATAAATAAAATAAAATATATAAGCATAAAAATATATGAAATAATACTGATACTGCTAATAATAATAATAATAGTAATATGAAGATGTTACGAAGTAAACTCTGCAATTATACCTACAAAAAAACAAACCATTATACTCATTTATTACTATTTATTACACCTATATACTTATATATATATATATACACACACATATACATACAAATGCGCATACATACACATATATATATGAAATCAAATTCTGAATAATTCATATATTTTTCCTTTTCTAAACCTATTATATGGCGATAATAACACCCATAACAAATATATAATATGTCTAAGTATGCAAATTACATAAAATCCCATCTCCATACATACAAACACTTTCACATGTATATAAATAGAAACATATCTATACACATCACTTCACATACACATTTACATACTTATAAGCCATACACAGACATACATCTACATACATACATATATATACATATATATATTCACAAACATACACATATATACGCACATTCATACAGACATATTTTTAAATACACACAAATTGAACATATATTCTGAAAACACATGTTAAAATCCCATATAAGCACAACTACACACCGACACATATGTATTAAAATAAAGCTAAATATAATTATAGATACACACATGCATATATATATATATATATATATATATATATATATATATATATAAAGATACTACACATATATACAAGAATATATACACATATAGACTCATCTAGGCACACAGAAGCATATACCTCCCACCAAAAAGCAGATAGATGGACACATACAAATACATATATATATTCACATATACAGACTGATATACATAAAAAAACATATATGCACACACACATATATACATATACATACACATGCACATATATATATTTATATATATATATATATTCGCACATATATACATGTATACATACACAAACACATATACACATGCATACACATAGATACACACATAATTATCCATTCATACATTCATGTAAACACAGATATACGTACATATACACGAAAACACATATACATGCATGCATAAATACGCATACATATATACATGCTTACACAGATTTACATATAAAGACAAACATATACACACCTACCCATATATACATGTATACAGAATTAAAACAATAAGTCATACAATAATAAAGTTATTACATGCACTAAAACATGTTATTGTTAAGTCAGATATCAGAGTTTTTAATAATAAGCTTGTTCAAGACAGAAATTGTTTGAAATTTTGAATTGATGTTATTGCCTGCATTTTAATATAAGTTCATTGCGTTGGTTAAGTAATTCCTCCGGGTTATTATATTTAATAATAATGATTTTTTTCTTTAATACAAAGATCACATTTGTCTCTGAAATTGTTAGGAGTTCTGGCTCTAGATATTATCTTCCGTTTCAATTTCGAGGTGAAGACATTGTCAACAAGATCCAATAATAAATTTGAGTAAGTCAACTACTCCTCAAATCCTACTCTAGGTAAACTACTTACCATATCTATAAGCGCAAGTAGTATGGAAGAGCAGGAAGTATTCTGAATCCTACTCTAGAATACACACACACACACACACACACACACACATACACACATAGATACAGTGGTTGTACAAAATAATTGAAAAACTTGTTAAATTCAAAGAAAATTGATTTAATATGGAGTTGGTTCACCTTTAGCCTCACAGACAGCTTAATACGTCTACGAATGGAATCACACAGCTTCCTGACTTTATCTAGAGGAATTTTCAGTCATTCTTCTATTAAAACCTTCTCCAGCTTTTTACGACACGACGGTGGAGGATAGAGGCTCCTAACTTGTTGCTCCAAAATGCACCATAAATGTTCAGTAATATTGGAGATTGGGGAGGCCATTACATGTGTTCTAGCTCACTTTATGCTCTTTATACCAATTCTTAACTACTCGAGCGGTTATCGTCTTGGAAAATGCAGTCACCATCAGGGAATAAAGTTTTGGCCATTGGATGAATATAATCTCCAAAAATGTTCAGGTAATCTTTGCTGTTGATTCTATCATGCAGGGCAACTATGGGACTGAGACATTTCCATGATATGGCGGCCCAAACTATCACTGATCCACCTCCATGCTTCACTGTTGGAAGAAGGCAGTCAGGGTTGTAAGCTTCTTTGGGCTGCCTTCACACATAAACTCGCCCTGAAGTTGGGAAAAGAGAAAAACTGGACTTGTTTGAGAATATGACTTGCTTCCATTGGTCTGCAGACCAGGCATTGTGATCTCTGCACCACTTCAACCTCTTTTGAATGTTGCGAGTGGAGAGAAGAGGTTTCCTCACAGCAGCTCTTCCATGATATGCAGCCTTATGGATCTCACGGTGAACAGTTTTAGTAGAAATTGAACTATTCAGATGATTATTCATCTCAGCAGTCACTTTGACCGCATTTGTCTGATGATTTTTTGCCACATTGCGTTTCAATGCACGTCAGTCCCTCTCTGTAAGTTTGCAAGTCCAGCCCGAATTGCTACGGTTGCTAGAGGTCTTGCCCTGTTTCTCGAATTGCATCAGTGTTCTTGATATGGTAGCTCTTAAAAAACCAAACAGTTCAGCAACCTTAGTGATCGAGTTGCGAGCTCCAACAATTTACTCTTTTTCGAACTCGGAGAAGTCACGCATTTAGCTTAAATTTTACTAAATTCTAAAACTAAACAAAGACAGTAAATTAGATAAATTTATAATAGATATAACCTACAATTAAGAAGTTTTAGTTAAGTTTTTTATATAATAGGTTTTTGAAATATAGGAGTGGATTTTGCAACTGTTTCAATTATTTTGTCCAACCCCTATATATATATATATATATATATATATATATATATATATATATATATATATATATATATATATCCTGATTCCAAAGACTTACAAAATTAGTATCGGTTCTAAAAATTCAAAGTTAAATCAATATGAACGATTTGTCCTCGAAACTTCATCAATTGATCCACGGATTAAGTTGGTATATTGTTTTATTTTTCATTTTATAGGTTGGTCAATATAAAAAAAAAACTAACGTGAACATCAGTATTCCATAGAATTTTGCAGGAAATTTCCACATCGGGTTTTCTTCTGTAAATAAATACCTTCCTAGTTACCTTTAATTATTAAATTGTAATTTTCTTGCTGCACTGAAATTCCAGCAAAGATACCTGTTACAAGTACAATTTCTCGGTCCATCGGGTTCATACTAACAGGTCAAAGGTGAACTTCTGCGTGTCTAAAGTGTTTGGCATGTGTAGAATTAAATAACAAAAAAGAATATGAAACACAATGTTTTATTAATTATGTCGTTCTCTCTTTAGATATATTCATATATATATATATATATATATATATATATATATATATATATATATATATATATATATATATATAATGTTCAATTATATATATATATAAATATATATATATATAAAATGTTCCTTATATATATATATAAATATACATATATATAAATTGTCCACTCATATATATATATATATATATATATATATATATATATATATATATATTTGCATTAGTGAACATTGAAGAAAACAGCCTGTCGCCTCTGGAGTTTGACTTCAATGTTTCCTTTTATATTTACATACGCTCTATCTCTGATATTGAGAACTTTATCCCACAAATATAGCATCTAAAAACTATATTTCTTTTATATATATATATATATATATATATATATATATATATATATATATATATATATATGTATGTATGTATGTGTGTGTGTGAGTGTGTGTGTGTGTGTATATATACATATAATATATATATATATATATATATATATATATATATATGTATAATTCCGTAAAATTTTACATGACGGCAAAACAAAAGCAATATAACCTTTCTTAAAACACATATACAAGTAGATTTGAATTTTAACTCGTTCAAAATGGCAAATGACATCATAGATTCTTCTTCACCGAAATTAGTCGTCAGTACCTTCTCCCACACGAACATCGGCATCGACATCTTCCCTTTCTTCGCCTACTCTTGAAGAGTAGTTAAAAAGAGTTTGACGAGGCCATTCTCGTGAATTTGATTTCACGAAAAACAGATCAACAGTTCAGTGGAGAATTACCTAATACCAACCACCGAAAAAGTACTTTTGAACGGAGTCATATTACTCCTTGTTTCTTCTTCCTCCTCTTCTTCTTCTATGTGTCGTGTCCCTTCAGGATGAGGGTGATCATTGCCCTTTACACGTTCCCCCCCTCTTTTGTTTAGCTCTTAGAATGCATAACCCGATACACGTTCAGATTCTGACTACTGATTCTCCACCTTGGAATCACATGACCAATTAAGTACTCCTCATATTGAACTGACTTTGATGATGAATGGCGACCAGAATGCATTCTCAAAAAGGAAGAGATTATTTTGTACACTTTCTTCAATACAAGTCCGAATACGCCACTAACCATAATATTGAAAATGATTAGATTATTTTTAACTTTTTTGTTCTACACACTGAATTTCAAAGTCTGGTAAAACTTTCTCTTAGTCAACGACTCTCTTTCTCTCCCTTCCCTTTGTCTCATCGCCTTTAAAATATTACAGTTTCTCTCACCTTCAGAAAAGCAACCTATCTGCTTTTCACGTTTTTTCTTGGAGAACCAAGTTCGAATTCCAGTCGGTGTCGTTGCCTTCACTTAAGCGAAAGTGACTTTGGGAAAGTTATGAATCCACCTCATAAGACCTTTATCTTGAAACATCAAAGTTATTCTTTAAAAAAAAAACATTGATAATTCGATATTTAGTCACAAAAACGAAACAATCTTACAATCTAAAATATGGTTCGGTTTTAAATAACCTAGAAAAAGTTGATAACCCCTAAAAAACAAATCAATCAATCGAAAAAGGATCACCGACTGTTTCAACCTCTTTTCGAAAATCTTACACTATTTTAAAGTAAGAAACATGAAAAATTACAATAATAAATCTATTCATTTTTTATCATTAATCTAACCATAATTTTCCCTGACATAATCCCATTTTATTAACAGTTTTTCTTCGTCTCATTATTATTATTATTATTATTAGTTAAAGGTACTCGGCCATCTGTTGTACAGTGATATTTTCGCAGTAAACTATAGTTGGCGAATTCAAATTGGTTTAGGTAAGTCAATATTGTATTATGCTAACTTACTCAGTTTATAGTCAATGTGATTACCATAGAAGCACATTTAGTAGATCATACTTACTAATCACGACTGGTGTTAGTCAATCACACTGAATGCCACAATATATTAAATTTGTACTAGACTAAGCTACGATTTTAAGCCAATCCCATAATATCGAAATCTGTCTTTTGGCTATGAATGTGGTGTGTCTCTCTGCTGGAGTCCATGAAGTGGATTGATCTGATACGAGAATATAATTATAGATTTTCTTTGAGGAAGTTTCCAAAGACTAAGGGGAAGTAGCAAAGTTATTTCTGGGTGGACGGATGCCCAAATAGAACCACCTCCCTTTCAATACGCAATATTTTATTGGATATACAAATAACTCACCAATAGTTATATTAGAATCAATTGTAACAGATAATCGTTATTCCCAAATGTTTTTACAAGCAAGAGAGACAAACAGAGGAAATTGTTTATCTTTTGGCAGGAATTAAAAATATTACATGTATTGCATAACGGAAGTGCTTAATTTATTAAAATTAAGATATTTTTTCTGGCATTAACCTTATTAAACTACTTTCGTTTTATTCTGCAAACATCTGCCATTTAACTGGCTACTTCATACTTCCAGAATATTTTTTTTTATTTTTGTTTTAGTAAAGTATTGCTCTACATGCTTTTTTGACCTTTTCTTGAGAATTATTCTTCTGTTGAGATATTTCATTACAACTTAAATAAATGTAGTTAATACGGTTGGAGCGTGTGGATGAAAGAATTGTTTCGTTTGTCATTATCCTGATTTAAAATATGCCTTGTATGGTAACTAATCCGGGCACTTTCCTTCGATTTCTGTCTTCCCTGGTCTAACTGTACTTGTTGAAATAAATTGTTTACTTCCCTGGAACGTTCTCATGATAGGTAACTATTCTTCATTCTCAACATCAGCACAGCATTATCTGTTGGGATGAAGATCCACTTTCTGTACATGTAATCGTAGTTCATTTCACATGATAAGCTGTTTCTTGTATTATATCTTTCTGCAAAGAATCCACTTTTCATTTCTACGCTAGAATTTGTTTTAAAAGCTAGATATGTAAATATAGTTGTATTTTTCATTTAACTGATATTGAAGCGACACATTAATCGAATAAAATAATCAAACTATAGAAAATGGTTTCCAACATTTTGATTTGAAAGGTTTCAGCCTGTTTACTACCTTCTATATCTTATAGCGAAATCAGTAGGAAAGGAATACCCATTACCTGTAAGAAGATAAAATATATGGTTGTCAGCAAGGAAAGAAGCCCAAGATGTGAAATACGAATTGGAGATATCAACATCAAACAAATGCAGAAGTTTTAATATCTGGAATGTGTTTAAACCTGAGAGTGGAAAAACAAGCCACCGAAATCAGAACAAGCACTGGAATAGCAAAAGACGAAAACCAAAATCTAAAGTACAAAAAGACAGGAATATTTCATTCGAAACACAGAAAATAGTGATGAACTGTTGGTTAATAACAATCCTATTATATGACAGTGAATCCTGGACAATAAATATGTAAGATTCTGGCAAGAAAATTTGTCTAGCAGTGAACCAACTTTCTTAGTAATTGGCCCAGCAATGGATCCAATTACAACCTTTTCACTTCATATCAGCCAAAAATGTTAGTCCAAGAAGTCGAAACAAGTAACTCTCCTGGACGTTTACAGAAACGAAAGATAGAAAGAGGTCTCTCAGATGATTAATAGAGAGTTTTTTTTTTTTTGAAAGAGTGAATTGAATTGTGAAGCCATTCTTTGCCTCAGTTAACAAAAGACTGTAGGCCGTTTTTGAGATCAACCGCCAATTTGACCCTACTCCCAAGAGTAAACTGAAGGTAACAGAAATGTGGTTCTACAGGCGGATAATAAGAATACCTTGGACAGAGCTCGTAAGCAATGAATAAATATAAATGAAAACGGAAACAAAAAGGAGACTTAAAATCGGAATCAGAAAAAGACAAATGAAATTTCTCGAGCATATAATAAGAAATGAGAGCTTGGAGAATATGTTACTGACAAGGCATATTGAAAGTAAAGGGTACAGTTGAAGACAGCATGCAACTTAACTGACTAGATTTTGTTAATGGATGGCCGAATAGGCTGGGTTGGGTTTAGTTTTAGCAAAGAGACAAAGTTTGCTAAGAGCTACAATTGTTAAGGGCGTGTGAAGAATCATAATCGACCACGATCTTAAGGGACATGACACATAAAAGAAGAAGAAGAAGGTCTTCATTTGAGCGTGCTATCAACACTCGTCAACCCGTTTAGCGCGACATCCCCAGCTCATCATTTTGAAAGCATTTTTGACACATTCGGTTAATTATTCGTTTCTTTTAAAGAGCATTTCCAACCCCAATTGATTCCGGAGTCAGTTCTACTTTTCTCAGATTCTCTTTACAGATATACGGAAAGTTTTTTTTTAGCTGGTCAATGGTATCAAGAGGTTTAGCAACAAACAATTCCTCGTTCTGTACGAAGAGACTTACAGCCTAATGATCACTTAACGAGTGAAACTAACAAACATCACGTAGTGTTATTTTATATGGCCACACTGTTTTAATCGATATACGCTCAGACATCGATACTGAGCTCTCTTCTCACAAAATATAGCTAATGTTGCACACACACACACACACACACACACACACACTCACTCATATATATATATATATATATATATATATATATATATATATATATATACGTATTTTCGGAGAAGATATACAAGGTGTCCATAAAGTCCGTGTACAATTTAAAATAATTGTAGCTTTGTAACTATACATGATAGAAACAACCTATGTAAAGGATAAGAAAGCTTGATATCTCTACGTTTTTCTTGTCTTCGGAAAATTTATTTATTATTTGTTTTACCTATCATTTTTATTCACTTTCTTGAGACTTCAAAATATTTTTTTTTACAGAATTGCTCTTTGAATCCATTTGTTTCCTATTTATGGGGACATGCGAAAATTAATGTCTGTTGAGCTAAACTTATATACTATAGTTTCATGCCGATAATTGTGCAATTAATGTAAGATATTATGCATAGTGCTTATATATATATATATATATATATATATATATATATCACACTAATAATCTTATCAATATAGGCAGTAGTACTCGTCCGGCAAAACCTTAGGTATTTTAGGTTGTAAATCAACAAACCAATACCCAAGGTAAAAAAAAAAATGGGGGGGGAGAAAGAACTAAGAACATGTACTTCCGGCGAAAATAATCGTCTAGAATCAAAGTTCAGAGTCGAAAGAAAAAAAAATCCGAGTAAATTAAAAATAACTAAGCAAAGTACTCAATATGTTTAGTAGAGAAAACTAAGTAAGCCTAAAGAGCCAGACAAACCTACCTCGGCTTCATCTACGCGGATATATATATATATATATATATATATATATATATATATATATATATATATATATCAAATTAAGGAATTGGAGAGCCAAGTTCACATTTCAGTTGAATTACATTTATTTACGTACTAATACCCTTGGAGAAGGTATGAAATACATCTCTGCTCCCAGATATGGAGAAGTAGCAGGACAGATTGGACCCTATATCATTGGTTGGTAACCTGTCAAAGAGAAGGAAAAAATAAATTAATGCCAATCTGGAAATCCCCCACCCCAGCTTTGGGATGAATTGCAGGAGGGACTAGGTATTAAAACCTTGGGTGACACCAGTCAATCGCAGAAAGAAATGGTAACCTACCGCGAGAAAATCTTCATGCACGTCAGTGATGAATTGAATGAGACATGATCGCCCAAGCGTGTATGACATATGGCAGTTACCTTAATGATATATACGTGCACATGCACACACACACACACACACACAATTAAATACAAAATTACCTCATAAAGAATAGCCTATTTGGGCAGACGAAGATATCGATCGTGTGTCTTATCAACCTCGGTGTGGACAGAGTTCGTGTCTCAAAATAGAAATTTAATCGTGATAGCTAAAGAAAAATATTTTGGATCTTACTGTTTATATATATATATATATATATATATATATATATATATATATATATATATGTGTGTGTGTGTGTGTGTCTGTGTGTGTGTGTGTGTGTGTTTAATATATACACTTTAAATGTAAAAATTCATTAGTGACTTACTGACGTTATATATTTTTCTAAGAAAATAACGGATTCTCTTTTAAATCCGATGTTACATTTTATTACTCAATGATACTTGGTATATATATATATATATATATATATATATATATATGGGGGACAGCTGAAAATTTTCGGTCCGAAAAATAATCAAACATCAGCATTTTGGTAGTGTCTCTCTTGGTCGAGCTTAGAACTTAAAAATCACCTCGAAATCAAGTCCGTTTTGCCTCTCGTTTATCGATGAACCGGATTGTGTCGTGAACCTCATTAGAACACCGGTTTTCCATCTTCTTTTGAAGGTTTGTGAAATATGTGAATCTAATGTTTCAGCTACTACTAAAGACTTACATTATTTACTTTACTCAGACTATTATTCTCATCTTCATTGTCATATTCACAACGTTTAGGCAGAATAATGTAAATAATGTAAGCAATCATAATACCCCATCTCAGAGATACAGATAGATGCTAATAAAGAGTAAAGCAGTTGGAGCAGGTCTCTTTTATAGTTTGGTCCGGACCCTTTACAAAATGACAGTTCCTGTATACAAGGATAGGGTTGATATAGATTTTTTTTAAGAGACGAAGATAAATTTCATTGATTCATGTTCAACACGAGAACATTGTTTTAATCAATGAGTAAGAATTAAGCAAGTTGACAATGAAAATTCCAATCTTATAATGGTCATAGCGTCCACTTTTTAGCGGTTCCTACAACAGCAAAGTTTAACCTGACATATTATTTAGAATTTATTGATAGTTTTCTTAGTTTTGAAACAAGTTAATTTTCGGGGTTTTTTTTGTTTTGTTTTTTTTTTTTGTTTTTTTCGTCTAAGAACTAATGATTCTTCGATTTCCATGAAAAAGATCAAAAATCAACCGGAAATAAAATTGCATGTATTTTTTGAGGAGTTAATGCATCTGTTTCCTCTTGACTTTTGTTAAATCTTATCGATCTTACGAATCGTCTGATTGATTTGTCTGTCTGTGTAGATATTTGCTTGGCTTCGACATAAAACTAATTATTGATGCAATTGATCTTTGGAAAGTTACTGTCATCTAAGTAGAAAAAAGATCTTAACTTGAAAATCAGTATTAAGGATTCTGGAATTTTATTTGAAGAAAGACCACGGCTCTTTTGGAAAATTCACAACTACTTCAACCACTAAGTTTGGTTATCTTCATCATCGTCTTTTTTACATACGACATTTATTCATATTTCTCTTTCTCATAAGATTTCATTATTAATTTCGATCCTTGTAAACTTCCAAAAACATGACTTAGGATTACTTTAAAGAATTTACTGTTTTGTTCCCTGAAATTTTATTTCCAATAGTTGATGATTTTGTTTTACTCGCTTGTTATTTGAAAGAATAAAATTTATTGGCAAGCCCAAGTGAGATTCATTGAGTAAAAAGAGAAGCATTAACTTCGCCATTTTTATTACTTTATTTGCAGGATTATTTTGCAGCCATCTGACATTTCGATTGAATTATTTTCAGTTGACGTTTTACACACGAGAAGAACGTGAAAAGCTTGAATAAATTTTGCATGGAGATGAGAAGCTCAGCAACAAAAACTAGAAATGATAACGACATCATGGAAAAGAAGAAGGAAAAAAAAACAGGCTAAACACAGATGATAACAACTGAGCAGAATCTGGAAAAGTGAAAATTAGGCTCAAGGTAACAAAAAAACATAAAGAGAATCTCCATGCAAAACAAGGCGAATAACAAATAACAAGAGTTGAAAATGGCGTTCAAGTTTGTAAAAGAGCTCCAAAATCAAACCCAACTTGTCGAATTGAAAGACAAATATTTCAGATACACGAAGAGACTAAAATAATAATAATAGAATTAATTAGTATATTTATTATATTTTATCTATAACATTAGAGAATGGATTCAGATTTATTGATATCTTTGTTATATATTGTTGTATAGCATCGACAAAAATACTCATAAATACAAACGAAGACACGGTAGAAATGGAACAAGGAATCATTGGAACTATGCAAAGGATTTGCATTGAGCAATGAAAACAAACCGTAAGAGACAATTTCAGTTGTTCTTTAAAATAAAAAAGTAAAATATTCTAGAACATTGTGATTTAGACTGATTACATCAGTAAATAAAAGTTAGTTTGTGAAATCAGTCATCGTTTGTTTAAATCGTTTAAATATGAAAGAATGTAAAATAGCAAAACCTTGTGTGAGAATGACAAAAGCTGTGGACTATGAAAAGTAAAAGTATTTGGTCCACTGGGAACCTTCCTCAGGGAGTAAAGAGGAGAGATTAGTGAAAACAAGACAAGAAAAAAGAATCACCACGACAATGTGTTAGTTCTGACGAAAGAGGTAGAATGTTGGGAAATTGCTTGGGATTCGAGATTATGCATTTTCATTCGATACCTACCAATGATTACAATGAACATATAGATTACTGCTTCGAATGCATATTGAAAATATATAAATATGTGTGTGTATCTATGTGTGTGGTTGTGTGAGTGAAAAAATATCCACTTTTTGGGATATAAATAAATATTTTAGCTGGGAAAAGTGAAAAAAGGTTTCGTGTGACGCGTTTAAGTCTTTTGGCGCATCGGAAAGAAACACGCGAACGAAAAAGGACTGCTGATGATTTTAAATTTTAATGTTTTGGATTCTTTTTTTAATATCTTTTTGGCATTGATTTTCGATTATTTTTTAGTTTAGTTTAATTACACGACTTTTGTTATCAAATATCGCACATCAGGATAATAGAAGATTTGGCAAGAATGGAGAAATATTGTAAATAAAAAAAATAATTTAAAATTCTCAGTTTACCCTTTCCTTTGAGCACATATGTAGTTGGATCAGTGTAAATCTATACTTCTCTCTTTTCTTATATATATATATATATATATATATATATATATATATATATATATATATATATATATATATATATATATATATAAGAGGGAGCGAGAGTCATACTTTTTCTCTAATATATAAAGTATAGAGTAATTCAGTTCTTTTAACCGGACAGCCAGATTACTCGTACGTATGATTTCATTATCCTCGTGAACGCTTGCACAGAACCAACAAAAATATCTGTGTTTAGGAACCCGTCTTCAAATTTTGTAAAGTATTTTTGATACACCCTATATATATATATATATATATATACAAATGTAAAAGAATATAAATTCAAACAATCCTAACAGTAATTTAAAAGAAACCTCATTACAAGAAATAGAGCAATAGCAGTTATTTATTATAAGTTATTACATACGAACAAAAACGTAATCACTACTTTTGTAGTTTACTTGTTTGTTCGTATGTAATAATTACAATATATATATATATATATATATATATATATATATATACAGTCATAAGGTATGCTATATTTATAGGTTAAAGTGCTCAATATCAAGGATAGAGCGTATGTAAATATAGAAGTGGACATTAAAGTCAATATCCAGAGACGATAGTTTCTTTTATGCTTATAAGCAATGGGCTGACAATTACGTAAATACATAAAAGATTATAATCACTTATAATAAATAAATAAATAATATATATACACATATATATATGTATGTGTGTGTGTATTTGTGTACGTGCGTATGGATATAAAGAAATATAGTTTTTAGTTATTCTATATTTATGGGATAAAGTGTTCACTATCAGAGATAGAGCGTATGTAAATATTAAAGTGAACATTGAAGTGAACAATCAAAGGCTACAGACTGTTTCATGCTGAAGATGAAAACAAGCATGTAAAAGTTTTCGCCTCGAAGTGTTCACTTCAATGTTCTTTTTTATATATATATATATATATATATATATATATATATATATATATATATATATATTGATTCGAGCAAGTATTTTGAATGTCAGTTCTTCTTGCTGAAAATTTACTATAACAACAATATATCTCTCACTAGTTTTTGCAATAGAGAAAATCATGTTTTCGAATAAAGACCCAGTAAATATTAATTGCCGGTCATAAAATGTTAAATGGAATTTAGCTTATTGGAATATACTCTGATAGTATATAAACTACCACATGATCGAACAATTTTGACAATGTACAAAGCACAAGAGCCACTTCAGGTAGAGGTTTACAGAGTCAAAGGAACAGTTTATGGAGAAATATATGGGAAAGAGTGGCGGACAGTTTTTTAGCTGGCCAATGGCATCAAGAGGTTTAGCAACAAACAATCCTTCGTTATGTACAAAGAGACTTACAGCCTAATGATCACTATACATAGAAAAAATACACTATACATAGAAAAAAACTATGTAAAGGATAAGAAAGCTTGATATCTCTACGTTTTTCTTGTCTTCGGAAAATTTATTTATTATTTGTTTTACCTATCATTTTTATTCACTTTCTTGAAACTTCAAAATATTTTTTTTACAGAATTGCTGTTTGAATGCATTTGTTTCCTTTTAATTGGGGACATGCGAAAAGTAATGTCTGTTGAGCTAAACTTATATACGATAGTTTCATGCCGATAATTGCTACAAGTTGTGCCATTAATGTAAGATATTATGCATATTGAAAATTATTTCCTTATTTGTGGAGATAAAAGATTTTTTGTTTACTATGACGACGAAATGATCAATTTTCAAAACTAAATGTTTAGTCCCTTTAAAATTGTATATTTCTTAGAAAATCTATTCAATTTAAATACAACAAAAGTTTTCATGAAAAATGACTTCCAATGATGCCTATTCCGGCTTGTAGTTTCTGTTATCCGGGGTTTGTTCCCAAACAGAAAAGGAAATTTAATATCGCGACAAACGTGTCCAAATGCTTTTTACTTAATTGTACGTTTGTGTGTGTGTGTGCGTTTGTGTTAAAATTTATAGTATAACTCTTGAAATCATCTAAAAATATATTGACAAAACTTTATATATAATTCTATTTATTACCGAATAAAAATGATTTTTACGGTTTAAAGAATTAAGATTTTTGTCGAATAATTCCTTATTTATTGACTCAGTTCAGTGTATGGTTGTAAAGTTTGAATTGGAATGTAATGTATTTCTATGTTTTATTGCAACTTCAGTCAAATTATGTATATGCGTGTACATACCTTAAATGGTGCAAATACATGTCAGTCACTCACGCACAAGACATATATATATATATATATATATGGCATAGACGTATGTAAAGTGTCACACGGACAGTGTGTGTGAGGGACAAAGAATCAGTTGTTATTCATTCATTTCTCTTCTGCTTGTAGGGTTTGACAGCTTTTCCAGTGAATCGTATCAATCTGACGACATCTGATTAATCAGACAATGTTTAGTCCGGCTGAACAGGAAGGATGTCATTGCTAGCCAAACTACTGGCCGACCGAAAGAATAGATAACATGACAAAAATAAGAAATAAAATCATTGATCAAATAAATTCGAAAGGCGGCAAGCGTGTAGATAGAAAGTAAACAGAGAAGTCACTGATGTAATGAGAGAATGAAGGGGAAACATAGACTTGTTTTTTTTTTCAATCGAAATACTCCATTTGTCAAGCACGAAACCATGAAATATATAGTATCGATCCAAAATCTCTGTAGTACCATTCTCGCCATGAGCAAGCAGGATTAAGAAGAGCGTCCCATATGAAGAAAGGCACAAATATTTTTTTTAATTTGATTGTATTGATTTTGAGGTATCTTTCGCCAAGAGAACAACAATCTCAGATTTAGCTTTCAAAGATATTATATCTTGCACTATATTATTTTATATATATATATATATATATATATATATATATATATATATATTAACCTAAAGAGCCAGGTAAACCTACCTAGGTTTCACCTATACGGATACTGGCCCGTTGACCCTGACGATCCATGAAACCTAGGTAGGTTTACCTGACTCTTCAGGTTCATATTTAGGTTTGCTCTACTTAGCGTATTGAGCACTTAGTTACCTTTGCTTTACTCGTTTTGGAGGTTTTTTTTCGCCTCAATTTCATGGTCTTAGTTCTTTCTTTTTTTATCCATTATTTTCCCTTGGGCATTGGTTTATTCAATTACAAGCCAAATGAGTATAACTGTATATATATATATATATATATATATATATATATATATATATATATGAAAAGAATTCTTACAGGTACAAAATTTTATTATGGCAAGGAATAAGCGGAATGTAAAGGACATAATTATGAAAACTAAGAACTAAAGCAAACAACCACTGGGATTATTTAATCATAAACTTAAAAACAAAAAAACTTTCAATGAGGGGGAAAGGGAAAAAAAAATTTTATATATGATCGAAAGAACTAGAGCCCAATCACATTCAAGCCCAACAAGCAATCTCTCTGTTTGCTCAGGCTAATAGACTTAAACCTTGCTCTCTTCAGTCTCTGAGTGATTTTAAGGCTGAACTTAATTGTTTCGCCCATTCCTATGCTGGATCTTCTGTTTCTTTTTCTGATTCTAAATGGGGTGAACAGCACCGTCGTGTAATAAAGGGTTTAAAAAACAACCACAATCTTGTTATTACTAAACCCGACAAAGGTGTCGGTGTTGTTCTTCTGGACCTTTGTGATTATATTTCTAAGATGGAGAATATTCTTGGTGATCCATCGAAATTTCTAAAATTAGGTCCAGTTGAGACCCATGATTGTACTGCATCAATAGAAGCCAAATTTCAACGACAATGATTAAAGTGGGTCAGAGGTGGTTTATTATCTTCTGTTATTTCTGAAGATATTAGGCCCACTGGGTCAATTCGTCTCCGTTTATATGGGTTGCCGAAAATACATAAAGATGGTGTCCCATTACGGCCCATTTTATCTATGATTGGGTCGGCCCAGCATAAGGTTGCTGGTTGGCTCTCAATACTATTGCAACCTGTTTTGTTGCATTTTAGTACATACTGTGTTAAGGATTCATTTACATTTGTGGAATCTATACACAGTGTTCCCTTTAGCGGTGGTTTATGTTCTTTTGATATCGTGTCTTTATTTACCTGTATCCCTTTGTTAGAGATAGTGGAGATTTGTTGTGATATGTTATATCGCTCTTCTCTACGTCCTCCTGATTTTTCTGAGGGTATATTTAGAGAACTTATGAAGTTCGCCACTACGTCTGTAGAGTTTAGCTTTGGTGATATTATGTATCGTCAAATAGACGGTGTAGCTATGGGATCGCCTTTGGGTCCTACGCTTGCAAATATTTTTGTTGGTTTTCATGAGGTTTTAGTGTTTTCACAAATTAATCGACCTCTGATGTATCATCGGTATGTTGATGATATTTTCTGCCTCTTTGATAATGAGGGTGAAGCCAATGCCTTTTTCTCTGTATTAAATTCTGTTCATTCGTCCTTAGAATTTACCGTAGAAAAGGAGTCTAATTGTTGTCTTCCCTTTTTGGATGTTTTGGTCCGTAGAGGTGATGATGGCTATTGGACTTCAGTATTTAGGAAGGCTACCTTTTTCAGGTTTATATGTCCGTTGGGACTCTTTTTGTCCACGTCAACGAAAAATTAATTTAATTAGAACGTTTACTTTTCGAGCTCTTAAAATTTGCTCAAATTCCTTCCTCTACGGTGAATTGGACTTTATAAAAAGACTCTTTTTCTAAAAATGGGTATCCGTTGGACATTTTGGATTCCATTATGCATGATGTCATTGATAAATTTAGTAAGGATAGACCGTATGTTGTTAAGAAATGTCCAATTTATTTACGACTTCCTTACATTGGCAGAGAAGGTGAAAAACTAGCAAGGCAAATTTCACATTCCGTTAGTAAGTGTTTTTATGCTGCTAATTTGCGAGTAATATTTTTTACTCGACCAATTCTTTCTTCCAGGCGCAAGGATTTTCTGCCTCCCTTTCATATTAATTCAGTAAAATATAAATTTAAATGTGGTTGCGGATGTGACTACATAGGCAGAACGTCTCAGCGTTTGGATTTTAGAATTAAACAACATTTACCCTCCAGAATTTTAAATCCGGCCGCTAACAAAAGCCAACTAGTGAATACATCCGGGTCATCTATAGCGTAACACGCTATAACCAGCAGGGAATGTGTTGCTGGTTTGAGTGTTGACTGTTTTTCCATTCTGGCGAAGTCACACTCTTCATATCATTTGAAGGTTCTTGAGTCCATTTACATCAAGTCCCGCAGGCCGTTTCTCTGTAAGCAGAGAGATTGCTTGTTGGGCTTGAATGTGATTGGGCTCTAGTTCTTTCTATCATATATAACTTTTTTCCCTTCCCCCTCATTGAATGTTTTTTTGTTTTTAAGTTTATGATTAAATAATCCCAGTGTATCAAACTTGAGGAGTACTGGGACGAAACCGGTTGTTTGTTTTAGTTCTTAGTTTTCATAATTATGTCCTTTACATTCCGCTTATTCCTTGCCATAATATATATATATATATATATATATATATATATATATATATATATATATATATATATATTTGTGTGTGTGTGTGTGTGTGTGTGTTAATGTGTCAGGTCAATCCAGATACCTGGTGTGACTGCTATTAGTAAAGCTGTAAACCAGTTTTACCTGTTTCAGCCAACAGAGAGATAAACACTGTGCTAAAACATGCAGCCCTATTTGTTGTTCAGTCAACTCACGTATGTTTGTCCCTGAGTAAATGCTTAAAGGGATAGAGAGGCTACCATATGTGTCGCAGAAACATGCCGTATCGCCATCTTAATGTGTAGATCTTTCTACAAATTCCTGTGGCGATGGAGGAGTGGCAACGTGTCCAGACTTAACGGGCTGGGAGCACTTAGTCACAAATCTGCACATTGGAGTTTTGGGGATTATCTAACATCGCTATTTTGCTGGTTGAACAGCAGCATTCTTCGGCGGATTCTTTAACATCTGAGCAGCCCTTTTCAGGGAAAAAAACTACTCATCCCTGAATTTGGGAAGGGTCTACAAAAGGTGACCTAAACAAAAACGCTGTTCCTTTTTCAAGCTGGCCGGCTTCCGGCAATCAGCGGTCGTTCATCTTTGCAGGCGAAAGACAGAAGTCAAGAAGCGAAAGTCAAAATCAAATTTTCATCATCAAAGACACTTCATGAAAGTTAGTTCTTGGAATGTGAGAATCCTTTTAGATAGTGATTAAAGTAAAAGACCTGGACGCAGAACTGCCATTGTCGCAAAGAAATTATCAAGAAAAATATTGACTTAGCGGCTCTCTCTCTGAGATCCTCTTTAGCGATGAGGATCAACTGGTGGAAAAAAACGCAGGCTACACTTTCTATTGGAAGGATACGTCTGCGGGTGAGAAACATGATAAGGGTGTGAGGTTTGCAATATAATCTGATCTTGTTGCAGGAAACAGATTTGTCTTTCTAAAAATAATAATGCTTTACTTCAGTCTGATAAATTCTTCTTTTGGGGGATTTTAATGCTCTGCCGGCAAATGTTGTTAATACTGTTTTTTTTTTATAAACAGAGCATTTACTTAAATATTTGTATCTATAAAAATAGCGTATAAACAAAACATATATTAAAATTATTGTTGGACTTTATATATATATATATATATATATATATATGTAAATGGACATTGAAGTCACCACCCAGCGGTGTCAGTCTGTTTCATACTCACCGCTATCGTTTAGCATTATGTAAACTTTATTTTCTCTCTCTCTCACACACACACCTACATATATATATATATATATATATATATATATATATATATATATATATATATATATATATATATATATCAAGTCCTTGGTCAGACAAGCGAAGGAATATTTTTTAAAAAAAGGGCTCAGTACACAAATTAAAAAGAAATTTATCGTGTGGAGCAGATTATATTAAAAATAGAATTTGCCGGGTTTCAACTATAAGGTTTCTTCGGATAGTATTGGTAAATTATGCTTCTTTAATACCCAATTTCATTGTTTATAAACCTCACATCACAACAGGAAGATCTACAGATGAGAAGGAGTATGAAAAGAGTAATTCTAACCTCATTGAAAACAAAATTATTTATTGTTGCATTCACACTCATCCGGGTTCGTATAAGCCCAAAATATAACTATTTACATGTCTGCATTTAGGCATTACTTCTGACCTTTCGTTTAATAATTTTTTCAGTTCGGGTATGTCAGCTTTTCCTCTTGTCATAATTTAAAACACTTTTACCAATATTATAAGATTTGCCCTTTTTCAAAATACTCGAAATTTTGTATAAACTATTCGAAGTTTGGACACATTATTCTAGGAAGCATAATGCAACATTAAGCATGCACTTTTCAACAACAGAATTAGCCTTACGAAAATTTTTTTTAAAAAGTGTCACGAAGAATCACACTGATATAACAAAAAAAAATCAACATTAACATTTTACTACACACACACATAAAACAGACGATTACGTCTAGCATGAAACAGCCTGTCACCTCTATAAAAGACATTTTTCATGTGTATACGTTCTTTTTATAGATACAAATACTTAAGTAAATGTTCTGTATATAATAAACAGTATTAAAAACATTTACCGTCCTGAATGTCCAAGAAAAACATAAAAATATGTCTTAAATAATTGTCGGACATTGTCCATTTCATAATGTATGACGTCATTTTTTTACATTAGGATACGCATTGAGTAGATATGAATGAGTCAATCTGATTATATATATATATATATATATATATATATATATATATATATATATATATATTATCAGATTCATTTTAATTATAAATAAGATAAAGCAAAACTCAAAATAAGATCCTAGAATCAAAGCGAACACCAAAGAAATTCTCCTGGCCTCAAAAATTATATTCAGTCATATTTCAATCGTAGACACACTAGCTAAAAAGATCCCACAGAAATATAAAATACCCCAAAATACATCCAATCATTAAAAAGTACGGCAGCTAATATAAACAATATTAAAGCTTTCGATGAAGTGGTAAAGAAAGCTATTAAACTCAAGTATTGTATTAAACTAAAGAAAGCTATTAAACTAAAGAAATCTATTAAACTAAAGAAAGCTATTAAACTAATCTATTAAACTAAAGAAAGCTATTAAACTAAAGAAATCTATTAAAACAATATCACTTTTCATTTGAGGCTGAACTTTTGGTAATAGGTTACTTTCTCCTTGAATTCAATAATAAGTTTTTCAATTACATGAAGTTTGAAATCTGAAACGCATCCACAAAAATTTGTGCTTAATTCTCATTAATGCATTATGAAAACAGAAAAGTAATGTTCAATACCTTTTCACGTATAATGAGATATTCCTATTGGATATTT
Organism: Acanthosepion pharaonis; assembly: GCA_903632075.3. Taxonomy (NCBI): domain Eukaryota; kingdom Metazoa; phylum Mollusca; class Cephalopoda; order Sepiida; family Sepiidae; genus Acanthosepion; species Acanthosepion pharaonis. The sequence goes on from CAHIKZ030004269.1 coordinate 975,730, forward strand.
TTTATGGTAAAAGTATTCATGAATATTATATTAATGAAGTTCTCATCATTTTATGAAAGTGAACTTCTCAAGATAGCATCCTCATAATAGCATAAGTATAATCAAACATGCTCTACCAAGTACTCCAAGAAACAGGATTCATTATAAACCTTTCCAAAATAGATACTATGATCTGAAATTAGAAAGCAATGATGACACGTACCCTTTAAAACAATCCGACAAAATTAAGGATGTAGACTTAGTAAATGTTAAACACTTCAAATAACTCGATGTATGGATCAGTTATAATAAATTTAGTATAATAGGCAAATTTGAACGTAGAACGGTCTGTGCCAGAGTTAGGTTCACACAACATCACTTCGAAACCAAAAGGATTATGCTAAAAACTCCATTCATATTCTCAAATAACCTCCTCACAACTTTCATTTGGATGTCATGCCTAGCGTCAAACCCGTTCAGAAATATCTAAACTGTCAGTTGCATACAACCGTTTTTGAATGTTTCAAAATGGCTTTGCGCAGGTGAAGCCTGGAGGTTTTGCCAATAACCATCTTTCTTTGAACATTGTGGACAGGATCTACAGAATCACAAAGAAATGTACCAAATAACAAAAATCATTTCACTCAACGACTTCCAACAGTAACAACAGCTAAGATGGGTATGACGTATAACTTGAAGAGAAAATAATGACATTTTTACTGTGAGATTCACCCGGGAGCCACTCGAGGTAGAGGATGAGAGAGTAAGGGGCAAAGTTTATGTGGTTAGGTGGGGAAGATAACTGTTAACTCTAGACTTGAAGTGGTTAGAATTGTAGTAAACCGGAAAATATAATCTTCAAGAGTCGATTTCACTGAGCAGCGGTTCGCTCGAAGAAGCTGCTTGAGTGAGACAAACTTCTCACCAATTGAATAAAAAGGGAATGAAAGGTGGTTTACTACAATATGTGCGCAGGGTGGGTTCTAGCCGCCAAGGTGACAACCGTTGGCACTAAGGAATGTAGTCTCGATATAGCAGTGAGAGTCTTGCTACAACTTGTGTGTGAGAGAAGAGGTTCCAGGGTAAAAAACATTTTATCACCTACAAGGACACAGAGACACTTTTGGACTCTATCGAAACTGGCAAATGAGGACTGGACAGTTCGTAACCAAATATAACAACAGTACTCCATTTTAGGCCTAATCTTGTAAAGGTAGAGGATAGTACAAAGAATCAGATACAGAGAACTATTCATTGTTCCTGCATCTTAAACAATGGATTTTATGAACGAGTTCCACTACGTGTTTGTTTTGAGTTTGAGGTCTAATTGTGGCTCAAGGCAGGGGGACATCCTGAAGGGACATCCATTCATCATCACTGGTCGTAGTGCAGGGTCTGATCGACGATGATGGAATATAACTATAATTGATTTGACATAATCAAGATGTTGATATTCCACATTACTTCATTATGTTGTATCCTTAAAAAGCTTACAAACAGACAAAGTTGGTAATCGAGTGGAAGGAACAGCAACTCGGGCGTAGATGGAAGAAAGAGAGGTTTATTGTAAAAGGGAATACACTACTGAAGACAGGGAGTCGACTAACACTTCCCGAAGCCAGTCAGACAGATAGATAGACTCTCAGAAAGACAGTCACTGATGTGTCCTGTGTACACTACATTCACAAAACTAACCTGGCCGTGCGTCTCGAAAAGGACCTCTAATCGGTTGTGAACTGGGGAAGGAATTGGTTGGTCAACTTTAATGCTTCAAAAACAAAACTGCTCTCTATTAATCACCACAGAGATCCTTCCTTGCTCTCCATTAGAATGTCTGACGCTCAACTTCTCGAGAGCAACTCTCTGCGGCTGCTCGGTCTCACGTTGACTGCTGACCTGAGATGGAACAAATACATTGAGTCAATTGCTTCGTCCACCGCAAGGAAAGTTGGCTCTCTGTACCGCGCCAGGAAATTTTTCTCCCCGGAATCGATCCTGGCATCCCGCTCTCATCCCTTCAATGTCGAAACTTCTAAATGTAGCCGTCTCTTCTCCTCCAATAGCTTCATGTCTCGCGCCTCTCGCCTGTTGAACTCCCTTCCCTATTCCAGTTTCCCTGAGAGCTATAATCTCCAGCTATTCAAATTTAATGTCAATCGGCATCTCTAGTTGCCTTGATCTATTCACTACCCTTCTCCTCATCCTTTCTTCTATCACTCCTATCTGATCTTGCTCCAAATTTTCTGTAACCCCTTGCGTCCTAGTGGCTTCCCGCCTTGCTTGGAGTGAAACGCTTAAAACAAAATATATATATTACTGACATAGTCAGTCCACAATAGGTAATAGGAAGAGTGGAACATTCCATTACAACAGGTTAGGAAGTAAATCTCCATCAATACTGGAAAGAAAAGCGATAACAGCTACTGAATTGAGAAAACTATTTTTCCCGAAAAAGTGTGTTAAGAGAAAGATTTTATAAATTTCAATTTATTTTTCACTTACACATTCACCACAAGAACGCATCAATCACCGTTCAATCATATATAGACCACAATGTTGCATATGCACAGGGAACCTTAAAAAAAACCCGACATAAAAATTTTCAACAGTTCAAAAATGTCTCTTTTTTTTTCTTAAAATGTATATCAAAATAAATTGATCATGAAATGATGGATGAGGGTATGAACCCCAAAACAAAACATTCAAACTAAATACAACGAATGTTAAGGACACATCTACCCCACAAAAATTGGAGCGACCACTGTATTCTGCCTTTAAACAAAATCAAACAGTTTACTCACGAACAGACGGAAAAATTAAATGACGGAGTGGGGAAATCAAAGAATGAACCAGTCGAGATGAAAAACAAAAAAGACACAAAATTGACGGGGTGGGAATCTTAATAGGGATCATAACAAAAGAGAATGCCGGGAGCAGGTCAGCAACAAAACTTACTTATATTAACCAGCTACACAAGAATAGTCATTCTTAACCAGGGGGTGGGGTTAACAGAAAACCTCCGTGTTACGGCAAAGGGGATTAAAAAAGAAAACCAAGGCTGACCCATTTCACACGAACCAAGCTCGCCATATTAACCCACCTTTCGCTGAAATCTGTCGATAACTAAAGTTTTGCATCAGTTGTGATCTTTATCTTGACCTGATACCCAATGTATCCGAGCAGATCCTGAGGGGAACAGGATTCTGTCCATCTGCAACGTCTACACCACCATTCTTGCCACAGGTAGCAACGTGAGAAACACCGTTCGTTTTCACCATAGTATCGCAGGCGTGAGATCGATGGACACGAGATGTTCGGAATCGATACGAGCCGTCAACTCACCGACATAGTCCCAACTGAGGACAATGGTAGGTGTGCGAAGCCGTTTCATCTAAACCAAGGTCAAACCGATGACAGTCGTTAAAATCCACCCATCCCCCTCTGAAGACGACGAAATGAGAAATAATAATTTAGGAAAACAGCAAGCCCACGGACGCCTTCTTACGGTCCTTGCAGTCAGGAAGTACAGACAGCCGGTAAAGGATAAGAGGAAAGACGTAAGTGGCACACACTTCCTGGACAACCACCGTCTGATCCAAGTTCGGGCCGCCGCTCCGTCCTTTAGACCGTACATCCGATCAGCTGGAACCCGGTCCCGAACTACATCCGGACAAATCCATCTGTCCAAATAGAGGGGACCGGAAGCGCAACCTGATTCCAGGCACCAACCCGCAAGCCGGAAGACTTTTTATGCTTAATCTTAGCACTCGTCACCTTCTCGTGCCGTTCGAACGCCTTCCGTCTAACCTCAATGTCGATGCGACACGAAAATTTATACGCCATCGACGTACATAGAAATCCTGGCACGAGAACTTCCAGGTGCTGTAGGGACAGCTATTCCAAGTAGGACCGGACTAGACGGCCTGTCCCTTAGCAGGCGAAGGAGGAGCTTCCACACCACAAAGCGTAAAATAGAAGTGAGAGCGGGCAACCCTGTCGGACAGTCTATGACAGCGCAAAGCGCGATTTCTGTTCACCAGTACCATAGCACTGAGGGAGCGATACAGGAGAAGTCGGGCAGCCTGCAGGACAGCAGCCTGGTACTGACGGACGAACCTATCGAACGCCTTGGACTGATCCAAATTGATCAGTGCGGCTTGATCGTCGTCTTTTACACTCTATGATTGTGCGGATCAGATACAGTTTGCTCTAAAGAACTAATGCCATCCTTAATCCTGTTCCACTACTTATTCCCAATAACCGATCCCAATAATTCCCGCTGCACTAATCTCGTCAGATGTTGCCGGAAGTCACGCCTATCCAGTAAAGACAGATTAAACTTCTAGTATCCAGCAAATCTAGGCCGAGCACCTAAGTCTATGGTTCTAACCCATGGGACGTGAGACAATCCAGCAAATCTAGATCGACCCTTCTCACTAACATTCTGTCCAGATAGATGAATTTCCAGAATGATGGCCACTTATGAGCCCACATCTCCCCCTTGGATGATCGTCCCGGTATCGAAACTAAACTCGCCGATCAGATCAACCAATTTATTATCGCCCGAACTCCCCTGGCTAATTTGAGTTCCAGAACGGCAACCAGTCTTCCATTGTCTAAGCGAGACGAATCCACGAGGAACTGCACCAACCTACGTAAAAAAGAGACACACTCCGTCTGATCCTTGAGTCCATAAACCGCAACTCACGGCAATATCAGCAGCACGCACCCACATGGAGAAAGGCCACCCTCGCATCTAGGGTACGTTTAACCAGAAAGGAAATACCTCTTGCCAGCTGGTCCCCGTTTGATGAATAGACAACAAAATCCATAGACACTACACCAGCATCAACATCGCAAAAAATGTGTAACTCCTGCATCGCGGACACATCTGCACCTAAGGACAAGAGATCACAAACCAAGCGGGCAACTTTACTCCACTCTCTCCAGCCCTTCGCATTCAAGCTGACTAGCTTGATAGATATTTTGTAAGCAGGTTCCCTTAAACTGAAGGAGTCAGGATCCCTAGGTATTGTCCTAGGCTACCAGTGCTGAGGTTGAAAGTAATTCGTCTATCGATGACAATACCGCCGACGTCCGTAGGAAAAGTTAACTTCAGGGTCCTGTATAACGAGGAGTGGATAAAAATTGGGGTCCACCTTGAACAAGTTTTAACTAATTTTCGAAGCTTCAGGAAAGAGTCCTTGGATGTCGCGTTGAGGTCCCACGCTTTTGCACCTGCAATTCTTACTACAGCTATGACCTCAGGCACAAATCGCCAGTCGATTTGCCATCAACAGATATTAACTTAAACATGGGGTTTCAAGAGGGCCTTCTTCTGGGAGTTGAGGTCCCTCTCACGCACCTGTCTATCCATTAGAGAGGTTTCCTGGAATAGCAGCGGTGGATTGTAACTTGTCCTGTCCCATGACTCGTTCTACTCTACTACGGACGGCCTTCTCTTCGTTTATCCCATTTTCTTCAACCTTCCTTTGAAACGTTTGATCTTACGTTTTATCGCATTAGTTGGAAAATCATTGTCCATGAAAATACAAGGAATTTTCTCAAGTTTGGTCTGGGATGATAATTATATATTTTTTCCTCCAAGCAGAGTTTTCAGTTTTGGAATTAATTGTGGTATGCTGATGTTCTTTTCATTATTTTCCATATTTTTGGTGTAATTTGTTTTTGTTTTTAATTTCCCAGATATACTTGGAAAGTATTGTGCTGTTCGCATATTTACTGTTTCGAAAGATATTTTGTATGCGTAGTTTCTTTGTTTCCAGGGTCCCTCAGTTACTCATGTGTATATTTTTCTCTGTTATCTACCGATTTTAAAGTGGCTTGATACATTACTTTCTATGACAAGCAATTTCCGCTAAGAGACATTCGTTATTTGCTATAGTTACACGTTGGTTTGATTTGTCCGGGTAGTTTATTGCTTGTTGTGTGTGTGTGTGTGTGTGTGTGTGTGTGTGTGTGTGTGTGTGTGTTTGTTATTCCTGTCATGTTTTTGATGCAAGTGTAGTTGCAGTTGCACTGAGAACTCTTTTATATTTACATACTCACTATTTTTTATATTGGGAACTCATAAACGTAGCTTGCCTTAAAACTCTATTTTTATCACACACACTCACATACATACACAAATATATATATATATATATATTATATATATATATATATATATATAGAGAGAGAGAGAGAGAGAGAGCTATTCCGCCACTCAATATATCAAATTTATCTATTTATCTATCTCTCAGTCTCTGTCCATACTTTATCTCTGTAGACCCTCTACCTCAGACTGTTCATATCTATTTCAGTTTTTTCATATCTATCTATCTATCTATCTATCTATCTATTTTTCAATTTCCTTCTTTTCTCAGCTCTCCTTTGGTTGCGAGCCTCTATTATTCTTCAAGAAGTAAATATATTATTGAATAAACAGTTAAGTTCGATAATGATATGTATTCATTGAATTGAATGAACATAACACAATCAAGAAGTAGAATTTCGCTTAGAGCCGACGTCAGTCTATATGAATTCGGACGAGTTCAAATCCTATTCTGGAGAGGTGTGCTTATCTCCACAACATATGAGTAGGCGTAAACATTTTGTATTAATACAAATATATCTAGAGTAGTTATTTGATAGACAAAGAGAAAGGTGGATAATGTATTTGTTGTCAGCTCCAAAGCCAGATAAATATGGATGAACTAAAAATGATAGATAAAATTTTTTGATCGAACACCAATATGTAATATCGATCACGCTTCTATCATCTACCCTCTTTGTCTAACGTGTCACCTATCTAGTTAAACAATGGCTTCTTTTATTATACATTTTCCCATTCCAGTTTTCATCTGGACGTTATAAATATTGTATCCATCTGCAGCTGATCGGTATGATGTTCATAGATTAAATGAGGAAAATGAATATCAAATAGGAAGAAAGGAATTCTCGTAGACTTAGGCGAACTTTAAGAGAAGTAGCGATTTTTTTTTTTTTTTTTTGGCGAAATGACAGATTATTCTAAAGGAATAGATTAATAAATATTGAAATCCCAAGTTCATGATCTTGAAGGCTGGGCTACCAATACAATTTATTTTACAATCATAGATAGATAGATAGATAGATAGATAGATAGATATTGATAAGTATGTATATATAAGTAAGTGTGTATGTGTGTATATACGTATGTGTTTTGGTGTATATAAATAGTAGGTCTTTACTACATTACATTTTTTAAATATTTTTATGTTTATGTTAAATTTGTAACATGTAGGTGATATTACTTGCTTATAATTTCTCTTATAAATGCCTTCGTTTTTAGTTTGTGGACCCCCACCCCATTTTTTCTCCCTTTCCCTCATCTTCTCATTTCTTGTATACATAAGGTTAGTAATGCAAAGCAGACGGAAGATTTTCACGTATACATCAGCAGTATGAATTGGCTGGATTTTAAGTTTACATCATATCGTTTTTTATTGTGCATAATGTCACCACAAATGTATCCACACGTTTCCGGTGTCTGCTTTTTATATTTTAAATTTAGGTCAGCGAATCGGTAGTGATTTATGCATCTGAAAGTAATTCATATTTATCTGTATCTCACTCATTTAAACCGTTATTTAACACCTTTCTTTAAAACTTCTCTGTTAAATTTTAATCCCCACCTTAAACTTTCGGCTTTCCTGTTCTTCTTTCTTATGTTACACATCTCTATAGACCTTTATTACAATTCCCTCTTACCTTTGTTTCTCACTCCCACACATACACTCTCACTAAAATTTTGTTTTTTATACCCGGAGTTATATTTTCCGATTTCTTTTTGAATTTGTAGGTATGATGAATTGGATCGTGATTCCGATTCCAATGTAATAAATTATAACCATGTAATATTAGTGTTTGATCATATATATATATATATATATATATATATATATATATATATATATATATATATATATATAAGACGTTTAGCCATTTTGATACCATTTGTCGTAAGAATCACTGAAAAACCCTTGGGTTATTCAGCAAGAAACAGAACAGGTTAAAATAGTTTTGTGTCAGATCAACTGGGTCTTCCAAACTGAGCAATGGTGAGAGGAAATAAGATCATTCAGGTATTCAGTAATGGTACCAAGATTCATACTCTGGCTTCTGTCTTAACAGTTCATTTAAGAACCATCCAGAGAATGGTGAATAAGTTTAAAAAAGAGGGAAAAGTAGAGAGGAAATCTGGGTCAGGAGGTCACAACAGGAAGAGGGAAAATCATTTCAACTTAGAGCTAAGGAGATCAATTTGAAAAAAATCAACTCAATCCATAAAACATTTTGCACATGAGAGAGGAGTTTCAGCTATGACAGTACAAAGAGCAGTGAAAAAAAGACTTGAAAATGAAATCGTACGGGAAACCTGTGAGACATCTTGTTACTCCAGGACAGAAAGTTAGAATGTTAGAGAGGGCGAATATCATCTTGTATAAGTTGGAACATAACCTTGTAATAAATATATATTTCAACATAATTTCAATCCTTCGTGAGGTTCGGATCCTTAGCTATGATTAATTAATGATGAACATATCGATTTCATCACGCTTCTTCTGTTAAGCTTGGAAAGTAATTATACATTCTTATTGCTCAAAATAGAGATCAATAGTGTTATAAAAACCTCAGAGAATTCTAGTAAGGTAGCTTTAATCATAGATAGAACGGTTGAAAGCTTATTCTAACAATTAAACAAATTTACTGTTACACGATTTGGAAAAATTGATGTTACGCCCGGATATTAAAGTTGTATTTGGGCAGCTACATTTCATCCAAAAAAGTTTCATTACATTCAATCGATAACTATTTACCTCTTCAACCTTTAATTATATATTTCTAATATAATGAATGCGGTGTATATATCGGGATTGAAGTCATGAATAAATTATTAAAAGTTCCTGCTTTTTTTTTTTTTTTTTGCTATATTCAAGTACTTTCCACAATTACAGTCATTGGCACAATGGAGATGTTATCAATATGGTAAGCAAGTTTTAGTTACTAATTCCTGGCTTTCTTAGATTGCTGAAATTGTAATGGTAATCATTTTCAAGTGACGTCATACGTAACGCTTAAACGGAAAAGCATGCATCGTGTGCTATTTTATATATTATTACGTGTGTTTTAGTAGAAATATCCGTGTTCTAGAAACAGGGGAATTAATATATTCCGTTATTTACACTATTTACATTCTACGGTCTGTTTTTGTTATTTTTGTTGTCATATTTCGTCCCTTGTACGCTCCGGCCGTATTCAGGTAATTTGAATTTCAAACTGAACCCTTTATTTTGTCTATCAGGGTAGATTCAAAATTCCAATCACCTGAAGAAGGCCAGTAATTACAATAGCCGAAACGTCGTGAATATGGCAACAAAGATGAGGGAAACAATTCGAACAATATAAATAGTGTAAATATAGAGAGATAATATATACTGACACAAGGAAATATGTGCTTACCCATAGTATTTGAACCTGTATTCTCTTCTTAATCTGGGAAACCACTTTCAAACTAAACATGCTTTACATGAAGCTACGAGAATCTATGACAGCAAAGTAAGACTTAATAAAGAAATCTCAGTGTACAATTTTCGACTAGAAGATTTAAAATTGTATTTCAAGGGTCGTCGCGAAGAAAATCATGAAATCATTAAAAAGCGATTATTAGAATTCTAATAAAATCTATAAAAAAAAAAAGAAATTGAATTCATATAAATTTGTTCCCGAGAATTAACAAGAAAAATAATAAACACTATTTATTTGGTAATACGTCGTCATTGCCAATTGAATCGAACTTAATAAAATGGTAAATTATAAGGATTTCCTCAGAGTTGGAACACATATTTTAATAATCAGTGCATTTGTAACAAAAAGATGTCCTTTGGCGGGTCTTACCCACAGGCGGAAAGAAATATATACAGACATTACCACCTGATCAGAGTCACCAAGGGGACAGAACTGCAAAACACAATGTGAGTCCGGGGAGGAGGGAAAGAACAGATGAAATAAAGAAGTGTGTTGGCTATCAAAATTACTAGGGAAACGGATAAGAAATTTATTATTTAGTAAGAGATTGACTAATTGATAAATTCAAAGTCTGGACGCCGGCGAGATCAATGATGTTAGAATGATGAAACCACCTGTCATGATGATCATTGATGTCTCCAAATACAAAGTTATTTGCCGATGAATGAAAAAGGAGAGTCATATGTAAGAGTTATTTTATCTAACGGACAACAGGATTAAGAAGGGCCACAATAAAAGAACAGATAACTAATCGAGTTTTATAGTTAAAGTCAGAAACACATACAAGATCTATCAAGAGACAGTTCCCTTGCCACTTGTAAATGCTCACAAATATAGATACCAAGACCATACATATGAACACTAGAATTCATTCGACATAAAAGAATAGAGCCAGAAACAGCGAATTAAGTGGTAGTGATTAAAGCGTTTAGGTTAGTTTCTCAGACAGTTATGATCTTTGGAGAACGTTCGAAGTGAAATATTTTTACAGTATCTGTCTATGTGTGAGTTCAATACCTGCTTAAGGCAGTGGAAAAACTGGAGAGGGGAATTAACAGGAGATAACTGATAACTAACATCCATTGTACATGGCAAGTACAATTTCCTGAGATGAGGTATTATGTACACTATTTACATTATTCGGACTATTGTCCTCATCTTTGTCGTCATATTTATTACAACGTTTCGGCCTTTCAGTATCTGTCTATATTTCTGAGATGAGGTATTATGTACACTATTTACATTATTCGGACTATTATCCTTATCTTTGTTGCCATATTTATCACAACGTTACGGCCTTTCAGTATCTGTCTATATTTCCTGAGATGAGGTATTATGTACATTATTTACATTATTCGGACTATTGCCTCATCTTTGTCGTCATATTTATTACAACGTTACGGCCGTTGTGCGCTCCGGTGTTCTTCAGGTGGTTGGAATATCGAAATGAACCCTTATTTCGCTCGCTGGAGTAGACTGTTCTAGTTCCACTTGCCATGTACACTGGATGTTAGTTATCAGTTATCTCCTGTTAATTCCCCTCTCCAGTTTTTCCACTGCCTTAAGCAGGTATTGAACTCACACTCTTTGGGTCCTGACACTGGATCTTCCCAACGCCTTTATCCCCTGTGCCATGTGTCCTTAATATATACAACGCAACTGTCTCGTCCACAAAACACACACGCGCACACGCTCACAATCACACAGGTACACTCACACACAGACGCACTCACTCTCACACACGCACACACACACACCTATTCACACGCACACTCATATATATATATATATATATATATATATATATATATATATATATATATGTCAGTTAACGATTTCAGCTTAAGAAAAGCAATAACAATATACTTTTGTAACTGCACAATATCAGAAAATACAGGAAAATGGATTTCCTAATAACTTACTGAATAAAACATTTAGAAAACACATGAATTCTGAGCTTATATATAAGGAGAAATATGATGTGCGTGTGTGTGTTTGAGTGTGTATCTGTAAGCGTGTGTGACTAATGTAAATATATGGATATACTTTCATATGATAAAAGGGAGCATATATATATATATATATGCACCCTATTTAGGTATACACGATTATGGAGAGTTTTAAACACACCGACACGGCCACACGCAAAACACGCAAACACACAGACGTTATTTAAAGTCAGGTTAAAAAGCTGTAAGGGAACATGGCGGCATTACATGCTACATTCTAAGTAATTTCGACACTCGTTGGTTATTTTAAGGAAAGAAGGTAAATATTCGAGTGATAACCAATGTGGCATTTAGCGTTGTTATGGTCCCGAACTTTAAAAGAAAGCCCAAGTACCTTGTTTAATTTATTTTTATGTCGCGTGGTGAAAATTAACTTCGAGTTTAACTGGATGATTGGATTGAAAGAACATTTTTTGATGGTGGATTGTCTTCCTTTGATCTAAAAAAAACTTCCGGAGCCTTTAACTGTTTTCGAAATTGGAGTGTCAGAATACTATGAATTTATAAAGCAAAATCTAACGGAAATTAATAAGGACCCCCTACATTTCTAGATTCGTGTTAAAATTTAATCTGTAAGGGTTCTATTGTCATGTGTCGCTAAAATTTATTTCATAGTCAGAACATGTCAAATACCGTTCATTTCACACTTTAGGCTGTTTAATAAAGCTACGCAATTATCAATCAAATTTCTGTTCCTTGAAAACGTCCAAGACTTGAAAGTATTCAGAATATAACACATAATTTCGACAATTTCCTTCATGAGTCTCCTGATATAAAAAGAATTGTTTGGCATGGCACAATGGAAAATTCAGCAACAGGCTTAGCAGACATCTTCTGTCCGTTCAATTTAATAAAACCAGTTGATATATATATATATATATATATATATATATATATATATATATATATATATATATATAACTGGTCCTTAAATTTTCCACCTTTTTAGTATTTAAGGCTATAATAACATTATATATATATATATATATATATATATATATATAGAGAGAGAGAGAGAGAGAGAGAGCTAGATAGAGATATAGATAGATAGGGTGACCACTGAAAAACTGAAAATTTGAAAAACTCATAACTTATTCGTTTTCAAACTTTTTTGTTTAATTCTTTTTTTCAGATTATAGAACATCCTTTGGAGATTAAAATGGCGACGTATGATGTCCAGAAATGAATAAATCTCACTCAGTTTTTCTATTCCAATCAAAGATCAATTATTCAAACTCAGAGAAAATACTGGCAACATTTTAATATCAGGGTCTGTCCTAGCGATAAAATGATTCGGGACATAATTGTCCGGTTTGAAAGAACTGGATAAGTCGGCCATCTTCTGAGAAGAGGTCCTAAGCGCACTGATACAGCTATGGAAGCTGTACGGCAGAGTGTCATTGATGGATCCCTCAGATTCTACCCATCATCGCTCTGTTCAAATAGGCATCGCCAGAACATCGCTTCAGAAGATTCTAAAACTGGATTTTAATTTTTTTTTTCTAAATAAAATATTTAAAAACGTGTTTGTTACTTTTGTTGTATATCATGCTGTCATTCAGTGGCTCCATTGTATAAGACTGACTGACTATATCGTTAGAACCGTTAATAATCTACAGAATGTCCTTCTGTGGACGAAACGCGTCACTTAGGAGTTCTCGTAATTTCTCATTCCATTACTCTCTATTAATCTTACATATAGTTTTTCATGTCATCTCTTTCGGAATACTTTGTATATACTCGACGTAATCTGCTAGGAAAACAAGAAATAGAATTAGTCTACTAGTAGACTGAAATTTTGAGATAGCTTTCTTTCTGTATAGACTAGGAAAATAACTTAAGGATTTGGGGAATTCTCTTCATAAATGTCGGTTACTATGCCATCTCTGCCTTGTGTCCGACATATTTTGAAGCTTTAGATTTTACGTTAGAAATAAAATTATTTGCCTATGTGACTGTTGAAAATATTTTATTGCATATTCTTCTTCGTTTACCTTTAACAACTTTACCAGGAATTTGATAACATTGGTATCAAGGGAAGTCAATTTTAACTTGCAAAATGATAGAAGCTAAATGATTCTGAAAGCAAAAGAGGGAACATCAGTGATTTTAAAAGACGAATCAATAACAGATTCTATGCTTTGAACCACAAGGAAAATTACATCGACGATATGAATAGCAAATTGTCAAATGTCATTAAAGAAGCAGTCGGAAGTGCCATAAAGGAAGAAAAATTCACAAATTCAACAGTAGGGACTTATGAAAAAAGCAAAGAAATATGGACCTAAGAGATAAAATTTAAAATACATTTTTTCTATTTAAAAATTCACGCAATACAAGGCACGAGAATCACTCAAGCTAAAGGATTATTCTTAAAATATTAATGATATATGAGGTGCGTGACGTGGGGAAAGAGAATGTGATATGAAGTGATATATAAGGTGAAAAGATGAAAAGATCAGGTTTGACCTTAGACAAGAAGAGGTTAAGATTGTCGTGTTAGGAGAAGCACTTACATAGGAGTCTGTTACACAAACTAGCACTTCCTGGGAAAAATGTACCTGCTCTCTTACCTTTTTGTTTCAGACACTTCTTATTTTTGGCGTAGATCACATACTACACCACGATATTCATGTTTCTTGTTTCATTCGCAATATTTTGGTTGGTCATTTCATCTGGTGTCATAATTCTTCTTCTCTTTACCTGTTAAATTTCTGCTCAGCTATCCGAGTGACGAAATTGAAAAGTTAAAAGATTACCACGAGATACTGGAGAACTAATCGATACAATAAGTAACCAAGGTAGGCCAGATAGTAACAAGAGACGAATAAGGAAAATGCTTAATCTAAGATAGGCAAATATTTCATGCAATTTTACAAAACAAAACTGAATGATCTAATGATAGCGAACCGAGATTGCAGTCAACCAACAAGCGTTTTTATCTCAGCCAACAAATCGATCGCATTTGGACAGCGGTCAGCAGAAAATGTAGCGATGCCCAAAATAACGGACAGTGCCAAAGGAAACAAAACCTACTTAAGTAAAACCTATTAATTCTTTTCTCATTAGAGAAAGGGGATGTCGCCAGATTCTCTCGATACATTGGAACGCTGCTTTCAGCCTTCAAAAACAATTATTCATCAAAGATTAAGAATAATCCAAAGCAGACAACAATTTACATATCATCGTCCAATTTAAATAATGCCATAAAATCTATGTCCGACTCTATTTCTCTGGTTTCTTCTCCAGAAAAGACGCTTGACATTGTTTTCCCGAAGAAGTTATTATGTAATTAACTAAGCGGAAACGGATATTAAATGTTTTCTAACATTCAGAGATCAAAAATATTCTTTATTCTGTATATAATTTGAACGATTATCTTCATTTTTTTTTGTTTTAATGTATGTACAGAGAATAGGAATCGGCAGTCCGCTATTGAATAACATTAAAATATCCTCAGCCCTACGAGGAAAAGTCCGAAAGGTTGAATAGGTAACACAAAAATATCTTAAAATAAGCAAAACATTTGTGGAAATATTCGCTGATGTGCCAACTCCGCGATGAACTAATAATCAAATATCGTGAACAAAAGCGTTTATCTGGAATTGTCTGTAGTAACAGATAATCTACACTGACTCAAGTAAGGTCCCATAACAATTTCAAAAGCGGTCTGAAAATCTCTGTACATATGTTATCAAGCCGTCTCGACATTTGTCACCAGAACTCTAATAAACCTTCATACTACGTCCCGTAAATGCTTTATTGGGCTAATATCGGACGAATGTAGTAGCCACACCAACCAATTCTGGGTAACGTTCACAAGATGCATTATCCTCTTGGAATCAGCCATCGTTGTTGGGGGAGATGGACGATAATAAATCGGTGAACATACTTACGAAGCAGTGCATCTTAGCGATCACAAATCAATGATTTGTTTTAGGCGGACCAGACCATACCGTTCTTTATTGACAACTCAGGGTCCATAGCCTCAGTAGGTGTGAACTGCAAACAAAGCCTACAACCCGATAGAACAAACTTGAACCATGAATCATCGGATCATATACGCTACCTGTTTTCATGGTCAAATTACCGCTGATCCCGATCCTAGTGCCGCGTTGTTAACAAAGATGGGTCTTCTGCCACATCTCATGGAGGGTTAAATAATACTGAACTGAATTTCTGGATATGCATCTGGTACCGACTTTATTGAATGTGGACGAGGTTTGAGTCAGTTTCCGAAAGTCTGTTACCGCAAACTATCCGAGACAGACCATTCTGGTTTCGACATTTGACCCATGATAGGCCACTGCGCTGTCAGCATTAGGAGCTAATACTTTTTATCATATATTTCCAATAGACACATGATATTGAAGATTCTGAAAAATCCCGCTATTCGAATGTCGTATCTGTCTGGTACTCGCTATCAGGCGTCATTATAATTCCGATAATATGTATCACTTTCCATGATTAGCTTATCTGTTTTTATCACGTAGGCTCAAACAGAAATGATGTCGGGCTGGAGATTTGCAGATTGCAAGTTACGATGGCGTTAACTATCATTAACTTTACATTCTGCACTTCCCATAACATCTGGAACTTCAGTGTACAGAATCCACAAATGTTTCTAGTTTATCCCGGCTGTTAGGAGTGAATATGAATACTGTTAAAAAAGTGACATTTTTGGTTCAAATTGATCATTACAGTCAATTCTAAGTAAGAGATTCATTTTGTCACAATTAATGACGCATATTCTTTTTTCTCCTACAAGATATTAGTACATAATTCTGTCACTTGGTAAACATTCTAATTAAGATAAAAACGGAAGAGAAATATCAATACGTACCATAATTACCCGTGATTGAACGGTGAATATATATCGATTGAAACGTGATAAAAGAAATAAACAGAACACTTTTCTTCGTCTTACTCTTGTTTTTTTTTTTTGTTTTTTTTTTATCCCAAATATCTGAACCTTATAACCTAAATTCCGACAAGAATTACTTTTCCCTATCAGTAGGAATTGTTTCTCTTGAGTGGCACAATAACCAAAATTCAGCCAAGGAAGAAAATGAAGAAGCAGGGATCGTAAATTAACAAACATATTGCTTCCGGTTTCATTCAAATATTTATGTCATATTTGTTAGTTTTCATGTTTCGTAATTAAATTATATTTCATCTGAGAGTATCTATTCTATTTGTTTTTTTTTTCTTTCTTAGAAAAGCACCAGTAAAGTGAATAAAAGATTGACGAAAATTAATAATGAAAATATTTGCCAGAATTTTATTGTAATGTATTATCCCTTCAAACAGTAAATGCTTATGACTTTCCAAAGATTTTACTTTATTACCTGTGAATTGCCTTTTGACTTCTTAGGCAAAATATGTTGTACAGTGTCTTCTGGCTGTCCTCTACACGGATTGGAATTCAGAGTTTTCCTTCTCTTACAAATGTTGTCACCTAAGACTTTAGAGCCATGTCAACGCTGATATTTAACCCACAGATGAGGGGAAAAGAGATGGATTCCCTTTGTAAAAGCAATTTTTACGAAAGTGAACGGAACCAAGTTGTCCAGAATATAAATTCCACTTATCTCCCTGATATCCGTACCAATGCCTGTACGTATTCCGTCCATTATTTGCAAATGCAAAAATATGTCTAAAGGAAATTGTCCAAATTTTTTTTAAGTTCATGGATACATTTCTACACAATTTCGGCTATTGATAAGGTCATCACTGTTATTAAATTAATCAAGATTTGAATTTATAATCCGAAGATAGTTTGGTCACGGGAATTGGTCAGGTGATTCAACGCATATCCAAGACAAATGAAGGATTTATATTTTCTACTAGAATGAAGGGGCTTTATTCACTACTAAAATGAAGAGTTTTTATTCGCTACTGGAATGAAGGGTCTATATTCACTACTAGACTGAAGGGTCTTTGTTCGCTACTAGAAGGAAAGGTCGATTACATGCTATCAGTGATAGGGAAGAATCTATAAATTTGATGCACATTCTTTCCTCACTCACTGTTACACGACAGTAACAAAACATTTGAGAATATTTTGTCTCGATGAAAAAGAATGTAGAATGATATGAATTCATACCCTTTCTAAGGGCATCTGAACTTTGGAGATGCAAGTTAGAGTAACTGTTATCTCAACGATTTAGTAATCAGCAAATCGAATTGTATCTGTCTCACTTCGTAATTCGAAAAAAACATAATTTATACCCCCTGCGTTCTTTCCTCTCAGCAAATATCCTAAAAGAAAGCCTAATCACTGACATCTCACAATGATGAACAGCATAACAAATAAATAGGTGAGTACTTTGATTAAATACTCGAGGTTTATTGATATAATTGCTTAGACTGGTAATCAGGACGTCAGCTTTCATGAACCGCTTAATTAACCCTTAGTTGAATAGGTCAAATCTAATGATGACTTTTCAAAGATTAGCATGTAGGCTCTTAAACCACATTTCATGAGGCTATAATTAATGATTAAGCTCTAATGTTCCCCGTCCCGGGTATGACGATAAACTACATCCGCGTCCAGGGTAAGACGATAAACTACGTCCAACAGCAAGGCCTCTGATGAGGAGGCTTTGAGGAGCGTGGAACCACCTCTTAATTGCTGATGTTCGCAAGTACACCCTGACCTGGAGTGGTAGCACCTGTTAGGGTCCCAGCTATGGACAAATAGTTAACCCCGAAACTAAGATAAAAAGTATTATAAAAGTGTAAAAATAGGTTTTAATACTACAAATACTGAATGTCTGAACTGAACACAAAAAGTGTGAGTTCAAAACCCGGTTAAGGCAGTGGAGAACTTTCAGAGGGAAATTAACAGGAGATAACTGATAACTGACAACCATTAAAACATGGCACCTGGAAATAGAACAGTCTACCCCAGTGAGCGAAATAAAGGGTTCAGTTCGACATTCCAACCACCTGAAGAAGGCCGGAACGTACAACGGCCGAAACGTTGTATAAATATGGCAACAAAGACGATCCTTACTTATCCACTTTATCTTCATAGTCTTTATTTCTTAGCATCTCTACTTTCATCCATTTCAAACGTTTCTTTCTTTATTACCATTTTAACATTAACTCTTTACACTGAGTGACTCTCAATTTTAGTATAAAAATAATCAAAGATGTCTCTCTGAAAAAATGTCACAGATTTTGAAGTCCAACATTAAAATTACATTTTTCATATTTTATACATTTTCATATAAATCTATATTAAAAAATGAAGTGACAATTCTTAGGATGAAAACCCTTTCCTTCCCCTTCTTTCCCGTTCGTAAGTTTAAATATTTTCTTACTATAATAGAGAAAGTACACATTTCTTTTCTCGCGCTTCAATATGTGGACTCCCTTCCGTCTGCTTGCTTCCCTGAAAACTACAATCTTCAAAACTTTAAATGCAACATCAATCTACTGTCGTCTTGAACACCGCTCATCATTTCTCTCATTTTCATTCCTTCTAACCTCCTACGTATTAGTGACATTCCCACCTTGGGGTAAAATGATTAAAAAAAAAATACAAATAAGTGCATTGTTTCTTTCCAAGTAAATTGACATCTGATTATTCAAAGTAGACTGTTCATCATGTTGGTTAAAAAGACATCAACAGTAGATATAACCTCATAATCACTGCGATACCGGCTCCCAGTCAAGTGTGTTTTCATGTTGGGGAACAGATTATAGTGAAATAAGGAGGGTGATCAGTTAGTTCAAAGCCAATGAAATTAAGGATTTGTGTACTGTAGCACTGTCCTGATTAAAGAAGACCTCTTTCATCAGATTTTCGTGACTACCTCAGCAAATTAGCCTAGTTCTCTCTATTTATGGTGTGGCCGTTGTGAAGATACTCAATAAACACAATGGTTTTTTTGCATCCCGAAAAACGAGGCCATCAACTTACCTGCAGATAAGACGACGTTGGAACAGGGGGGGGGGTTTTTTCCACTGCATGGATTGTCTCCATATCGGGCTCAAAGTGACGAACGCAATACTCATTTTGGTTTAGGAAACATTCAAGGAAACCAGCAGGATCTGCCTCAAATAATTTCAGATTTTCCCGTGATGTGATCAGCCTTGTGCGCTTTTGATCAGATGTCAGAAGGCGTGGCACCCAACCAAGCAGAATCTTTCATCCTGATAATTTCATTGTGCAGAATATTCTCAACTTTCTTACTATATATAATA
This sequence comes from Acanthosepion pharaonis, assembly GCA_903632075.3. NCBI lineage: Eukaryota > Metazoa > Mollusca > Cephalopoda > Sepiida > Sepiidae > Acanthosepion > Acanthosepion pharaonis. The sequence goes on from CAHIKZ030004269.1 coordinate 995,502, forward strand.
ATAGCATTGGTTATTTGATTAATAGCCAATTGCCTGCTATCCATCACCATGTGGTCAATACGATCAATGTTTTCCTCGATGGGGATAAGAAGGTTCAGACCTTGTATCATCTTCAAAACTCTCTCTTCTCCTCTTCAATTCAATTGCTATGGAGTTGGTAGGTAGCGTATCTGTTTTTGTTTAGTTTATTATTAAGAATAATCTTGTTACTTTTGTGACGATCGTGTATTTTTTGCGCCTTTCCTTTTTTGTGTCTTTTTCCATAACATCCATTATCCAAAACAATTTATCCCAGCTAAACAACATCGAAATGTATATGAATAGAAGTAAAACTACCGAGAAGAATGATAATTCAGAAGCAGGCATATATAAAATAAATTGCCAAAATTGTTCCTCACAATACATTGGGGAACAATTCAGAAATTTGGAAAAGCGTATCTATGAACACAAAAGGGAGCTTCTACATAACAATTTAACAAATGCACTAGACACACAGAGAAATAAATTCGACCACAATTTTGGTCTAAAAAATGCCACACTCATCAAAAGAGAAAGTAATCTTGTCTCCCTAGAGTCATCGGCAAACTTTTGGAGGCTCTCATCAACAATTAATCAGTAATTAATGGCTTCAATCATTTATCACCTCAGCGTAAAGAATCCCGTGAGCAACAAAGTGAACGAGTTAATCTGACGGATAATGGTATATTCAAACCTTTCTCAAAGGTATTTGCACAAGAATAAATATAACGAACCTGACCTGAATTAGAACTGGACTTCCCAATTTCTTCTCATTCTGAGTCGCTCAGAAATATTATATGATCTCTGCAGCCTATGGAATATTATTGGTCCTTTTTATGCTTTTATAATCATTTCATAAATGCTTTCTTTTAGGGTGGTCATGTCACGTTGAATTAGCGGTTTTCAAATGATCACCAAAGTTAAGCCATATCGAGCCTGGACTGTACTTAGTTTGGTGACCGCCGAGGAATATCACGTGATGCATGCTTGGATTTGCGGATGGTGTAATGGACAACAGCTCAGAATTGGAAATCGGAGAGTTCCAATTCCAGTTGGGTTCGTTATATTCTCTTACGGGCAAATAACCTTGGGTTATTAGTAAAGGAGACACGGTGGAGTAATGGATAGCGGCTCGGTTCGAGAGCCGAGTTCGAATTCCAGTCGAATGCATTACATTCACTTACGTGCTAATACCCTTGAGAAAGGTATGAACACGCTTCTTCTCCTTTCTCCCAGCTATGGGTAAATAGCAGGACAGACTTGGATGGCAACTGATCTACCGCAGAATGAAAAGGCAACCTGTAGAAGTCAAATGACTTACCTGCTAACATGGCTGCCTTCTTTGCTAGTTTAAGAATGGCTAGTGCATGTTCCATATAATCGCCCATTCAATAAGGAACTGATTCCTCCCCAATGGCCACTACACTTCCGCAATGGGGAGAGGAGGGAGATGTAGAAGTCAAATGACTTACCTGCTAACATGGCCGCCTTCTTGTGTCTCTTTGTAAAGGCAAGCCAGCTAATCTCCCTCTACAATCTAGGAGAATACCTAATACAGGAGGTGGGTTAGTCCATTTTGCTAGAATGGACCTACCAACCACATTTGCAAGAGTGGACTCTATTCATCCATATATCTCTCCATCAGAAAAAAATTCAACTTGACTACACCAATCTACTTGTGTGTCAGACCACTTGCAAGCTAACCAATATTCTACACAACCTACGGTAAAATATCTGCCTCGTCAGTCATGTATCGTAGGCGATCATGTATCAAAAGATACATGATCGCCTAAGCGTGTATCATGCATGGCACATAACTGACTGATTATTAAATCTTTATCATCTCCAAAATATTCGTAGAATCTCAAAGTATTTACTGGCTTTAACCTGTAAAAGGTTCGTAAGCCGTTAAAAAGATATCAACGAATCTTGAAAATCGGAGAGTCTAAAATGCTAGGGGTATCTTAAAATTCAACTTGTACAGAAATTTAAATATCGAGAAAGACTTTTAACAGACAATGGAAAATGCGACACAGAAATTAAAAGATTCATTGAAATAGTGACAGATTTTTTTTCAAAAAGTAAACCAATTAGTAAGAAACACGAAAATTTTTATGGAAACAAAGATAAAAAAGCTAAAAAATAAAAGAAGCAAAAAATTAATTTTCACACAGATGAAAAGGAGACGAGGTAAAAGAATCCTGGTTCTACAGAAAGATGCCGAGAAAGCAATGGACTGAATAAGTGGCCAACAAGGAATATTTAAGGAAAATCAAAGCTGAAAGAAACTTTCATTCAAAAATTTCTAAGGAAAGTGAGCCTCAAGAATTTGATGCTAACAAGATATATCGAAAGCAAGAGGAACGGGCGAAGCAGCGAATAACCCTAAACCTAACGAGCTTGTGGCAGAACATGAACAGAGGGGGGACAAAGAATAGGAATCTGTGAATGACCATGATCACCAACACTTTGAAGGGACATGGCGCGCAAAAGATTGTTACAAGGATCGATTGTCTAGAGTATTACCTGTCATGTATTATTGTCCGTTTCTCTCAAGACAATCTTACGATATTGCTTTCTAGTAGATATAGACCTTTAAAAGCAACTATGCTAAAATGGTGAATCTCTTTAAGAATGAGAATAAAACCAGAAGGAATATACACACTTTATAAGGCATAGTGAATTTCTGTGACGTCACATAAACATAAAATGCATCTATATTAAATTATAAAACTATCCTAGTCCTGTCGAGTTATCGAAATTAGTCTCATGTGAAAGAGAAATGTCACAGCCTGTGATATTTATGTGTTGTATATTTCATATTCTCCGAGCTTAAAGGTTATTCAACGGAACTAATGATAAAGATCATGCAAAAATAAAATGGACAATTAACATGACAACTGGATTATTATATTCAGTGTGAGTAACAAGAAATAATAGCTGTCATTCGAGACGAGTTGTCGAGGACACTAACACCGACCCTCAAATAAAAATGCCGGCTTCAAAAGAAAAGAAAGCAGAAGTTTGAAATCCTCTGATCTATTTTTCGTGTCATTTTGTCATTTTTCTTCCATTCAATCTTCTCCGTTCGTGACAATTTACGCCATATCTTTGTCTGCATCGTCTGCTCCAATGACTGCGGGATTGAACAATGACAGAGACTAGCGTTAGTTTGCAAATGTTCAAAGAGAGACAGACGACGTGCTTTTGAATCAGGTTTCTTAGCAAGTCACGAAATCTTTCTCAATTTACAAATTATGTTTATTTATCAGATTGTTCAATATAAGACTAATAATTTTATTATAGCTTTCAAAAGCAATTTTAACTGACAATTGTCTTTTTAATAAAATATTGATGATATATTAAAATAATTACTTCCCTTTATTTTCCATTGTTTGAAACGAATCTGGAAACCTTTTTCAAGTCTTTAAGAATTCAAGAATTGATGCGTAATCATGTATTTGAATCCATCAGTAATCATTTCCCCAGTGCTATCTGTAAACGAACAGATAGATTACTGCTTAAATAATTATCGTGTTTTGCCTTTGGATATCTCAGATTCAGTCAATTCCCTTTCATAACTCAATTCGCCCACTTCAAACGCATGGCACATGGAATTAGTACAATCTACCCCCTGTGACTAACTAAACGGTTTGGTTCAAAATTCCAACAATATCACCTGAAGAACTCCGAAGCGTAAAACGGCCGAACAAGAGGGAAACAGTTCGAAAAATATAAATAGTGTAAATAGTTACAATAATTCCTCTCAGAAATATATATATATATATAGATAGATAGATGTTAAAAGCTAACCCGTGAAATAAACATCATTCTGGGAAAGAGAAAAAGATTAAAATTCTGCTGGCATAAAACCCATTATTAAATGTAATATCAAAAGAAATGAAAGTGAAAAACCAAGAGATTGATAAAGAAATGAAACGCACATATGAAAGAATAAAATCAGTCATCAACTGTAAAATAAAAATCCTAAAAAACGTATACAGCCAAAAGCACAAAGATAGGCAAGATACAGAAAAAGAGATATATTTTATTAACAAAAAAAACGAAGAAAAATTCGATAAGGAAATGAAGAAATCAACGAAGCCTATGGAAAGACAAATAATGAATTAAGAAGTGAGATAATTCTGGAATAAGATAGGGATGAAAAGAATTTATAAGTATAACGTTAAGTCTACTGAACAAAAAGAGAAAGAAATTAAAAAAAAACATGGAAATACTCTTGGAATAGATAAGGGACCTAATGTTTTTTTTTCCACCTATCCATTAGCATGTATTTTTGTAATGCTATCAGTAAGCCAACGCAGATACTAAAATCCCATACCTAAGACATTATTTATTTAAATCCCGAAAACTTATGACATTGTCAACCAAATAATTACCGACTAATCATATGTTTATCCCCAACATCGAAAACATCACTCACATCGCTTTTAAGGGACAGAATGCATGGGTTCCTTGGAAGCAAAAACTTTATCCGTGAAGAACAAACAAGATGAAAAAAAAAAAATTTCTACTCCAAAGAACCGTTTCTGATCATAAAGATATTGCTGGAAATAATGACTTTCGAAAAGTAAGAAGTGAGTCGATCGCTTATGCAAAAACTTTTACTAAAAAGCTTTCACTTGTGAATAGATAAAAAGTCATTAGAATAAATTAAACCTTTTCTCCTACTTTTATCAATTTTCTAAAAGTTAGGATGAAAATAAAACGGAATATTACGTTAATCATTATTCACCTTAATTATTAATGAATCAAGATGTATATGAGTCTGGTAAACAAAATATCCAAGCAAAGAAGAGCACTTACTAATAATAAAATGTTACAACTAAGGTTAAAGTCAACAGAGTCGAAAAGGTTTTAAAATCATTGGATAAAAAACGATGACGCTTCTAAAATGCCAAGAAGCTCATATAAAAGTGGAAAATAATAAAATAATAATTTATTCACGGAAACGATCATTTTCTTAATTAAATATTATGTTAATGTTGTCGATATCATTTGGAATAAAAAATGCATATTACACTGTCTTTTTAAAATAAAAACTGACTTCTCCACGAGAATTTATTGTTTGCTTCATCCCTTCCTTTTTGCTGAGAGTCAGGGACCATGGTTGTGAATTCAGTGTTGTCCTTCTCCTAGTCTGGTCAGTTATTTAACCCATAGGTTGTTAAGAAGAGAAGGATTCGAACTCGATTCTCCAATTTCTCATTCTAGGTGGCTATCCATTACACCACTGACATATACGGCTCAACAGAGCACATTAGCCTTGGTTGGCAACCTTTCTAAAAGACGGTTCACTCGTATTTCAGAACCGGAATAGGGTGTGTCATGAAAATTCTTCAAGTGTTAAACTTCATCCTAGTGATAAGGGCGAATAAAATCTGACACGGTAGTCAGATTCCGAGTAATATTCAAAAAGGAATTCGGGTCCCACCGACATCACTTTTTCCGATGAAAATCCCGGGGAAAGAAGGAAAAAAGAATATTTTAATGAGGTACCATAACCTGAATCTCAAATGATATATGAATTTAAAGATAGGATGGTCGTTTATCCCAGTGGATTGAGTAAATCAAATAAAACAGAATACTTACAATTCAATCATGCAAAATATCTTATGGAATTCAAAGGTGAAAAACTACATCAGGTACATTACTGTTTTATATCTGAGATCATGTCTGCCTCTTCCCAAAAAAAGATTTAGATGTTAGAATTTCAATGTCACAGACAAAACTATCAAAAGTTATCACTGTCTGGAAATCAAAAATCAGAAAAATTTGAAGGTGCTAACAGTAGAAACCTCTACGTAGTTGGAAATTAACAGAATCATCGACAAAAAAAGCTAGACGCTACGTTTATTCGACTAATGGAGAGGGAAAATGTCAGCTGGAAACAAAATCTGCCCAATTAGGAACTATATGGGAAATTGTCAAAGATTAAAGACAAAATCTGCAAAAGGTGAGTGTGTTTTAGTGGCTATTTCTGGAGAGATTAATAAGTTGAGTATCAACATTTAGGGTCCACATTATGAGAAAATATCAAGAATTGAACCAGCAAGAACTACCAAAGATTAACTCAGAGACGACACCGGAAACAGGAAACGAGTGGGTAGCTACGCCTGATGGGAATGCTTCAAAAAAGTAATCAATATTTTTGTTAGAGGATTATCAAATAGATTGATAAAAAATATCGGTTAGTATTTTAGTAATAATGTGTATGATACAAGGCCCGAGAGCCACTCAAAGTAGAGATTTATTAAATTATGTTGTTGTATAAGTGTACAGAAGAGGAGGGAAGATGTGCAGCTTATAGGGTTATGTAGAAGAGATAACGACTAACCCTAAACATGAAGAGGTTAAGATTATATTGATCGGGAGTGTTTTCCACAAAGCAGTGGTTATTGGGAAGAATATGTATGGGCAGAATTTTCTTCTTAGTAATTGAATACGAAAGGAATGAGGATGATTCGAACCTGTGCACATAGCATATCGGGTTTTAACTGCAACGGCCATAACTGATTAAATCATGGAATTTAGATATATCAAAGTTTATTCATATTTATATCTTTATCTCTCTCTCTCTCTCTCTCTATCTATCTATCTATCTATCTATCTATATATATATATATATATATATATATATATATATATATATATATATATGAGCCTGTGTGTGTTAAAGACGTGTGTTCATATTTCATTACTGACAGGGTCATGACGTTCATGTTTTAAAAAAGGTCTCCATGTCAATACTTTCAACACCGTCATTAATTTTCGATTCAACATTTAACGTTTATTGTGAAACTTGATCTCAGATCAAAAACATCGAAAGGCTAAGAATCCTTTGAAAAGTTAATCGTTTGTTTAATCTAAAATGCCTCTTTGCTCACCATCCATGAAAAGGATCAAAAACAGAAACGACTAACAATGACTTTTAATCGTGTCGTCTTTTCTGAAAAGAACGGACTTCAATCGTTATTCACGACGCGAAAAATGGCCGAAATTAAAAGCGAAACGGTGTAAAGATTTTTGGGATCTCCACTCTTACAAAATATAATCTGTTATATGCAGAATCAATTAAAAATAGTCACACCTTTATATAAAATCCTGTTTCTTGACGTATTGTTAGGCACTAATAACAATAAATTTACCACCTTTCCATATAAAAAAAACAAATAGTATAAACACGTGCACTCTCAACTATAAAAGTGAATGCCCTATTACAAAATAGCTATTCTACGAAACTTAATAAACCGTGCAAACGCAAATTCTTCAACAAGAAAGATTTCTCTACTGAATTAAAAAATATTAAACAAACCCTGATTGATAATGACTTTCTTAATTACATCGTTGATAAACAAATTAGACAAGCTATTGGGAATATTAACATAAATACAAATGAACATAATACATCCTCAAATAACTCTAATCATATCAAACTACTATATCGCAATCAAATACATTCTAACTATAAACAGGAGGAAAAATTCTAAAAAGACTCATAAATACTAATAAATCCCCCACTGATCCAAGTAATAAATAAAGTTAATTATATAATATATCATACTAAATTTAATAAAAACAACCTAGTCACCCTTCTCCTTGTCAACTAGCGTCTTACAAAAGACCAATATTGTATATCAATTTAAATGTCCTTCTGGAGATTGCATCTCTGGTTAAACTGTTAATACGTATGTTGGTGTTATAACAAAGGTGCTGACGAGAAGGCTTACCTTTCACTTAGATGAGCTTAGTTCAATCTCAGAGCATTCAAAGGAATATTTTTGAATTTACGGAACTAAGTCTACACATCCATGTACAATTTAACCCCCTTAAGATGGTCACTGAGATTGAAAACGCTTGGGAAAATATTGTCCATATAACATCAGGACAACCTTCAAAAGCTTGACGACACTTCGCAGATATCTCTCGCGAGTAAGACCCCCCCCCTAGAGAAGAACATGACTAAAGACTGTGTGTACGCTATCCCGTGCACTTTCTGAAAGAAATATAAAGGGGAGACAGGCCGCCCCCTTAAGGTAAGACTTCAAGAACACCAGAAAGCTGTAACACGAGGGGAAGTGGAAAATCAGGCGTGGCTGACCACATATGGAGAAAGAAGGGAGATCACCACCATCTGTGGGATCAGGTTGAGATCATAGACAAAGAACACCGGCCGAAACGTTGTAATAAATGTAGCGACAAAGATGAGGACAATAATCCGAATAATGTAAATAGTGTAAATTGTAATTGTGTAAATATACACAGAACACAATCCTTGAAAACGAATGTAGCAACATTCGAAAGTACTCGGGAATAAAATAATATAAAATAAAAATAAATCTGAAATTTCGAATATGTAACAAGAAAACACCTAATTCGCAAATTTGAAAAATTAAATAAAAAAAAATTGATAGAGAGAACTTGTCCATATTATTTAACCCAAAAGGTTTGAGAGAATTATTGCTTTCGAAATACACCTGATAGATAGATAGATAGATAGATAGATAGATAGATAGATAGATAGCCAAACTTATTTCTTCAACAACAACATGGTCTTGGAAATAATTTTAGGCCTAACGACCCTTAGCACATTCACGAAATATTGTTATACCTTATGTGACATTATCGTAGTCTCTGTACATGGCTCCTTTGTAAGTTTTAAATCCATCTCTTCTTTAGCAGATTCACCAATATTCATAGAACATCAGCCTCCTCCAATCATCAACATTTCCAAGCCTTTTTAATCATGCCTCTTGGATGTTCGTGATTTCTTCCAACCATTTCAAAATTCTCTTCCGTCTTATACTGTTTTCCTCGATTTTAAACAATTAACTGAAATTTCTTCTCAATCTTGTTCCGAAACGTTAGCTTTATACAAGAATGTTTTTTATGCAGTTCTTGAATCTCATGTCTTTGAAATGAACACTTTCTAACACTCATCTCACCATACAGAAGCTGCAATCATCATCCTTCAACCTCCCTGTGGTTGGTCAGAACTCCATTAACAATCTCTTTCCACACTGCTCGCTCCTGCCCTCCCCAGATCCTCAATGTCCAACACTGAGTGAAAAGACACCACCAGAAAGATGTCATGGAAGTAAGGATGAGACGACCTCTCGTCCTAAATTCTTTCATTCACACTAAGTGGTCCACCCGTCAGATATGATGCTGCAAACTGATCGATTCATTACTCTGGAATCAATGATGACTATTCCCATGTGGCAAAAATAACAGCTATTTTCTCATAACAACTGTAAATAAGATGGTCAGAAGTATATCAGCAAGAAGGACTTTTGCCGTGTTGATTGGCAAAGTTATAGGCAAGTAGAAATATTTGTGTTATTTTGATAAAGCGCAAAGTTTTATGCCCAAAAGACTTGATCAGAAGACCATTCTAAAATAGAAAAAATTATTAAATTGAACGAATGAAGCGATCGAATGGGGAGACCGAATGAGAAAATTGATTTGCTTGCATCATTGGATTGTACATATGCGTACCACTTGAGGTTAGGCGTGAACTTGAGACCCATTAGACGTTGAAAGCCTCATTGAGAGGCGGGAAATGATTATAGTGACTGGAAACAAACTCAGTTTCCTAGCAGGGATCACAAGCTTTTGAGATGTTGAAAGTTGCAAGCCAATTATTTCTCCATTGTTGTGTGTCAGTTATCAAACTTAGAAAGTTCAGAATCAGAATGTGAAATCCTAGTCTGTAGAATTAACCACTGATGAATAATACAGACATATCAATCAACATGCAGGCCTCTTAGCTACATACATATCAACTGATATATATATATATATATATATATATATATATATATATATATATATATATATATATATATATATATATATATAGTTATACTCGTTTGGAAAAAGGTGTTTTGACTTGTAATTGAACAAACCAATGCCTAAGCGAAAATAAGGGATAAAAAAGAAAAAACTAAGAACATGAAATTGAGGCGAAAACAATCGTCCAGATTCCAAGCTCAGATTCCAAAGAAATAAACCTCCAAAACGAGTAAAGCAAAAGTAACTAAAGTGCTCAATACACTAAGTAGAGCACACATATGAACTTAAAGAGCCAGGTAAACCTGCCTAGGTTTCACCTATACGGATCGACAGGGTGAACTGGCCAAAGAGGTAAAGGTGGAACAGAATATATTACGATCTGTATAAGGTTACCTTGCTCTTTAGGTTCATATCAATATATATATATATATATATATATATATATATATATATATATATATATACGAATTGCTTTAGATAAAATTATAAATGTACGTACGTCAAAACTGATAGATAGATAGATAGATAAATAGATAGATATATATGTACAGACTAAGTTAGATATAATTTTTTTGCCAAACATCTTCGAATCTTCTATAGACGTTTATCGGCAATATAAATCCTCACATAATTACTGGCATTTCATCCTCTTTACAGCATTTAAGAATATTGTAATATCGATCTGCAAGTTAACAGTAAAAAGAATAAAATAAATTAAAAATAATCGCGTTAGAATTTTTTGAAATCTGGCATGGAATGAAAAATCCACTTTTTGAATTCCACTAATTGGCATTCAGAGATCATTGTTGAAATGCGTTACGTTGTTGTTGTTTTTTTTTATCTAACTTACTTTCTAACTTTTCCTATTCTCCACAACTTCCTATTTCTCTCGCATTTAATCTCATTTTCACAGTTTGTAATTAAAAATACGCGCCAGAGAATGAAATCGAACAATGTGATTAGTACACATGTGAAGTTGGACTTCGATTTAATTTATTTATCAATTGAACTTATTATATGTCAATAAAATTAACTGTGATTTAAAATGTATTATTATTGTACATTTCCTTATATAAGTACAGTAGTGTGTAAGTGTAAGTCGAACCGTGCGTAAGAGAAATGAACATCATGGTTATACGATGAATTGGCTTAAGATTAACTCAGGAAACATTGTCAACTAAGGAAATAGTTTTCAGGAATTGTGTTTTTGTTCAATAATCAGGACGGAATAAAATGTCTTCTCCTCGCAGAAACAGTATGAAAGAAGCTTTAGGCGTTTATACATAATAAGTTAAAAGTTCAATGAAGGAGAAAAGTAAAATTGTCTCAGTCGTTCACCGATGTCAAAGATGGTGTCCTCTACTAGGAAATTTTTTTGGTTTTCTTCCTTCGTCTATTCCGAGGCGTTATGACTATAGAGATGGCGTCGGACGCCAAGTTCAGAAGTAAAATTATTATTAAATTTTTTTAACTATATTTGCATGTTTGAGTTTTTATCTTTATTCTTCATTTTTAAACTGTTCCTCATAAAATATTCATTTTTTTCTTTATTCGGAGAGATTTTTAGTAGGAAATTCAAATAAATTCTTGCTTAAAGTATCTTTATTATAATGATGCCAATTCTCACATATTTATGTGTTACTTGGTGTCACATTAAAAGTCACACTTTTCATGTAATATTTTATTTGCCCAATAAAATTAAAATGCTCGAATTCGAACAAGACAGTTTTCAGTCGAACCAGGCAACTGGTTTTTATTCAGTGATTTTTAGTTAAATAAACCTACCAAAAGTCTGTATCTAAGTGAAATAACTCTTGATCTATTAGCTACTAATAACAGGATTGTTTCTTGTGTCTTCTCACTAAAATAATAGCGATAACCAAGAAAGACTCCTTGACTAGTTCTCATTATTTCCATCAGCAATCTTTGGCATATGAGTGATGGGATTTTAATAATAATTAGTCATTAAAAGTATGCTTAGGTATAATTATCCTTTACAAATAATTATGCTCAACATTCTGTTCTGATTGTATATATGAGTTCAAGTTGAAATCATATATACAAGTCAAACATAGGTCATAAAATTTTTACTTTCACTTTCACTTCCAGTAGGGAAAATGCTTCTAAAGTTTCTCAACCCAACAAAGCTCTACGAATCTGATAGGGGATATGGTTAGATTTTAAGAAGTGGGTCGGGTTAAGAACTTTCTCGTAGGAGGCAGAATGATATCTTTATTTTTTTATGTTGTGGAGGGAATACGCTGATGTACTTTTGATTATATTAGGTTGAGTCATAAGTAAATTCTGTTTTGGGAAACAAATTGTAATGATGGATGCATCATCGTAACAACTACTGAAACGGCACAGTTAACAATGCCGTTGAAATACACTAAAACGCTTTTGTGTTTGCAGTGGCAGCGTACACAGTGTAATAAAGAATACATTTCTTTACACCTGTAATGGAGGTGCATTTCTAGAAAAATGTTTTCGGGTTTTTCTGTTTTAAGAAATAACATAGGAGAAAACAGAAGAAATATCTTCAATTTTTGAGAGAACTTAACAGATTATGGAATGTGAAGGTAATATTTGTATTCATTATTGACCAGGTGTCAGAAGACGTCGCACTAGCCAAGTAGAAACCATCGTCATGCTTAGTTTATTGCTAAGAATATATTCAATTTTCACACGGGATATGGTAATACCATTAGCTATTTGATGTATATTTAATCGCTTCTCATCTATCACCATGTGTCAGACACTATCAACATTTTCTTCTATGGTGATGACAGTTGCCCACTTTTTCACTCATGGTAAAGCTGAAGATTCATTCCCTAATGCCAACATGAATGTCCTTGTTAAACCCTTTTTCTGCAGGCAATTGATAACACTACGATGTCAAATTTTGTCGATTTTTAGGCGAAATCGCTGTTAGTTACTTTTGAAATCTTAATAAGAAGAATTGAAATTAATTCAAGCAAGATTTCACCGATCTAGCATCATTCCTTCATCGTCAGTCTATGAAAATTTTCAGTCCACCCTCGTAATTATGATGAACATGTTTCCATTACTTGAAATAAGGTTTTGAATTTTTTTATTTGGTAGTCAAAATTGACAACAGAATAAAAAAGATTATGCTCTGATACATTAAAGAATGTAAAGTTTTCTTCGACAAGAGATAAGAATCATTTTTTTTAATGTCACACTTCATCAGGGTGAGTTTTTAATTCGCGAGTTAAAATTTGCTTTCAAAGCAAAATTGTTGATTCACTGTCACCTTTATAATTAAACACGGTTCTATGTGATAAACACAGGAAAGTTTGTCACATCTATTCAGCAACAACTAGCCTAATTTTCAAAGGGTTGATAAACCGTTAAAAATGAATCAATCAATAGACAACTAGTCTACCATGTCGCAGTGGTCAAAGTTTATTCCGTCCTGAGTATGACGATAAACTATATCTGCGTCCTGGGTAAGACGATAAGCTACGTCCAGCAGCAAGGCAGGAGGTTTTGAACCACCTCTTTATTATTGGTGTTCTCAAGTCCAACCTGACCTGGGTGGGTAGCACTTGTTACGGTCGCAGCTATGGGTAAATAGTTAACCCCGAAACTGGGGAAAAAATGAGTTTTAATACCAAAAAATATATTATCAGCAATAAAGTGTTGAAGAAAAAATCTATTACTAGCAATGTATTTTTGAAATAAAATATTACCAACAATACGTTTTTTAAAAAATATTACCAGCATTACATTTTTGAATGAAAACATTATTACCAGAAATATATATAAAACTTTGTCGGCATTAAATAACCCATTGTGGTTGAGATGACGTAAAACAAACCAAACCAAACCAATCAAAGTATGCTAGTCTTGCAGACCATTCACCATTGTAATAAGTTCGTCCATTGCTAAGTGTGTTCTGTTATAGCCTTTGCCAATCTAGCCTAAAAAGAAAGAGAGAAAGGTCCGACTGATAAGTGAGATTATTGAGCATTTCCTAATCACACTATCACTCTGAGTTCGATCTCAGATAAAAGACTTGATTTCGAATAATGATTCGACAGGAACCAAAGTGTGTGAGTTCAATATGTGGCTAAGGCAGTGGAGAACTTTCAGAGAGAAAGTAACAGGAGATAACTGATAACTGACATCCATTAGACATGGCACGTGGAACTAGAACAGTCTACCCCATTGAGAGAAATAATGAGTTCAGTTCGACATTCCAACCACCTGAAGAAGGCCGGAGCGTACAACGGCCGAAACGTCGTAATAAATATGGCGACAAAGATGAGGACAATAGTCCGAATAATGTAAATAATGTACATAATTCCTCATCTCAGGAATATAGACAGATACATTTTATAGTAAAAATACGAGCAATATATTTTATATAACAAAAATTACCAACAATATCTATTTATAGTTAAATTATGAAATTACAGCAAATATCTCCAAAAAATTAAATTTCGGCAATAAATGACCAATAATGTGTTGATATGCTGTTAAACAAATCAATCAAAAATTAATATCGAAAAGATATAGTAAAAAACCATTACAAAACTGCGGTAATTGCGATTTTAATGCTGCCTCCGGCGTTTTCATAATTTTTTATTTAATGGAAAATGACACCAACTCTTTGAAACTGAAACCTCAAACAGTAATAAAGAACTTGTGTTCTTCAAAATGATTTTCCTTCCTAAATACATGGTTTGATCATCCTGTGAGAGATCACATCACTTGCCATAACCGAATGTATTAGAGTTTGGGATCAGTCAATTTGTGACAGATAATCGGGTATATAATTCCTATTTTGAATCAGAACACAGATTTTGGGTTGCTAAAGTAATAATTTCAACCAACAAAATAACTCGTTTCCGCCTACTTTAACAAAAGAGATCCCTAAAAATTAATATCCAAGCCGTTAAAAATAACAAATATGTAAGTAGCATTTTATGATAAACTAGAATCCAAATTGACGTCCCAAAATTTTGCCCCAAACAGCATCGAAGATTCTTTTATTTTCATGACTTCTTTACCTGAAGTACATGAGACGATAAATAAGTAAACAAAACAGAAAAAAAAAAGATTTTTTTAGATGCTGACAATTCTGAGTTGAAGAGACGGATAGCAGAAAAAATCAAATAGAAAGAAAGAAAATAAATGGAAGAAAAAATACTAAACAGTAAGAAGGAAAATAAAAAAAATATCTTCTTCAAGTTCAGGGAAAGAAAAAAATGAAAATTGGAAAGCAAATCGTTGAAACAAAACAACACAACTTATGTGTCGAAATGTAAAGAAAAAGAAAACAAGACGATATATTACAATTAAGGTCAAACCAGAAAAGATGTTCTAGTCTCGAAAAATACTTCCAGTCAAATTTCAATTCTGACCAATCCTTTAAGGATGCAAGGGTAAACAGAATATGCAACAGTACATATCCGAACGTTACAAAGTCTGTCCCCTAATTTAAACAACAACGAAATTAATGAAAGCTATAAAAAACAATGATAAAGCTTTATACCGAAGATGCATTTTTGAAATTAACTCAGTTTCTAACTGAATTTAAAGATAAATTTCCCACTGTTACGAAATAAGTTTGGAATTTAAAAAAATCTGAAAGCATTGAAATATATCAAGCATTAATGCAACATGGAAATAAAAATGTAGTACTTAAGATCTTCACACGTAGCCAACTTATGGTTCCACTATGGTGAAATGTAGTAATGAATATTTTACTAACAAGACACTTATTATTCCATGAATTGCAACTTCTAACAACCCAATTTGGCTTCAGTTCTCGTGAGGGGTGCAACGATGGCATATATAACATCAAACAATTCCAGGAAATCTTATACTTATTGAATAGAAAATTATATTCTCTGCTATGTTGATCTCGCATCAGCATATGGCTACATCAACAGAGGCTTTGCTTTCATCGAATTTCAAACCATCTTTCAAGCTCTGAGTCTAACGAAAGCTTTGATCAAATTGAGGAATTGTATCAATCCATAAAATTATTTCAAGCCTCATCAAAATTACAAGAAGTACAAAATATGCTGCGTGTTGGGTATGGAATCAGATATGAAGAAATGGAGCTTCTGATCATTTAAACATTCCCTATCACACCCCAATCTAATATGGTTATAAGAAACTGCGTTCCGGTTTTCCCTCCAAACACCAGTGTACTGATAATGTTGAAGAGATGGCTATACTGATGACATGTACAGTCATAGATGTGAAAAGAATGACCTTGGACAAAATTCCAGCATTCTTTACCATGTTTTCCAAGACGTAGATCTCAAGATAAACTTTTACAAAGCCGAAACAATGATTTAGAATTGAAATGAAAATAGTGATGGCACTGATACCCTGGATCAATCATAGAATTTCAGAATATCGAATAAACTTTCAATACTTCAAATACTTCGTTGTATGGGTCACTTAAAGCAAATTTCGGAGAGGAGATAAGGAAATAGATATCGTGTTATCATACAAAGCCAAAACCCAAGAACACAAGTCCTGTTATTAAATAGATTCGTCACATGTAAACTGTCATACGGATGTCATGCACAGCGTCCAACTTGTTCTGAAATGTCTAGACTAAAAACCGTTTTCGAAGATCAATTGTTGAAAATGTCTTCAAGCGACCAAATCCCCAAGGTCTTAAAGAAGGTCTCTTTACCAGATCTTTTAACCTGGCGCTACAAATGACAAAACCTCATCAACTGAAGACTTCCAACAGCAGTAATAACTAAAAAGGATAGCGAAAATAGAGAGAATCAACATGTAGACTTCCCACACTACCTTAGGCAAAAGGTTAACAAAGAAAGAAACTCACCAATAAAAAGAAGGATAACAATTAGTGGAAGCCGATCCTTCAGACCAATTGTTTTTAGAGAAAGATTTCACAAATTTCAACCAACGGTATCGCTAATAGTTCGCTAAATGAATGTTAAATATTTCCTGTATGGTAAAGACTAACCTCAACATTATTATTATTATTATTATTATTATTATTATTATTATTATTTCGCTTTCACTTATTCCCGGAGCTATTGTGTAAAATATGCATTCCGTTTGCACAAATACTGCGCTAAGTAATATTCAACATATACAATGTTTATGTTTTCTTTCCGTTGATAATTCTCTTCTGGGTAGATCAGCACTTCTACAGAATGGATTTTTTTTTAATCCCTTGTGTAACTGGGATCTTGTTAATGATTTTGTAATGACCGTTCACACTGCTTCAATTATTATAGGTAAAATGGTAGCGTTAAGATGTCCTCCATTAAGTAAAATCTCTTAGGAGGTTATAACTATTTGCATTCTGATATTAAGTGATATTCAACATATAGAGTCTTCAGGTTTTCTTTACGTTAATAATTCTCCCCTGAGCAGATGAGCACTTCGACAGAGTGGAATTTTTTTTAACCTCTTCTCAACAAGTGCTGCCATGGATTTTGTTAATGTTTTTGTCTCCATATGTCTTCATGGTTCTCAGCACTTCAAATTTTATAGGTATAACAGGAATTTTAAGATGGCACAATTTTTCAATTACCCAATTCTTATATATGCTTACCATATACCATATATATATTTAACTTTTAATTTGATATTATATCAATATATTTATATTTTAACTTTTCTTTGCGTATTGGTGTTGTGATATACTTATAATTCTTTTGTATTTATTCATTTGATACCTTCTACTTATCTGCATACAAACCGTTGTGCGATTTCGCGTTGGTTCACGTCATGTTTATAAATAACGGTGGGACGCCTCTTTTTTCCTCCCCGGCGTCCGTTCGTCCATATCTTCTAACTATGTAACTGGTAACTATGTATGCTTTTTTTTTTCATGTTGAATAAAACCTTAATATTCAACTTTCTCTTTTCATTACAATTTATTCAACATAAAAAGAAAAATGGATGCCATTCTGAGACCCAGTCGATTTGAGGGATCGTCGGAGACAACCGCTGATGAATGGAATCACTGGTATCGTACCCTTGTCAATTGCATCGACTCTCTGACAATAGCTCACCCTGACAACCCTCCTAGCAAGCTCAGCATATTAATTAATTATATATCACCTAGAGTCTATTCCTTGATATCAAACTGCACGACATTCAGGAACCCCATTAGTATTCTTCAATCTACTTATGTCAAACCAGTTAATTCTGTATTTGCTCGTCATCTGCTCGCCACTAGAAAACAACAGCCAGGTGAATCTATTGATCAATTCCTTCTAACTTTAAAAAATCTTTCCAGGGATTGCAAATTTGAAGACGTCACTGCTTCTCAGCATGCCGAACAAGCAATAAGGGATGCTTTTATCACAGGCTTCACTTCCCCAGTGATATGGCAGAGACTACTAGAAAGCTGTGAAATTAATTTGAATAATGCGGTAGCAACCGCGAGAAGTCTCAAAACGGCCCAACACAATGCAGCAGCTTATGCCACTTCGTCAGTTGTAGCAAAAGCATCAATTTATCCAGAAGAATCCAGTAATAATTCTACAGATGTATTAACTAAAGAATGTGCTGCTGCTACCAGAACTAATCAAGCAGTTCGCTACGCCAAATGTCAATTCTGCGGGCGTGAGAATCATTCTCGATACAATTGCCCTGCAAGAAATGCTGACTGCCTTTTGTGCGGAAAAAGAGGCCACTTCTCCAAAGTCTTCCGGTCAAAAAAAAAAAGACATCACCTAATATAAAAACCAACACTGCTTTTATTGCTCTCACAGTTTCATCCCAATGCACACCCCGCACACAATGCTCCATAGCAGTTGCAACTATAAACAACACTCGTCTGAAAGCCATGGTAGACAGCGGAAGCACTCATAATTTCATAAAGTTGGACGTCGTGAAGTCACTTGGCCTTCCTATACTACCTTCCAGTGACACAGTAAGTATGGCTTCCTTTAATCTCACGAGCAAAACCCAAGGTCACTGTATTGCATCCATCGCAATTAATGGACAAACATACCCTGATATGCATCTGTCTGTTCTGCCCAACTTATGTACTCCTGTCATACTTGCACAAGAATTCATGCAACTACACAACCGTGTGGAATTCCTTTTTAACCGAGATACAAATCTGTAACACCGCTCAGATGAAAATAGAGCCACCTGCTCTTTTTGCTAATTTATTAGATGACTGTAAGCCAATTGCAACAAAGAGCATGAATTACTCTGCATCTGATGGCGAATTTATTCAGAACAAAGTACAGAAGCTCTTAAAAGAAGGGATAATAATTAACTCTAATTCCCCATGGCGAGCCCAAGTCTTGATGACCCATAATGAAAGCATAAGCATCACATGATCATTGACTATTCTGCCACTATCAATCGCTCTACTTTTCTTGATGAATTCCCTCTTCCAAAAATTTCAAACATTACATGCCATCTATCTCAATATAAGATTTTCAACAAGTTAGATTTGAAGTCTGCGTATCACCAATGACCAATCCGTGAGGAGGAAAGAATTTATACAGCCTTCGATGCTGACGGAGGCCTGTACGAATTTTCACGGTTTTCCTTTGGATTAACAAACTCTGTAGCATAACATAATTCGAGAACACGAACTTAAGGGCACCTTCGCCTATATTGATGACATTGTCATCGGGGGAAAGACAAATAAAGAATTAAATGAAAATATGAAGGCATTCAAAGAGGTTGCTGATCGTCTCAATTTGCAACTGAACCCTGATAAATATGAGTATGACATCACCAAACTTAAGTTTCTGGGGCACCTGTTGGAGAATGGAACAATCAGTCTTGACCCAGACAGACTTACACCACTCAAAGAACTACCGACTCCGAACTGTGGTAAGTCACTCAAACGAGCTTTGGGTCTCTTCTCATACTACTCACCATGGGTGGATAATTTTGACCGCATTTCGCCTTTGCTAAATATCTCCTCATTTCCTATTGCCGAAGAACTCAAGAGTCAATTTCAGGCAATAAAAGATGAATTTTGCAAGGCTTCGGTTGCGGCCATTGAGGATGAAGTTCCATTCAGAATAGAAACGGATACATCTGCGACGGCATTGGCAGACTGCCTCTCTCAGAATGGACGCCCAGTAGCATATGTTTCTAGAACTCTTACGCAATCTGAGCGTCTACACTCAGCAGTGAAGCGTGAATCAGCAGCCATTGAAGAATCTGTTCGCAAATGGCGTGATCTTTTACTCGGTCGATATTTTACTATCGTTACAGATCAACAGGCCGCCTCATATATGTTCAACACACGGACACCAAACCGCATTAAAAACGATAAGCTACTTCGATAGAGACTTGAACTTTCTAACTACTCTTATGATATTGTATACCGACCCGGTTCACTTAATAGCTCTGCAGATACTCTTTCCCGTTCATGCTCTGCTTCGTGTTCATTATCTCTAAAAGATCTTCACGCAGCACTCTGTCATCCAGGAGTAGCGAGACTGTATCATTTTGTTAAACAAAAGAATCTGCCTTTCTCTATGGAAGATGTTAAACATATCTGTGCTGAATGCCAAATATGTGCTGAACTAAAACCAAGGTTTTTCAGACCTCCCCCTGGTCGCTAAATCCAATCTCGATCACCTTTTGAACGCCTTGCTATTGATTTCTTGGGCCCAAAACCATCAACAAATAGTTTTAAATATCTACCCGTGATCGTAGATGAATACTCGCGCTGTCCTTTCGTCTATCCATGCCAAGACATCTCAACAGGAACTCTAATAAAATGTCTCCAAAATCTCTTTACCTTCTTTGGCTGCCCAGATTCAATCCATAGTGACCGAGGGAGCCAGTTCGTATCATTTGAACTAAACTGGCAACATGGCGTTGTAATTACCCACTCAACACCATACCATCCAATCGGCAACGGACAATGCGAGAGGGCAAACGGAACAAGATGGAAAACGATCAAACTTGCACTCAAGACGAGGCAACTGGATGAACGTCATTGGCAAGCTGTACTCAACATTGCCCTGCACTCAATTCGATCTCTCCTTTGCACAGCAACTAACACAACACCACATGAAAGATTGTTCAATTTTTCGAGAAGGTCGGGTACCAGAATGAATGGTTGCAAGGAGGTCCGACACTGCTAAGAAAGTTTGTCCGTCAACACAAGTCTGACCCACTAGTAGAACCGGTGGAAATAATATCAGTAACTCCTGATTTTGCGAGAATTCGTTTCCCTGACGGCCGTCAGTCAACAGTCTCAACAGAAGACCTTGCCCCCGCACCTATTACTGTCCCATCGTTTGTAGATTCGGATTCTCCTGTCTTCACCGATCACTGTGAGTCATCGAGTTCAAATAACAATGAATCGGAAATGTCTACTGACCAACAAGAAACCACAACAAATGGTGAATCCTGCACTTCAGGTATGGAATAGATGTTGTTCTTGTTTTTTCTCTCAGTAATAAGAGGACAACGAAAATATATGTATTGTTGTATCCGAAAAATCATATTGGAAATGAGTTATTGTTTTTGGAGCGTGCAGTAGCAACGCTGAGTTTGATTTTAAACTTTACAGTTGTGCGTTCTTGTACAAATATGGTGATAAGCGAATTTTTTACTGGTAAATTTTCTGTCAAAGTGGCATGAACTATATTGTTCAATAATTACAGTAATGTCGCACTTATTATCCAAAAGTCGCACTTGGATCAGTTATTTTAATTTCGATAAACGTGCAATCAATTTACAAATTCATGAATTATTCATACAAAAACAAATGCAAAGGTTAATGATTTAATTGGCGAGAAATCCATCGTCGCAAACAATTCAAATAATATACAATATATATATATATATATATATATATATATATATGAACAGACGAAAGCTTGTAGTAAAAATAAGAACTAATGCAACAGAAATTTATAGAAACAAGGATCTTTTCATTCATAACAGGTTCGAGGGTTTTGTATATTATTTGAATTGTTTGCGACGATGGATTTCTTGCCAATTAAATCATTAACTTTTGCATTTGTTTTTGTATGAATAATTCATGAATATATATATATATATATATATATATATATATATATATATATATATATATATTACGTTTATTTTAATTACTAAATTTCCAAAACAATTCTCGTATAAAATATGGACTGCCTCATCATTGCGATATATTTAATTGTCAGTCTTAATTCAGCATCTGAAGATTGCGTTGTGCATGAAACTCTGAGTCGGGCTACCGGTGAGAAATAAAATATGTATTTAATAATGTCTTTTTCTATATATTTTATGCCCAATTCAAGATATCGTCTCTTGTGGTAAGAGGTATTTGATTTAAGGGGCGTTGCTTCTTTTGCATAATGATAGTAATAGCTTCCCGAGTTTTCAGTTTTTCCTTGCATTGCGTTCTTTATAGCATCTTCGTATTATACTTGCTTCGTGTTGATAATTGTATTTTGGTAGTTCATGATGTGCTGGTCGATATGTGCATGGATTGCACTGTGCCTCGGTAGGTGATAAATACGTCAATCAGGGAGTGACATGCATGTGGGTCGAATCTAAGAACGAAATAATTAAATATACTGTCTCCACAAAAAATAACAATTCTATATATATATATATATATATATATATATATAAGGCAGGATGTGTGTGTGTGTGTGTGTGTGTGTGTGTGTGTGTGTGTGTGTGTAACGAATGCTCGAAGTTAGCAGGAAGGCCAAGACCGACTTTGCATTTCCCATCTTCCATAGATAGTGGAAATAATCGATTTTTTCAAGCTTCTACGGCAGTTCTCATGTAGTTTGCGGCCATGTGTGTGTGTGTGTGTGTGTGTGTGTGTGTGTGTGTGTGTGTGTGTGTACAACAAAACATTATTTTAAGATATGCAATATTTATGTGTTAAAATGTTCAATATCAGAGACAGGATGAAAGTGTGAAAATAAGAGTAAACATTGAGAAAAACAGCCAGAAGACGACAGTCAGGCTTAAACGCAATTTCCACGTCTGAGGATTGCCTTTAAGCATGAAACAAAATCTCACCGTTGGGTGTTGACCTCGCTTTTCTAAATTTTGTCAATTCATATTGAAAATTGCGCCACTGAGGTTTCTTCTTGTGTCAAATCCGGTACGAATCGCAGTCCTTTTCATGGTTCTCACCAGACTGCTCGGCCGCCATTTCACACAGGAACCACTATTTCCGACTATACCAGCGTGACAGCTCTTGTCATAACAGATACCTATTTGTTACTGCACGTAATAAATGTATGCGAATCCTCTAAGGAGCTAAGTCCATATTTGCTGAGAGAATAAGGTACCGCATAGCATCTAAAATGTTTGGCTCTCGTGACTACTGGCAGGTCTGTAATAGGATATTAAATAAGTGCAAGGTCTCTATTCCAAACTCTTTAATCGATCTGGGATGTTATCAGCCTCTGCTGATAAAGCTGAGTGATTTTCCCGTAAATCCAATTAAATTCCTCTCAAACTCTACTCTTGACTCATCTGGAGTATCCCAGCCTTACTTAGAACTGATTCACTATTTTCTGCTATCATTTCTCAAGCTGATCCCTACAAAGCATGTGGACCCGATGGCATCCCTGTAATAGTCATTAAGAGGTAAGCTCCAGAACTAGCTTCTGTTCCCTCTAAACTGTATAATAAATGCCGCGTCAATTTTAACGCCTCCAAAACTAAACTTCTCTTTATTAACCATCTGAGAGACCCTTCTCTACCTTCCATCATCATGGCGGATGCTATGCTCCAGAGAAACTGAATGATTGTGCCATATCGGGCTAAAGTTGTCAGCTGACATCAGGTGGAAAGACTATATTAAATCCATTGATACATCAGCTGCTAAGAAAGTTGGTCCATTCTGTCGGGCGAAACATTTTTACCTCCGGAATCTATCTTGCATATCTATAAGTCTACCTCCGTCCATGCTTAGAATATTGCTGCCATATATGATCCGGTGCCCCTGCTATTTACCTGGGCTGGGGCTCCTTGATATGATCCAAAGAAGAATCAGCAATATTATTCGTCCTGATCTGGCGACTCTGGTACAGTAACTTTTCCAGCACTATAATGTTGCCTTTCTGTGCATTTTTTTATAAATACTTTCTTAGTAATTGTTCGGATGATCTCTTCGCTATTGTAACTACACTCTATGAAGTGCAATACTAGACAGGCATCAAGATCTCATAAACTTACAATTGTAGATGTGGCCCTAACTTCTATGCTAACAGTTTCTTATCTCGCACTTCTCGCTTGTGGAACTCACTCCTGGATTCATGCTATCCAACCAACTTTAATCTGCAAAAATTTAAATGCAATGTCAATCGTTATCTACTGTCCTCCTGATTGTTCTTTTCTCTTTCTCCTCATCACTAATGTTTCTGTTCCTATTTCCTCCACACCCTGTAACCCCTTGCCTGCTCGTGGTTGTACTGCTTTGCTTGGGGTGACAACGATTTAAAAACAAAGAAGATCTCCGGAGAGACGCAAATCCAATTAAAGGACTGAATATAAAGCTCAGAAATTCTTTTCTGGCGGAGAGAAAAAATGTCTTCACAAATTCACACGGGATTCTGTATGCCAATAAGAACTAACACACGTTTCGTATAAAACACTGGAAACAAGAAGATTAAAAAGGCAAAATTCGCTTTCCTGTCAATACTGATAACTTCGAAGCTGGTCAGCGATTTTCATAGAAAGTACCTACAAAGGCATTGCAACACTGCAGTTTGCTCATCATAATCTGTATCACAGATTCTACCAAGGATTTTGTAGGACAAAAAACAAGTCAATTAAGCTTTGGGCTCAAAGACAGAAAATCTCTCAAAACCCAACTTTTTGTCATAATGTACGTGTTTCACAACATTTTATAAGAAAGTTAAATTTATATCAAATTATGTAAAATATTTTAATCTTGTAAAGGTGTTTAATTTTGAAGCAGCGATGACCACATTAGCCTCGCAAATCCAGTGACATTGATTCCCACTGAGTGCTACATACCCGAGACTTTGCACCCATCTACTTTAAATATTTAAAGTTGTGTAACAAACTATATGTCTTCCAAATGCCTCCAGGAAATTGCTTATCTCTCTAATAGGAAAGTATATACCTGCCTTATTAACTTCACAGCCATATCAAAAGAGACTCCATTTTATTATGCATTAGAAAACGCCTTCCAAGCTCCAAATACTCTGAATGCATCGATCTCTTAGAGGAACTATATCGATCTACAGAATCTGACATGTCTGGTGAGGATCCCATAAAATATTTCAGGCCGTATCAGGAGTACGACAAGGATGAAAATGAGAGCCTTATTCTATTTAATGACTTTTTAGATTATGCCCTGCGCATATACAAGCACCGATATAACGGGATGAACAATGACCATTTATACATTTCCTAACCACATCCAAAACGAGTAGAAGACAACGATTTTGCTTTTGCCTCTTTGCAATGTACTGATGATGGCATTGAGGTTATGCTGATGTCAATAGGTGTTCATAGCTGTAATGTGAACGATCCTGATCAAAACATCAGCTTCCTCTATAAAGAGTTCCAAGAGATGGGACTGAAGATAAACCTTTCTAAAACAGAAAAAAAATGATTTTGGATGGAACTGAAAGCAATGATCGCACGTAGCGTGAATCTAACATAAAAATGCAGGATGTACAATTAGTAAATACAAAACACTCCATATACCTCGATGTATGAATCAGCTATAACAAATTAAACTTTAAATTGAACATAGAACAGAGATAACAGAGGCAGTTTCGCCCAACACCACAAATTGTTTCGAAACCAAAACATCACCCTGAAAACTCAAATTATGTTCTTAAATAGCCTCGTCAGATCGAGGATTTTATATGGATTCTGTGCATGTCGCAAAAACCCATTCAGAGATATCTATACTGTTGGTAGTATACACTCGCTTCATAAGATAAATGGTGAAAAAAAAAAGGCTTTGAGCGGGTAAAGTCTGAGGGTTTTGACAAAAATCATCCTTTTTAGAATATTGTGAACTGGCGTTACAAAATCACAAAGAAATGTACCAAATAAAAGAAAACCATATTACCGAAGGACTACCAACCACAGCAACAACTAAAATGAATAGAAGTTGAAAATGATGTCATAATTTAGATGTTCACATTCTGCACTAATCCAAAGAAAAGCGTAGAAAGGAAAGCCTCATCAACAATGAAAAGAGTGATAACTGCTACCGGAATTGAGAATCCCATTTTCCTAAAAAAAAAAAAGTTTTTTAGAGAAAGATTTTATAAATTTCCGCTGAAGAGATTACAGCGTCTGTTCAGTCAATGACTGCCAAATCTTTCCTTGTAAGGAAACTGCTAATATTATCATTACCATTGTCGTCGACTAATAAAACTATAGTGAGTTCGATCCTTACTGGGGGCTTCGTATCAGACAAAGCTTAATAAATATCTATATATCGTATAATATTAATAAACTCTTTTAATTATAATATATGCCTGGTATACGATATCATAAATTGATATCAGTTTTAACAGACGCTTGTATGTCTTGATAGTTATCTGCTAATACGGATAATCTAATAATAATCTGATTTCAAGTCAAAGACGATTATGAATAGAATAGAGTCCAACATTACTTTCAATACTTCGCATAAACAAGTCTCATAAACAGAATGAAACTCCGATAAACAAAACTTGTGAGAAATTAATGGAGGATTATCAGTAGAAGAAAGAAAGTGTTTTTTTTCTACTTATTTTCTTTATGATTTCAACTTTAGGTTTCATTTTTTATTCTACACTAAAACATGAAATACTTGCTGATATTGATTCAGAAATATACAAGGACATGATTCTAAATATTTGTCCAGAATCACATTACGTCTATAACAAAAAATAGCATAAAACCTATGCAGAAAAATGTACACATATATATATATATATATATATATATATATATATATATATATATATATATATATATATATAGTTGATATTATGGAATGTTAGCTTTTTCTATTTTATTATTAATGCTTTCATTATTTTTTAGCCTTTTCTTACATGTAGATGTAAGCCGTATTTTCTACGAGTATGATTTGGACGGATTTTGGTAGGTTACCATGTGTGTTTAATTGATCATAACTCGATTAGGAACTACATCTATAAAGAGGCTAAAACACATATAAAGCGGCAAAAAAAACATCTAAAAGCGGCGAAAAACACACATATAAACGAGGCTAAAATACGTATAAAATAGGTTAAAACACATATAAAAGAGGCTAAAACACACAAAAGAGGCTAAAACACATATAAAAGAGGCTAAAAATAATGGAAGCATTAATTAAAGAAAAGAAAACGCCAACAATCAATAATATCAACTATGAACACGGTCACAACGTGCTGACCGTATTTGAAAAATAAAAAAAGACATTCCCATAACTATGGATACACATATGTAAAATCTACACATTCAGTTAAAAATAGAAATAATAAAAAAAAACACCCTTAATAATGGTCAATAGAATAACCAAAAGCGGTCGGATATATCGAACATTTGGATATTTTTACACACTTTGTGTCCAGACTTATACGAACAAAAACTGAATATAAAGCTTAATCACAGTATCTTGCCAGTCGTCTTTAATGAAACTTATATATATATATATATATATATATAGAGAGAGAGAGAGAAAGAAAGAAAGAAAGAAAGAAAGAAAGAAAGAGGGAAATAGAGAGAGTACGGTGTTATGCTTTATTATGCAATTCAATATTTTCGCAATTAAATTGTTATTAAATAACTGATGTTGCTTGAATTTTAGGCGATCCACATATGTAGGCGATCAATATATCTGTTGTGCTTCAGCTCGTAATATTAATATCTATAGAAATATTGATAATATCTCTGATTAAAGTGCCAGCTTTTATTACGCAAGCAAACTCAAATTTTCATCCATTTCTCATTCCTAAATCCATTGTTTTTGGGTTTTTTTTTCATAAATACTCTTATTGATTTCATTCTAATATTACAGCAGTTTTTATCGCTTCCCAACGATTTTGGCTTGAATATTGTCTGCTATTCTCATATACAATTCTTTTAGTGATATTGTGTGTGTGTGTGTGTATATATATATATATACCTATATATATATATACATATATATATATACACACACACACAATGTCATATATATATATATGTGTGTGTGTGTGTGTGTATTTATACCAACGGCTTTCCATACATAAAACTTCTCGTTTTAACTCTTGCGTGGAAATGTACAACGTCATGAGCGGCGGTGCGATTTTTGCTTCCAGCGTTTCATATGCACGAGTTTATCGTTGCTTGGAAACCTTCCATGTAAACAAAAACAGACTATCCTTATTTTTTGTCCTTGTATTGTTTAATATATTGTAATGTAATTGTCATAGAATTAAAATTATGTATCAATATTGTAATGTTCTTTCTTCTTTTAATGATAATGTTATTAAGCTTATCAGACGATATGAAAAGAATTTACATAACAAAACATGTCTATATTATTTAATGAAACATGCATCAATATATGTGTGTCTGTGTGTGCGTGTCTGTGTTGGCCGAGTGGTTAGAACGTTAGCGTTCTGATCATGAGACTTCCTGACGTTATCCCTCTGGGGTGGGATGAGCCATACCACACGTTGGCCCAAGCCTTGTGAATGGAATTGTGTAAACGGAGACATTTTAGGTGGTGTCGATAGTTGTCGATGGTTTGAGTGTGCTGGCGTATAATCATTACTCCTTACCTTCCTACTCCTCACCACACTCACTAAACATCCTCTTTCAGTGCCTCTTGAGCCTTGTATTGGGTGAACATAAGAAAAAAATAAACGTGTAAAGATAATATTTTGTAACTTCAGCCTTGTTCAAGAGAATGGCGTTATTGTGCTTGTTGTATCCATGATGTTTTCCTTGGAAATAAATAGGAACATAACTTTTTGCAGCACTTCTCCTACCATGCTGAAAATTCAATTTGCGTTCATATTTGGAGGTATTTCTGGATGGTATTAATGATGGTATTTCTGCCGCACATACATATATATATATATATATATATATAGTTATTATATATATATATATATATATATATATATATATATATATATATATATATATAGCATTATGTATATAGTATTATATATATAGCATTATATATATATATAATTTCACGTTATATGTATATTATTAATTGACAATTTTCATTCTTTGTGCTTAGACTAAACAAAACAAACATAGAACAAGATTCGATCTCCAAAAATCGATAAAGACTGTGTAGAAGGAAATATATTTTCAAAAAGTATTTCAAAACTGAAGTCCATAAAATAGAGAGAGCAAATTGAGGGATGTCAATATAATCGAATTTAAAATATAGATTCTCAGCTCTCAACTTCCGATTTGATTGGATTCTTCTTCAGCAAAACTTGATCAATACGTGGACAATTTAATAAAGGCCGGTTGAAAACAATCAAAACGACTGAGTCCCTGGGCTTGAATCTCGATTGCAAAACCAGAAGTTCAAAGTGGGCCAGTGACAATTTAACTGAATTATGGCGCGAGGTTATAGGCAACAGTAAAGTCATAATAAGAAACACTAGTCGATATTAGAAAAATAACAGGATTTGCCAGAATGGAATTTATATTAAGAAAAAAATGGAAGAGAATAAACTCTCCTACCGACTTCGAATGCTTCGTTAGTCCTCCTCTTATCACTTCTCTTAATATATCAATATTTATTTGTCTTTCCTGCTTTTAAAAGAAATACATATGTACTTTGCCCTAAGAGTATTCAGCTATTTACTATTAACGAAAACTAACTGGACTGAAGAAGAAAAGAGCATTATTATAAATGCAAAAAAAATCGGTACTGATACGTAAAGGTGAGCAATGGATAAAAAATTCATATGATCACTTTGACATCACAATGGGATCACTAGACTCAGCTAGTCTTCTGATCTCATAGGTCTTTTTCATATTATACAATCTTACAGCGCACCGTGAAATTAATATAACTGACATTGGTTTATACAGAGACGATGGACTTATGGTTGTAAGGAACTCTACTAACTTTAAAATCGATAAAATTAGAAAGATATTATATAAAGAATTTAAAAGCCTGAACTTAAAAATTACAGTAAGCCCTACATTAAAAAGGTTAACTTCCTTGATATAACATTAGATTTAATGAAAAATGTATACATACTTTATTAAAAAAAAAAACAATACCAATCCTTTATATATACACCCTAAATCAAATCATCCTCCATCTATAATTAAGCATATACCTTTATCTATCGGAAAAAGAATAAGTACAAATTCAGCACAATGAGAAGATTTTCTGTGAACATATTAATTTCTATAATATAACTCTAAAACCTCGATACAACCAAATGGTAAAGAACAAATTAGGACAAAAATTCCTTGCATTAATGGTTATACACTTTCCTAGAGAAAGTAAACTAAGTACTATTTTCAATAAAATTTCAATGAAAATACACTAAAATTAAGTTACAGCTGTACTGAAAAATTATTAAGAAATATACTGCTAATATCTTCAATAAACACTTAAACTTTAAACTTTTAAATTTAGGCAATGTAAAAATTAAAACAAAAACAGATGGAGATAAACAAAAATTATGTAACTGTAGAAACCCTCATAACTGTCCTCTACAAAATAAATGTCGTACAGAATCATTAGTATACCAATGCAATATCTCATCTATTGAGAATCCTGAAAACATAAAAATCTATATAGGTTGCACAAGCCATGAGTTCAAAAAGCGGTTCAATCAACATCAAACTTCATTTAGGATAAATAAGTACAGAAATCAGACATCGCACTCAAAGTATTTCTGGCAATTAAAAGAATCAGATACAACACCTACAATAAAATGGAAATTAATAAGAAAAGCTAGAAAATGTAGGTCATTAAATGACCCATGTCCTTTATGCATACGTGAGAAACTATATATTACTAAGTTTATAAAAAATAAAAAATTACTGAATCAGAGAAATGAAATAGCTATTTGTTGCCGTCATTGTCAAAAAGTTTTCCTTAAATAATATTTAAAAATAAATTAAAAAATAAAATTAAAAATGGGAAATGGTAATATACATACTTATATTTGATATGAAAAAATAATTTTAAATAATGTAAGTAATTCTATTATATTTACTTGTTTTTAAAAAGAAATATAGTCTATTAGTAATTAAGAGTAAAAACATTTTAGAATTGTAGTTTAATAAAACGTATTTTAACACAAACACACATAAAAAATCTTTGAGTATACAAGGAAAAAAATGCCGAAAAACTTTTTGCCATTAATAAGAAAAAACCCCAGACGACATGGATTTAACAGATGTCAGAATTCGTTGAAAAATAAAGCCCTACCCTCCCTAAACATAACCTCTTTTTCGAACGTAACTCATAATTGATACAACAATAGTTAATAAAAATGAACACGCTACAACCCCTGACTGAATGATTAGATTCCTCTGTATCCTTGGAAACAGTAAATTATCAATTTATATGTGTGTTTAAATAAATTCGATGAATTACTTAATTATGATTATCTCAAATATATATATATATATATATATATATATATATATATATATTGTTTTCTTATCTAACATGAGTTAGTATCAGTATATTTTTTCAGTATCTAACTCTGTACAAATAGAGCAGTCACCAAACGCCCCGTTATGCAACATGATGCTGTCATGTTAAGTAAAGAAAAAAAGCAATACATCAACAAAACAAAAACATCACTTTAAATACGACGAACTAAAAAATGTTATCCGTTTGATCTACCCTAACTGAAATCGGCATTAGTAATATAAGTTTTGCAAACAATCAGCCATTCTGTCTTAGAAAGTTGTATTTATTTAATTGCACTTCAATCATCATCATCATTATCATTATCATCATCATCCACTTGACTTTTGTAATCGTAGCGGGAGGGATTCGAATGCAGAAGCCATATTGAATTTCCTCCACAACGGTCTATCAACGGCAGCCATCGGCAATTCTGGTATAGTCATACCTGTCCATTGTTTGACATTATCCAACCAGTTTTTGCGTTAGCGCCCTCTCCTACATCCACCTTCAACGATGCCTTGCATGAGGGTCTTGCACAGGCTGTCGTGCCTTGTGAATAACGAAAGAATCAAACAGAAGAAAAATCGTATGGAGTTAATCGGATTAAGACGCAAACACTCCTTCGCTCTCCTTTCTCTCTCACTTCCCCTATCTTTCACTCACTTATCCCTCTCTCTCTCTCTCTCTCTCACTTTTCTCTCTCCCCTCACTATCATTTCCCTTCCTTCTCCTCTCTCTCTCACACTTCCCCTCTATCTCTTCTCTCTAACACTTCCCCTCCTCTCTCTCTCTCTCTCTCTCTCTCTCTCTCTCTCACACACACTTTCCCCTCTCTCTCTACCTTTCTCAAAATCTATTTTGGATAATGCATTATAAATCCCTTTTTCTGTCACATTAAAAGGGTTACAAACATAGAAATTGTTAAGAAATTTATTTCAGAAAATTCACCAATCCAAACCTTCAGGTTCCGACTTACAAACAACTCCAATGAATTCAATACAGTACAATACATTTTATTAGATTCACCGCATTGTGTGACAATTGAATTAATCGAACTTGCACATTACAAATTGACAGAGAATAAAAGAATAAATATTCCTTATAATTTAGTCAATATTCTTTTGCTGAAATAACGCTTGATATGTTAAAGATTAAACTTCTAATCCTTTAGACAATTCTGCCCTTGAATAATCCTTACAGTCTGGTTAGGACAACAATTGCTCTAATATTAATTAATTGAAATAATAAGAATAAGGAAAAGGTATTCTTTTCGGACTTACTGTTTTGCTTAATGAGATTTGAACAATTTTGCTTTTGTGCCTCGCGTACAGTAACTGTGATATTGCATTTCAATAAATACATTGTTATATTCTGTTTTATGGCGACATACCGTTTGATAATTAACTTGAGTAATTAATAAAATTAATGACAACTGTATAGCTAAATAAAAAACTAATCGAAAGAAGAGAAACGGAACAGATAAGTGATATGAAATTCTTTGTAACAACGCAGATGAAATGCTATTGAAGGCTATAAAATGATTCATGATACCAAAAGGAAAATTGGTGCCCATCTCAATAATGGCTTAAGAAAAATAATGAAGAAATAGATGAGAAGAGAAATGATATTCGTATATTTATTCAATATTTTCACGCAGTAAATGTTGGAAATACTTAGAAAGCAGGTAAGAGAAAATCGTTTACTACCGAACTTCTTAGAAGGCCCATGATATCTTAATAAAAACATATTAATGCTATAAAATAGAAACATGTTTGATAGTCATCATACTATGTTGTTTGCCTTGTAACGAAAATGCATAAAACAAAATATTGTCTGTTATAATACAAATTTATTTTCAGTAGAATCTCGCGTCATATTAAGTCAATGCTTCGTTTCATTGAAGACAGAAAGCGTGCACAAAATTTCTGGCGGCAATCTTTTCCCGACAATCAAAATATGAACCATGTTTATTCAAATCTGGAATTCTTCGGGTTCAAATGGAAAACTTCATATGCCCAATTCCTAATATGGGAATCCTGGAAACTTGAAAAGTGTGTAAATACCGGATATAACCCTGGTGGTTATCTTTCGGGGATGTTTCTAAACAAAAAAGTTACATGGTTATATAAAAATCTGATTTTCTTCAAAGCAATTGTCAACTGGCAAAACATTAGTCTTTTATATGTTTGTTCAACTAAATGGATAAATTTTATGAGGTTGATTCATGGCTGAGATAATTGGGTATTTTCTACTTTGTGTCAGAGGTTATTGTTCGAACCAAGACAAAAAGCAATTACTTCAAGACAATGACGCTGTCTTCAGTTTCCATTTTCTATTTCCCCCAAAATATCGACTACAATCATGTAAATTAAAAAATGTGTCTTTCTTACTGATATAAGGATCAATTAATGATGAAGGCTTTTTTTTAGAATGAGGATATAATTGCACAAAATTCCGAAAACTTACTGAGGCTTATCATGATCACTTGATAACTTTATCTTGTAACGTTATTGGATATATTACGGAATGTGTAGGCTGGAACAAAATGGCAGAATACTGGTAAGGACTCTGACGACCCGGAACTGACTGAGGCTGCTTTGACAATGATGGATTGTCTTTAAGTATTAATACAAGACCATAAGGCGCACCCAGATTCCTTAGTACGACAATCCGACACGTGATGATGGGTAATCGATCAACCGGTTGACATTTCTCCACTCTATCTCCCTCGCCCAAATAGTTCTTGCCAGAAACTACTACGACTAAAACCAAGTAAAAATAAAAATGGCCATCCTTGATTCATTGTGTGATACAGAGTTGGTATCGTAAGAACTGAAAACAGACACAACACGAAACACAACAGATAACGTTCATTATATGGATGGTCAAAACTATAATTAACTTATTTCGTGTTCGTTTCAAATTTAAGAATATTGAAAAAAAAGCTATAATGATATCTGTAAATATAAATTGAAAAAAACTATAATGATATCTTTAAATAAAAAGTGAAAAAACTATAATGATATCTTTAAATATAAATTGAAAAAAAACTATAATGGTATCTTTAAATATAAACTGAAAAAAAACTATAATGATACCTTTAATTTTAACAGGTATTATCTCTCTCTCTCTCTCTCTCTCTCTCTCAAAAATAAAAATTATTGAATTTTGTGAAATATTAACTGTTTTTATTCTGCTTATAATTATTCTATCAAGACAAATATTAGTCAGATCAGACGAGCATATCTGACCTCCAATCTGCACGGAATCCGGTGGTCACTATCCAGAGTCAGTGTGTTGACCTCAGAGATAAGAGATAATCCAACACAGTCCTCGCTCTGTCCTATCAACGTGGTAATCTCATTCAAGGTAATTGAATAGACACGCCAACCTAAACCCATAGAAATAACGATACCTATCTTTACACGTCATCCTCACGATAATACTATGTCTACACGAGACATAATTACATATATTTTTACAATCAATTTGATGGATCTTACTTGCAAGCTAACGTGATATTTCAAAACACTCGACGGCTGTTCATTCAAAGTTTATGAATATTTACCGCCCGTTAAAATCGACTGATGTCTGTTCTAGATCAATAAACATTATGATTCTTAAAATATGTCACAAACTCTTCGCGTTTCTATATATATTTATTGGGCGAATTCTATAATTCATTTGATAGTGTACAGGTATGAAGAGAAATGTTAATATATATATCAATATCAGATTTCTGTAACAATAAAAACACACACTATATATATATATATATATATATATATATATATATATATACACAATGATGTGTGTGCGTGTGTCTGTGTAAATATGTAAAAAATAGGAAAGAACCGTTAGGTTAATAATCTGAAGTTCTTTAGTATTTTGTTTTTTTTTTAAAAATAGTGCTCAATACACAAGTAGATCCTAAATTATTTTTTTTAAATAATTACAATACATATATATATATATATATATATATATATATATATATATATATATATATATATATATATACATTTAGATATAAATAAAAATATACACTGAGGAGGACAGTCTGTTTCATACTGAATGTAGTCTTCAGGCCATATCTTTAATAATGGGAATATGGTGGAAAAATGGATTACTTTTTTTATTAATAATGCTTCCATTATTTTTAGCTTTTTTTTCACATGTGAATGAGGCTCTTATATTTGTATTGATAATGACAAAAGATGTAACCGTAAATTCTATGCTAACAGTTTCTTCTCATGCATCACACGCTTGTACAACTCACTTCCTGGCTTCAATTTTCATCCTCAAAAATATAAATGCAATGTCAATCGTTATCTTTTATCTTCTTAATTCCTATTCTTTTATTAATCTCTCACCTTAATTATGTTTTTCCTCATATTTTCTTACATTCAGTAACCCTCCTAGCGTCTTAGTGGCTTTATTATCTTGCTTGAGGTGAAATGATAAAGAAACAATATTTTCAATCTATTGATTTGGACTCATTGTTGTTTACTGTTATTAGCTTTACTTGCCTTGTCAAAATTGAAAAATAAAAGAAAATTATTGAACTTTTATTTTATGAATTCAAAATTAGACGTAAAGCAACAAAATTACTCACAATACAAAGTATTGTTTTGTTTTGCTGACTGTAAAAGAATATCGAATTCAATATTGGTTTCTAATAATTTCTAGGAGATCCTTGAAGTTAAGGAATATTATCGAATGAGACCCATTCTTGTAGTGAAAGCTTGCAAAGCAGCACGGGAGGTTGCAGAAGAACTTAATGTTGACTATTGAATAACTGTTTCAGATCTGCATTAAAGTAAAGAATAAAAACCGAATCGACAAGGGAAGCAAAATTACAAAGTCTACGCTCTTCGCTTGTTTTGCACAACAAAAACAATCCATTTCTTGATTGCATTTTGACATGTGACAGAAAATAGATTTTATATTACATCCGCAGTAGAGAGAAATGGTCGAAGCAGTACAACGCTTCTAGAAAGCAAAGTTGCATCGAGAGACGGTTAGGGTCAGTGTTTGGTGGTCAGTAATGGAATCATTCACTATAACTTCTTTAATACTGGCAAAATTGTTTTTCTTTCTTTTTTTTTACCAATTTTCACACAATAAGAGGCTCAAGTGTTACTCCAAGTAGAGGGTTACTGAATGAGATAAGTAGTGATTACGTAAGAAGAGGGAGTAATAAGTAAAGATGGTAAGCTAACGGAGGACAAATAACAGTTGACTCTGGACTGGAAGAGGTTAAGAATCTTTAATTCACGAAAGCATCAAAGCAGGAGCCTATTCCAGACAGTAGCGGTCCTAGGATAGAAAGTGTTCTAAGGTAGAAATTCTTTCTGGCCGATAAGATACGAAATTGAATGAGAATGATTCTACCCTGTAAAAATGGATAAAATATAACAAAAACTGGAATATTTACGTCCTACAGAAATTAAACGAACTGGTCAACGAAAGGCTATCCCGATCGGCTTACTTACCAGACCTCTCTCCAACCACTTTCAGGCATCACGAAAATTTACAGCAAGGAAAAAAAAACCTGCAACAACTAAATAGCAGATGAAAACGCTTTCAAAGCAATCATCGGTTCTAATTTCCTATGCTGCTTGAATAAATACAAGTGTTTACTGTTGGCAATAAAACTCAGTTCGAAAACGTTTTCATTTTGACTAATAAACTTGATTCCTATCTGTGAAACACTGCTTCCAAGCTGAAAACTGATTTTTGCACAAAACTAATCGATTCGGAAAGAAGAGCAAAATTTCTTTAGCACTTTAATTTCTGCATTTCTCTGAAGGCGCTAAAAAAGTTGGATCATACACGAAATATTTTATCTGTTTATCTATCTCAGTCTTTTCATATCTATCTATTTATCCAGGTTAGTGTCTCTATAGTAGCTAGCTAAATTGGTTGGGTACTATAAAAATAACAATGCTTATGGTAATGTATATACGAATAGAAGATATCTTTAATCCTACCTGGATAGATAGATAGATAGATAGATAGATAGATAGATAGATAGATAGATAGATAGATAGATAGATAGATAGATAGCAGAAATTTATAGATTTCTAAATAAGCAGAAAATATAGAACGATCGATCGATCGAATGATGGATCGATAGATATGAAAGGGTTCTCAGGTCATTCAATTTAAAAAATCAAATGACAAAAAAAAGTCATTTAAGGGTGAATATAAAAACTGCCCATGTTTTCTGTTTAGTTTGAAAGAGAATAACGATGAAGAATCATTCATCACACACTACATCTATTTTCCATCTTAAAGCAGAGAGACCGTTACCAGTACAAAGATAAATCTTGTTCAGAGAAAGAGAGATAGTGAGAGAGAAAGAAAGAGAGAAATAGTGAAAGAGAGAAAGAGTGAGAGATAAAGAGAGAGATAGTGAGAGAGAGAGAGAAAGAGAGAGAGAAATTGTGAGGTATCATCAAATAAAGTTGTGGTTACGTAATCAAAGTTCACCCAATCAATATCAAAAGGGGTATGTGTCCTTACAAATCCCCCACAATATGGGATTAGTTCAAATACGTCGCTGCAAAGGAATTTCAGAAAAAAGAATTATCCTGTTTCCATGACAACTTCAATTTGCCTAAGCTAAATTCTTGATAAAGAAAAAGTTAGATTCACAGTTGACATGAGTTTGCCTTTTCTGTTCGGAGACGTTCGTCAAAAATAGATTTTTTATCGATTCCAACGGACTCCACCTTCGAATAAATTGCGATTTACTGCCATAAATGTCAGGGCGTTCTCTCGAAAACAATTTTTTACAGTAACGCATATTTTCTATTGTCTTCGTCGAATTAGTCTCTTACTCGCTCTATGTCCACGAGTTCATAAAAAATACTGCTCATAAAGGTTAGTCACAAACGCCGTACTACATGTGCTTTGTACCTTATTCCTATTTCTGAACTTTGGAGTAAGACGTCGTAAGGCTTTTATTTCTTATTCTCTTTTATTTTCCCTCCTTTGATTATTTTTTTCTTTTTATATTATTTTCTTTCTCTTTATTTTCTTTAGTTTATGGAGTGAACAGCAACACCCACCTTTAATTTGTTCAGTGCGAGCAAATGAACGACAGATATGGGTAAGAGGTTGCGTTTCCGTTGTCAAGGAGACGTATACGTCACACTCTTTAGGACAGGTTAATGCCAGTGACTGACGCCATGATGTGAAGGTCTTATCAGCAATGTCATATTCAATATTGAAAATATGAGATAATGATTAAACCGTTTTCTTTGAGGAATATAGGGATATATTTCGATATCATCTGTTTGGAATAAATTGATAGGCACAAACAAAGTATACTGAAGAAAAAGTGTCTCACCGAAAGACTTTAAAGATTGTAAAAATTGTTACATTTTGCGACAAAAAACTTATCGAAATGAAAATGAAAAATTACGCAATTTCAATCAAATCTAAAGATTTTTTTTTCATTTTTACTCAATAAATTTATAAAAGTCAATTTCTAACACACTTGTAATGAATTGTGTTATTAGGCAATAATACCATTACTGTAAGAAAAGAAAAACAATTTTCATGTCTAAACTATTGAGAATTTTCAAAGCCAACCTAAAATATTAGTGTTTTTTGAGATTCTATTTGGAAGAAAGTATGTAGATCTATAGAAGCCTTAATAAAGCTTTTACTGATCTCAGTTTAGGCTGGTACAAAGCAGCAAGTGTTACACTCAAACTCACTAATATTATGAGTAATATTAATTTATGATACTCAGGTGCTAATTACAGATTAATGGCAAGGCTCCAAGTACGGATTTTTATTGACCTAAATCTGTAGAAAAGACTTATCTTTAGTCGTCGACAATAGAAGCCAAGACCCTCTCTCTCTCTCTCTCTCTCTCTCTCTCTCTCTCTCTCTAACTCTCTCTCTCTCGTGTGTGTGTGTGTATGCATTTATCAATATATATATATGATATATATATATATATATATATATATATATATATATATATATATATATATATATATATATATATATATATATATATGAACTTAACACACGTAAAACAGACATATATATACATATATATATATTTAAATTGTGTGTATTTAGGCAGCTTTTTTTCATTCATACATGTTTCATTAAATAATATAGACAAGTGTTGTCTATAATTGGTAACAGAAGCCATTGGTTTATACCAACGGCTTCCCATACGTAATACTTCTCGAATTCACTCACGCGTGATCATGTGTGACGTCATGAGCTGCGGTGCGATTTTCGCTTCCAGCGTCTTCTATGCACGTGTTTATCGTTGTTTGGAAATCATCCATGTAAACAGAAACAGACTATCATCACATTCTTGTCCGTGTATTGCATAATATATTCTCCTGTAATTGTCATCTTTGATAATGGCTTATGTAAGCCGAAAGCTTAGATTGGATTAAAAAATATGTATCAATATTGTGATTTTCTTTCTTCGTTTATGTTATTAAGCTTATCAGACGTTATGGAAAGGAATTTATATAAAATAGACAACACTTGTCTACTATATTATTTAATGAAAATGTATGAATATATATATATATATATATATATATATATATATATATATATATATATATATATATATATATATATATATATATGTATATTTTAAATAATTTAAATAAATATAAATAATAATAATTTTTACCTATCATAATTTTACACAAACCCCACCACACGTCGAGGAAATATTTTTTCAGCGAAAAAAAAAATATATATATACCTAATATGACATGTATACAGTCACGAGACACTAATGTGACATTTCCGCCACACTTCCAATGTTTAAATTTCAACATTTCAACATACAAATGCGTATGTATAGATATAACACCACCC
This sequence comes from Acanthosepion pharaonis, assembly GCA_903632075.3. Classification (NCBI taxonomy): domain Eukaryota; kingdom Metazoa; phylum Mollusca; class Cephalopoda; order Sepiida; family Sepiidae; genus Acanthosepion; species Acanthosepion pharaonis. The sequence continues at coordinate 1,035,802 of CAHIKZ030004269.1, forward strand.
GTATACATACATGTGTCATAGCCGAAAATGCCCACATATATTTATATATGTATGAGTCCCGACGGACGACCAAGTATGTATATGTGTCTGCATACATCGATGTTTGCGTTCGTACGGTGAATGACAAAACGACGAAATTTCCCCCACCACTTCCACAATAACACCAATACGCGCAATCTACATAAACCCAAATTTTTAAAACATTAATCAGTTTGTCTGACGATTGCTAAAGCGTGAAACCCAGGTCACAAAACTCACATCTATCCAACTAATATATATATATATATATATATATATATATATATATATATATATATATATATATATAGATATGCATATGTTGGGCTCACCTGTCGTTTTAACGACGTATGACGGTCAAGCAGCTCATTTTCTAGTAACCGAAAGCCAGACATCTGTACATGTGATTTCATTATAATGGTGAAGCTTTTGTACAAAGCCAACCATATTTTTGAAGGGCCGAATACAGAGACCTGGTGCACTACGCGCCACAAGGTCCCCAAACGACCCTCCGCGGTTTTTGAAATCAGAGTTGTCCTTCTCCTAGATCAGTAGCCATCCATGGCTATAGAACCCAGTATGTCCTGCTATTTACCCTTAGCTTGGGGAGAAGAAGAGGCACGGCGGAGTAGTGGAAGCTGCTCGGATTGAGGAATCGGGGAGCCGAGTTCGAATTCCAGTCGAATCTATTACATTCACTTACATCTTAATACCCGTGGGAAAGGTATGAATCATATATATATATATATATATATATATATATATATATATATATATATATATATGAGTATGCAGAATAAATAAGGATATCTCACTGCAGGATTAAATTTTATTTCTATAAAGCTTGTATTTAATGGCTATGTATTTGAGAAGACATCTCTTTTTTTTAACGGCAAAACTGATGTCTATCCGTCTAGAAATCTAGAAGGCCTACTAAATAAAATGTGCCTATCGACAGGAATAAATACGTTCTGCGAGTGCCAAATTCTACCAGTAGCCTTTCCTCATTAAATCTCCTAGAAATTTCAACTGTCTCTTTCTTATTCTAAGTATAAATATGTATTTTTGTTTCCATTTTCCTTAAGAGTATTACACGTTTGAATAACTCGACAATCTTTGAGCTAACGATTTTCCTATATTTTATCCAATATGTAATACATTACAATTGAAAGAAGCAACAATAATGTCATAACATATACTGGCTGTTTGTGTTATCTTTGTTGCCACCCAGAAAAAAAGGATTCCGTATAAATATTTGAGATAAGTGAATTTTATAGAAAGAAAACAAGAATTGTTGCTTATATAGAAGAAACATGATTCATCCGTAGACATGCAACTGCGAATATTTGATAAAAAGCATTACTTGCAGCATTTTGAAATATTTAGATTCCGTTCTTTGGGTAGCTGTTATCTCAAAGTTTTTTTTCATTTTCTGCTGGTAGGCAAGAAAATTGCAATATACAAAGTAGAAGTACTTTAATCAAATTATGTAAATCAATTTAACGCAAATAGTTGGTTGAAGTAGCAGCTGCTACAACAGTGTAACGTAAGATCTAGATAGATCCCTGTTAAAAAAAATAGATACAGATTTAATGTTGATCGAAATTATCTCCGAAAAAAATAGAAAGCTTGTCGCCTCTCTGGAATTGGCAAAAGTCCAGTCAATAAACCATAAAGAATTTTTTAAAGTTTGTTTGGTTATCATGAGTTATGCGTCATAAAGCAGGAAACAACTTTTTGCTTTTCGAAAGGCGCGAAAAAAATTGGTGAGGACGGAATCATTCATTTGAGAATTTACACTTCATGATTGAGCAACCTTTATTGATATAAACGGAGTGGGACAGAACTGTTGATAGATTTTGCAACAGTTGCGTAAACGAAGGCAGAGAAGTTCTTCAAATTGTAGTAAAAAGGTCACCTAAAGGTTAACAGGCTCGTCTCACAGAAGAATTTGCTTGTGCAATATTCGCCGACAATGGTTTTATACCAGATTGTTCCCAATCGTGTGTCTCATTATGGGATAGTATTTAGTAAGGTAATCGCGAAGGCGATATACTACTACTGCAATGAGTTCATGCATTTCTGGATGAACCGGGCTTGGAGTATAGCGTCGCACTAAACCAAGCTTAGTAAGTTTAAATTTTTGTTTGCAGCAAGTGTGGTACGGCAACAAGATCGTTTCGTTATTATGGAGCAATACAATCTTCCTATCACAATTTACACTATTGATCCAATAGCCTAAGCTAACTGATTAACAACAATCCACTAAAGTCAATAGAAACAAAAAAGTTATCATATCGTTAGAACAAATGATTTCGTCTCTCACGTGACTAAAAGTAAATACATATAAGCATTTTCTGAATGGTGACATTTCAATGCGATTCATGAAATTGTTAATTCATTGCCTTGAAACAAAAGTTCATAGTCAATAGATGACGTTAGAAAATTCAAGACATATGTACATAAGTAATGTATATAATGGCAACATTTCAACCTGTCTTTTAAAAGATTCTTGTTTGGATTATGAAGTTCATGTGTTTTTACGTTAAAAGTGAAAATAAAGATAAATACAGTTTTACTTCTAGAAAAGAAAAAAAAATCACTGAACAAATAGCAAAGGGTTTATGTGTCGTTTTTGTTAATTGTGCCGTAGCTGAGAGGACTGTTCGTAATTGGTTCACTAAATTCAGAAAGTTTGAACTGGAAGAAGGGGAATGTTCTGGAAAGCGTGCAGACGTTAATAACCAAATCGCTCCAGTACACGGGACATTGCAAAGATACTTCACCTAATACGTGATACCCTACAGTCTGCGGGTAGATCGTGATTCAACGGAAAAAATAATGAAATTTCCATCTAACTAGAAAAATGACCCACGTTTGAAAAGAACGACCACAGGCGATGAAAAATGAACATTTTACATCAATTTGAAAAGAGAAATGTCCTTGGGACAACGAAAGAGCCACCGTCAATTACTCCAAGAGCCGGTTTTCATCTGAAGATGTTGATACTCTGTATTTGGCAGGATTCGGAGGGCATTGTTATTACGCAAAATCAGTCCTTAATTCAGAGCTATACTGTCCCCTGTGGACAAAGTAAAGGCTGAAATCTTCCAAGATTGCCCAATCAAAAGGATGTCGGCTTAATATCAAATCCGGAAGAAATTGGTACAGCTGGGCAGAGATGTTTAACTACATCTACTGTACTCACCTAACCTTGAGCCTGTGGTTTACCACTTATTACAAAACTCTCGTAATGGAAAAAATATCAATTCTATGGAAGCCTGCAAAGACCAGATCACCATCTTTGCCTAAGTTTTAGGAGGATGGAATTATGTAGCTGCCTCAAAGAAGGCAAAGAGTAGCAGAATGAAATCACACATATCTGCTTGAATATGAAGACACTGACATGCATATAGACAGCCCTACGTAGACAGATAATAGATGAAAGGAAATACACTCATATATTAATTGATTGATATACAGAAATATGTAACGCTGCACTCGATAACTCGCTCCCTAGGACAACATTTTGACAGCGAGAAATGAACACACATAGCTTGATATGAAAATGAATAAAAAGAAACTAACTCGCTAGCTCGGAGCTTACAGAAATAGACAGAAATTTCAGCTTATAAATAAATAGATATATGTATGAAAACTCAGAGAGAGAGAGAGAGAGACTGTACAGTGGACAAAATCAAAAATAAACAACGCACATGTAAATATTATTATAAATTGAGAAATGAAATACTAGGCACAAAGCCTCCAGGGACAGAGTTACCATTGAGTGTTACTACAAAACGAACAAGTCCTTGATTTTTCCGATACAACATCCAGTCAGTTATGTGCTATGCGGGATACACGCTCAGGCGATCATGTATCTTTCGATACATGACTGACGAGGCAGATTTTGCATTTCTTTCTGCGGTATACCAATTGCCATCCAAGGCTGTAGAACCTGGTCTGTCCTACTATTTACCCATAACTAGGGGAGGGGTGGAGAAAACGAGGTTTCATACATTTCCCAAGGGTATTATCACCTAAGTGAATGGATTCGACTGAAATTCGAACTCGACTCTCCAATTCCTCAATCCGTGCCGCTATCCATTACTCCACCGTGCGTCCTTATCCAACATTAGTGTTCTTTACTGTGATCCCAAAAAGGAAAATACTCAATTTAT